>OZ005740.1:328542072-329142072 GCA_963930735.1 Dioctria linearis | reverse complement strand
TCAAATGTTCCGTCTAGGTCGGTCAAGTAATTCATTTGAAGTAATCTTTTTTTTTCTATTTTCCATATTTGTACTATATTTTTTCGTTTTTTCCATTTCTTTACCAATTTTATACCCTAGATGAAATCATAGGCTATACCAAGTTTTTCATTGAAAAACACAGAAATAATGCTGGTAAATGGATTGGACACCCACGCATAATATTGAAAGTTATTTTGATTTCTGCATTCCCGTCCGTCCGTCTGTTCGTGTATCCGTCTGTCAGTCTATCAATCCATCAGTATGTCTGTCCTCACGATTCCTCGAGAACCCGTTCACTTAGTCCGATGACACACGATGATACACACGCGATACATCGTACTAAAAACTGGATTTCTTAGCACTATTTTAGAACACATTCGTGTATACCTCAATTTAGAGCAGAGGGCTAGACTCGGGTGATATACTAGTGTTTTATTACATATGTATGCGTGTACTCGGTTTGTGTGCGTATAAATCATATTGAAATGATGAATTTTCTTTGCTACTTCAAGAACGTGTATTAACCGTGTATAAACTACGTGTACCATGGGCTGATACACACTCGATACAAAAACTGGTTTTTACGTCGTGTCTAGTCTCGAGTGTGTATCATCGTGTGTCAGTGGACTTAGAAAGCTGAAATTTAGCACAAAATCTTTAAAAAAAAAGTGAAATTAACTTCGAAAATGGGACAAATCGGGGGATTGCCGTACAAAACTTTCGTTTTTCAGTTGTATATTTGGACACTGCCTGCGAACAAGTCAACGTACGGAGCAGAAATTTTGTACACGGTGGTTGCATAGAAATAGTAAATATAATTGTAAAAATGGGCTAAATCGTGCAACCCTTTCTTAGTGTTGCCATATAAAAAAAATGTTTTTTACGTACCTATACTGTGAAAACGATCATTCCTAGACGTTTTTAATGCTGCGTTCCTTTTCTCGTTCAGAATGATTTTTTCAATCCATGTCGTTTTTTTTTCTCGGGCCGAACGATTTAGTTTCAATCTGTCATCGCTTTTTTCGGACTCCGAATCGTTCTCAATGCACCTGAGTATTCGTGAATGTGTTGTTTACAATTTGGACGAGGTGGTAATAGTTGAGTTTAAGTTTCCTTTGTTGGAAAACGGCCTTATTTTTCACCAACAACAATTTTTACGAATTTTATTTGCTTTTATCAAATGGAAGAAATGTCAAACACTTCAAATGGTTCTGTTCCGTTCCTTTTCTATGAGCACAGAATTAAATTATGACATCGTTCTGTCGATTCATACAGATTCATTCAGGATGAGAAAAGGAACGCAGCATAATATACTGAAAAGTTCTTCAGAATACGAAATCCTATGAAAAGGTTTTTTTAATCTTTTTTACTGTTCCACGAACCATTCAAAATAAATTATGCGAAAAATCACTTCCAAAATCATAATTGCTCGCATAAGTGACCATACGGAATTAGATGCGGGAATTCATGTAGGGTATCATAAGAATTGGTGTTATACCAAACTTTTTTACTTGGTTTCATTTCATTTGTTTTCCAGTCACTTAATTTCATGGTTTGGGACCTTAGATTATATAACCACATAGAATAGACTGCCTCATGTGAAATTCGTGATAAGCATTTATTCTTGTTGAAACGAGGGTGGAAATGAGAAGAGGCTGAGTCGTTTTGTGTCAGTCGAACATATTTTTTTATGATCTTGACAAAGCTCAGGGATCCCCTATAAGGCCGTAGCACAGCCTTGGCAGGAAAGGAAGTAGGGGTAGGGGATTGGTTATTATTGAGTTGAGTCAAGGTTGTACTGTAATGTAATGTACACCACGCTTGAATTTCTCGGTCCCATAGCTAAGGGGGAAAACAGATGATAACAAACTGCTCTACATTCGTACTGTCCTGCTTATGAAGGATTCGTAGAATTCGGGCCAATTTGACTTCAAGGGTGTGTGGGTGAGCTTGGGTTTCAGCTCGTGTGGTGCGCATAAGAAGAATTCTACAATGTATCAGGCTAGAGATTTCGTCAGAGCAATAACCATAGAAGTAGCGATAAATGGGAGATAGACAAACAAAATTACGCCGCCCGGTTCTTTAGGGAATCAATAGTAGCTATTGATATATCATTGCAATTAAGTTGGAAGGCCTTCTTTCTGACTTTATCTAACGCGAACAATACAGTACGTCAAGCCCCTGCCTAAATATGGGAGTTACATTCTAACCTAGGCCTGATATGAGACTTGTAGATTTGCGCGAAGTCTGATGGAGTAAAATATTTCTTGCATCTTTCCAAGAAGCCCGGAAATTTCATCGCGTTTTGGCGATACTAGACTTAATACCTGAAGTTTAGCTAAAAGGTGATTAGTTTCTATATATTTGATCAATTGGGTGTTGATGAGTATTTCCAAAACCTTCGAAAGAATCAAACTAAGGGCAGTTGGTCTATAATTTGCGGGATCGGTTGCCTCTCCTTTTTTGGGTATTGGCTGAACATATGCAACTTTCCTTGTAGTTGGAAAGACTCCTGTCCAATAGGACAGGTGCAATATTTAGCGTAGTGGTTTAGCTAAAGAAGAGGCACAGCACTTGAGTACCAGGAGCAAAATACCATCAAGCCCAGTAGCCTTAAGCGCATTGAGAGTTGTGAGCACTTTGAAAACCTCCTTTGTGCGGAAATGCAACGGTCTTTGACTATAATTGCATGTCGGTGGAGAAGGAGCAGCTGAGGAGCTTGCAAACAAGGTGATAAACTTATTGGCTTTGTCCAATTATTCTGTACACATATCCCCGTTGTGAATTAAGGGCGGTAGCGAAGAACTAGTGAAGTTGTTCTTGACTGTTGTCACAAGAGACCAGAAACTCTTACTACCCTTTTCGACTAGTAAAGATTTTCTGTCTAATGCTTTGATCGAATTGAAACTTCGCTCTTTGAATAATAGACTTACAGATGTTACGTGCCTCTCTATACATAGATCTGTCTCAATTCCGGTGAATGGCACAGCTTATATGCCCGAAATGCACCTTTCGTATCTTTTATGGTTGTATAACAGTCATTGTTAAACCAAGATGTGTGGTTTGGTTTAATATTTTTGAATTTATGCTGAATGAAGCTGCCCAACCATAAGATGTTGATAATGGATTCAGAGCAACACTCAACATCTCTCGAGGAAAAACACTCAGACCAGTCTAACTCTCTAATGAATTTGTTGAGTGAAGCCCAATCAGCTTGATCATAGTGCCACACCAATCGCTTTTTACGAAGGTGACTGGCGGGTTTCAGTGATGATATGGAGAATTGGGCCGAGACAATGATCCGAGCTGCCAAGAGGAGATGACACTGATAACGAGTACTTTCCCGGATGAAATATTAGAAATAGATCTAATAGATTAGCACTATGTTCAATTATATCAGGCAAATGAGTTGCACTTTCAACTAACTTCAAACAATTATACGAGTACTCAAGTTCTGACATTCCTGAATTTACGAAAACAAGTCCGGTGTTTTGCTGGGATTATACTCGTTAAAAATCATTTTTCATGCAAGTTTCATTGTTTTAATAATAAATTATAATATTTTAAATAAAATAATAGTGAAATTGGTATAAAAATAAACAGCCGTCGCAACAAATTTTAATACTTTCCAATGCCGGTTTGTTTGTTTACTTGCCTTAAATTATCCAACCATACAAAGGCAATGCCAAAATTTAAATTTAAAATTTAAAAAGTTATAAAAAAATCATAACATTATAAATTTCAAAAATTTTCGATATAATGGGATCTCTTCTATTAAATTTTTTCAATATTTAATTAACTTTTAACCACTAAATTATCGGTGACTGTTATAGAAAGCTATGCTGTGTGATTTTGCAGGATTAAGAAAAAGTTCATTTAAATATTATTTCATGTAAATGTTGGCCTCGACTACGTTCCAGGTGGTCCATACGGGAAGTCCAATTTTGAGTGACTTTTTCGAGCATAGCCGCTGGTATCTCACCGATAACACGTATGATGTTATATTCTAGTGCTTGAATCGATGCTGAATTATCAGCATAAACAAGGGATTTGACGTACACGCACAAAAAATAGTCCAACGGTGTCAAGTCGCAAGATCTAGGCGGCCAATGTATTGGTCCAAATCGAGAGATGAATTGCTCACCAAATTCATTTCGTAATAGGTCTATCGTTGCGCGTGCTGTGTATCATGTGGCACCGTCTTGTTGAAACCACATGTCAACCAGATTCAGCTCGTGTATTTTGGGCAATAAAAGATTAGAAATCATTGCACGATATTGACCGTAACCTTGTTCTCATCGCCATCTTTGAAAAAGTACGGATCAATGATTCCACCAGCCCATAAACCACACCAAACAGTGCATTTTTCACGATATATTTGCAGCTCTTGTATCGCTTGTGGCTGCTCTTTGGACAATTTTGTTTATTTACGTATCCGTTCAACCAGAAATGTGCTTCATCGCTGAAGACAATTTTTTGGTAAAAAAGCGGAGATTCCTACAGCTTTTCCAAGGCCCATTCACCGAAAACACGACGCTGTGGCAGATCGCCAGGCTTCATTTCTTGGACGAGCTGTAGTTTATCAAGATCCTTGCGTAAAATCTTCCACGTAGTGTAATAACACAATCCCAGTTGCTGCGAACGGCGACGAATGAACACATCACGATCTTCACCAACACTGGCGGCTTCAGCAGCAATATTTTCTTCTGTACGCACACTACGCACTCGGCGGGTGGCTTGATGTACAATAACGTAAAATTCAAAAAAATTCAATTATTTGTAAGCGTTGTTTGGGTGAAAGTCTTTCCATGATGAAATGGCAATGCAAACTGAACAACTTTGACTTTGACACATGTCACGAATCAAATCCCGAGTGATCTGTCAAAAATAGGGCGCTGGAAAACCAAACTACAAAAAAATCACCCATTACAACTGGACATCGTCGGCAAACATGTGTACCTTCACATCCTGTACTACCAAAGGCAGGTCATTAATAAAGAGATTAAACAATAATGGGCCCATCTCAGAACCCTATGGACTACGACAAAGTACAAACAAAGCATTTGAGAGTTCATCACCAATCTTAATCTGCTGGGCATGACCACATGATAAATGCCCCAACTAATGCGACCGCTGATACACTAAATCTATAATTAGTTGCTAATTTATGAAGTAGAATATCGTAGTCAACACGTCCAATAGAACTAAAATATTAAAATCATTATGATTTATGTCCACCCCGTAGTAACCTTTAATACTGCAGTTTCACAACTGCAAAAATCGTGAACTCCAGATTGCCAAGGAATCAATTTGTTTTTCCTGTTAAACGGGTTTATGGAAGAAAATTTATTTTTTTTATCAATTCCAATTATTTGACCTATATATTTTTACAAAATGCTCTTTTTTTTTCATTTATAATTGCAAAATTATAAATACTTCCAGCAGTTAATTGATTAATTATTCTGAACAACAACAAAATGGCTGACATTTTGTGTTACATTCATTAATTTGTATAGAAATGGGCCGTTAATTTCACCAAAATTCTAGTATTACCCACGAAGAAGGAAACAAGATAAATTGAAAAAAAATTCGGTAATTGAACTATGTTCATGTCAGTTGAAAGCTAAACCCTTACTTTTGTGGAGTCGAAACTGACCTCTCAACTTTCCAACCAAATCAGATTACAGAGTTACTCTAGCGTAGTAATTGGCCATTTCTTTGCCGCATTACAGCCGTCTGTTTACAGTAAATTAGAAATATTCAAACTAAAAGCCCTTATCCTCTGGAGACGAAAGGAATTTGCGTGCAGCACGCATATCCATTAAAACAATGGGAGGGAGAAGAAGAGAACAACGATTTTCCATAGAGGCGAACTATTTAGCGACATTTGCGTACCGTGCGAGTTTGAATTTTTTTTTTTTTTTTTTATGTTTGTACTAACGACGAAGTATTATTGTAAGCTTATAAGTAACTACAGCTACACAAGAGGAAGGGGTATGCAGCACGTTGTTTTTGTTGTTATGACCCGACAATATTGACCTCTCTTCACCTAAAGCAATCAAAGCTAACATTTCATTATAGAAAGTTATGTAGGAGACGCTGGGTCATTTCCCGTGAGACCTCTTAGTCACTGTACACGTTGAAATTTTCCAGAACAGTGTATTTATGGAGTTTATTATAATACTCATAATGCCCGTTATAAACTTTTCTCAGCTCTAGTGGGCTTTACATAGTAAAGTCGAATTCATTATGTCTGTGTGGCCTTAAAATTGCCCATCTGGGAAAGTAATTAATTTAAATTACCTAAGTTGTCCTACCTTTACCTACCTTAATAGGTATGCAAAAGACGGAAGCTTTTAAATGTAATTTTCAATTTTCATATGAAAACTCTCTTCACTTACTCTCATATTTTAACTGTGTGTCGTCCAGGAGCTTCCGGCATTTGCAGAGATTTAATGGTGCTATTTTAGTATACGCGGAAATTATCAATTAGTGTTTGCTTCTCTTGAGTAAGTGCATAATGTAGAGCACTCGATATTTCATGATAAATTTAAGTGGTGAAACTAACTATACATGTGGAAAACTGTTTCTATAAAGGATGTCGTATATGATTTATAGGAAGAGATATTGTACTTATATACATACATAAGATTAGGTAAACATGTATAACTGGTGAAGGATAACAAATCCTTGAAAAAAGATAAAGCGATTTTTCTTTATTTTACTATTGACTTCTGGGTATCCTAAGCTGTGTGAGTTATCCTAAATGATAAATGAACGAATTCATATCGAAATACTTTTTTCCTACTATTTTTAATGCATGAAGAATAAATTGTCCAATATGAAGATCTAATGTACTATCTTCCTTTATGCACTTCTCCATTTTTCCCATATTCTTGCGAAACCCGAGTAGGTCTCATTGAGAAATTTGCTTAATTCAATTTCTTGCAAATATGTAGCCCCAGAATTTGCCAAAAAACCTAAGGAGACACACAATAAGTGTTCGGCCAATCACGCAATCCTTCCAGCCAAGATAGATACTTCAAACGAATCAAAGGCACATATTTTAAAAGGATGAACTTAAAGCTCATTATGACCAATAGGGTAGAAAAAAGGATATGGTACACTATTTTCTTATTTTCGGGATAACTAAAAAAATAAAGGAACAAAAACATATATTTTCTTCATCACAAAGTAAACAACAACAAGTAAAAAGCTAGAATTGGTCTAAGACCAATTCTTATGATACCCTAGATCAGGCATGCCCAAACCGTAGCTCGCGACCCACATGTGGCTCGTGGCATTTTTTTACCTGACTCATTTTATCAACTCGGGCATGAAATGTCTAAAAACTTATTAGCTCTATAAAAATACAATACCGCCATTAATGGCCAGATTTTTTCAGAAATTTCTTTAGTTTTATCGATTTATGTGTTAACACTTGGTGGAATATGTTTTTAGACATCTTTGTTTGAGAAAAAAAAACACTTACTTCGATTCCACAATTATTTTATTTAAAAAATGAGTAACAGCCTACGCGCTTCGTCCTCTTAAGACATCAACAGGGTTTGCACTAAAACTATATCTGGGTCAACATACGTTATGCTAATTGCATACATACATACTACGCTAACCGAGCTTCATACGCACGCTAAGAGCTATGTAAATGCATACAAACCGAGTTAACCAAGTTACAAATTTACACGTTAACCGAGCTGCACACGAATGTCATCGATGAGTTATATATATAAAATATGTTGACTAATGCTGAAACTTAATTAGGTTAGGATTTAAAAGGGGGCTCCTATTATAAAAATTGATCTGATCATCCAACAAAGCATAACCGTCATTATCAGCCCTTCTGATTTCGAATATTTCATATCTATCCAGTACTGATCCTCCATCAATATTATGTAAAAGTTTTATATTTTGGGTAGTACATTTATGTCCAGTAGATTTTAGATGTTTGGCAAGACCTGAAGTTGGATTATTTGAATTAGATGAATTAATGTATTCTTTGAATTTTAGTTTTAAGGATCTTTTTGTTTTTCCAATGTAGAACCCTGAGCAATCACTGCAGCTTACTTTATAGACTCCGCTCCTATCCATTGTGGCTTTCTTTAATTCCAATTTATTATTGGTTAGTAAGTTTTTAGTGGTAAATTTATTAAAAAAGCGGGGGTTTATCTGCTTGTTAGCTAAAGATTTTTTTAATTTTTCAGAAATATTGTGAAAATACGGAATTTTTCTACACTTCTTTGGACTAGGTTCATTAGACATAGGTAAAGGCAAAATGGAATTCAGGATACCACTTTTTTTGTTTTTTGCTAAGCATCTTGTATTTCATGGCGGCACAGGAACCAGAGAAAAAGAAAAAAACCTGTATACAACTATAATTTTCATAAAGAATGGGAACAGAAATATTTTTTTATGCATTTTGAAAACAAATGTATTTATCTGATTTGAGGTGTAACAGTTATTGTGGAAAAAAATGCAACATAGAACGACATTTCACAACAGTTCTTAAAAAATATGATACTGAATATTCATCTAACAGCAATTTAAGAAAATGTAATTTGAAAGAAATGAACAACAATCTTTGTTTACCAGGACCGTGAATAAATCAAAATCTGCTACTATTGCATCGTTTAAGATTACACATATACTTGCAATGCACAAAAAACTTTTTGACGATGGAAACATAATTAAGGAATCAATGCTTGCTGCATCGGAGATATTATTTCAAGAATTTAAATATAATAAAATAATTAAAAAATGGAGTTTTCAAACAAAACTGATGCCAAGCCGCATGAAAAAGTAGAAAATAAACTTTTCTTCACACACAGAGGTGGACTCAGATTTTTTGATTGGGACATTTCTCTTAAATATTCTTTCTCTTCATGAATCAAATCCCTTATTACCTTTGATTGATCATACTGAAATATATCGATGATTGTCAGCGAATAATATCTGAGTCCACCTCTGTGTGTGAAGAAAAATTTATTTTCTACTTTTTCATGCGGCTTGGCCTCAGTTTTGTTTGAAAACTCGTTTTTTACTTATTTTATTTTCTACCTTTTTTACGTTAACTAAATTGTTATTACGTGCTGCATGGAGATATTTTAAAACAATCTTTAAGTGATGTTTGGTGCCGATCCGAAAACAAAAATTTTTCGAGTATCAAATCTTTGATGTACTGCAACGGTTTTCTGAAATTCAAATTATATTTTAAACAGCGCTTTTTATCTGTATTCCAACTTCATCCCATATAACATGAATTTTCCCGATTTTCTATGTTTTCCACAGACTTTTCCTATTACTATGAAATTTTTTTTAAAAATTTACATGAATTTTCCTCGACTTTCCATGCAAGTTTTCATGATTGTTGAAGAGAAAGTATTGATGCCAGTAGGACGGAAAAAAAATGATTCCGCATAGCGCATAAAACTTTTTTGCCGGAAAATTCCGGAAATTTTCGGAAAATTATCCAGAAAAATTGGAAAATTCTGCATTTTTCCTGAAACGGATTTATCACTAATCATAACGATGAAAATGTGTCCGATGATTTTCCCGCTTTTCCGGGTTTTCCGCGGAGTTTTCCACAAAAGCAATTTTATGCAACTCATTTCGCTCTACAACTTTGTCTTGGGTCGCAAAACGCTCAAACGCTTCCTTGGTATGAAAATCTCCGGAAAAGCGTTTTACATGAATTTTCCTCGATTTTTTCCGCAAGTTTTCACTATTGTCGGAGAGAAAGTAATGATGCCAGTTGATAGGGAACTTGATCCTGCATAATTTAGAAATCTTGTTTACCGGAAAATTTTCCGGAAAAGTCGGAATATTCCGGAAAATTTTTCGGAAAAATCGGAAAAATCGGAAAACTCTGCATTTTTCCTGAAACGGACTTATCACTAATCAAATTTGTGCTAAATTTTCAAATGATTTTTCCCGATTTTCCGGGTTTTCAATGGAAATTTCCTGTTCAAATTTTGATAGATTCAATTGTCACGCGACATGAACCTGTGTGCCAAATTTCAGCTCGCTGTGATGACGTAAAGTGGATCTACGAGAGTGCCGAAAATAGTAAAAAAGAAATATATAAATAGACAGACAAATTCGTGTACGAGTTAAAGGGAATGGCTTCAAAAATGAAATTATGTTTGCTATCCAATAAGTTCAATTATCCAGAAATTCAGTAACTCGTAGAATTGAAGCAATGTCTGGGAATATCAGAGAACAATTAAAAGATGATTTACAAAAATGCGTTTTTCTAAATTTACAGTATGATGAACCCACAGATATCTGTAATGTAGCACAAATAAATATTTTTATTTCATTCATTCATTTCTTTATTTATCTTGTGTTACAAAATCTCTAAGGCTAGGATGCGGTAAAAACATTGTGTGAGAGACCGGCTAACTTACCATACATTTAGAAAAAAATAATGGATGGGGTCTGCCCGGTCCGCAATCTTGGATTAAAGGTACAAAAAATTGTTTTTTTCAAAATAATTCATCAACAGTTGTTCCTACGACAAAAATAGCTGACACAAATTTGAAGAAGATTAAATTCCCTATATTTTTTGTATAAGCACTTTTTTTCGTAAGCCTGATGTGTAACGAGTTACACCGGCGGAAACGTGAACATTCTTCAAAAAAAAAATTATACGTATACCTACTACCCCTTATACATTAAGTGACCATTCGACCCGCATTGAAAATTGTCCCGCATTTTTACCCGCATTGAAAATTGTCCCGCTTTGGAATTCGTTTTTTTCCTTATTTAAAGAGAACTTGATATCAAATCTACTCCACATCCTCATTCTGCTCCAATTTGTAAGTTTGCTTAATCTGGATTCGTAAGATTTCATTGCAACCCTAGCATTATTATAAACAATAAAGGTTTTCAGTTGTCGTTGTGTCAATCGCTGTCAACTGAAAACTAAAAAATATTATTACAAAACAAATTTGGCTAGTGCAGTTGAAATAAAAAACTAGTGCAAAATGTAAATGGGAATGTTCACTAACAAAAATTTAATAGTTAATTTAAAAACACGTCTAGAGGTAGAATGGATATAACCAGACATATTAAGTCAAAAAAACATAGACTAGCAGTTCAATCATCAGCTAGATCTGCAAATCTAAGCACATATTTTCGTAGATCTGAATATTTGATTAAAGAGAAAGAATTAGCTGCAGCAGAAGCAATTTTTTCCCTTCAATGCGTTCTACATAGCCACAATTTTCGTTCAATGGACTGTACAACCAAACTCGTTCAACATTCGTTTGAAGAAAAAATTAGTTGCGCTAGAACGAAAACTGAAGCAATAATAAAAGGTGTATTAGCTGCTCTCGCTTTAAAAGAATTGAAAGCTGAGTTTGAAGACGTGAATTTGTTATCTGTTTATACTGACGCATCTAATCATAAAGATCTTAAAATATTTTCTGCACTAATATGTTATTTTAACCCAATTATGTCCATAAAGGTAATCCATTAGTTGAAGATGATAAAAATACGATCATGCGAGTTCCACAAACGTTAAATGATTTAAAGAGAAGATTAAATTAAAATATTTACCGCTGACAATCAGATCAGAACTCAGAAGTCTAATTGAAAATGGTAGCATTGATGAGAAAAAATTTAAGCTTGTTAATAATTTTTACGCGAATTGTTTTAATTATTTAGATCTTTGGTTGAGACAATTTAAAGATATTAACGTTGAGAATAGTATGTATTAAATATATTTCAAAAATTGTAGAAGTCGATGTATTTGATGACAAATCATGCATCAGAATGTATGCGAACTTTGATAAAATTCAAAAGAAAATATTCCATTTGATAATGCCAAATAGGTAATTCGCGTTGTGTTTACCAAGCACAAATGCAGCAACAGAACAAATATTTTCATTTATTAACAAAATTTGGACATCAGAAGAAGATTGCAAAGAATTTTGCAGCACAATCGAAGACAGTGAAGAAAGCAGACAGTGAACAAATTTAAAAAAATTTCCATTCAAAGGAAAAATATAAAGACTGATGTAATTGTGATCTCACTTTTTTATTACGGTCCCATGTGAATTGATTTTTGGTATTTTTTTTATACTACTATCCAAAGTGCAATTATTATTAAAATTAATATATTTATTAATTTAATTTATGAATAAAATACTGTTCCGGTATAAAAAAAATTAAATTTTTATTATATATTATAATATAATAACTATTTTCTATTGGTTAATAACCAATAAAAAAATATACATAATATTTAAATTGAGCTTTAATTTTTGGCCCGCATTTAATCATTTGTGAAATGGTCACTTTACTTATACAGGGTGTTTCAATCATGGTGGTCCTTAGGACAGGAGGTGTTAGTAGTTACCTAGTTAAAGTTTTTTTCAGTCTTTAACACTGATAGGGTATGATATCGTGGGAAAAAAATGTGTCGATTGTTTTTTAATGTGAGTTTTATTTTTAGATTATAAGTTTTTCTTTTAGATTTGAAATTTTTTGTTCCACGACAATCACAATAGAATGGAATCATGGAATAAAATTTCGTAACTTTCGAACAATCAAGATGTAATATCTATAGGACGACAATTAAACGTTGTTGTAGAATGTAGTTCACGTAATTCACTATATTTATAAAATAATTTCTCTCCACCTACGATTGCTCTAAGTCATGTATACAGACAATAAGCATCGAGGTAGGTATGCATTCGAATGAAATCCATTTGGCTAATATCTAGGTGCAGTAAAAGCATTGCATTTTAATAATTGTTTGCTTTTAAAATTTATGGATGCGGTTAAATCCATTAAAAGGAATTCTTCCTATTAAAATTATAGCTTTCATTATAAATTGATGTCACGAAATGTGAACCTATTCTTTCAGGTATTTCTGGATAGAGTGAAAATTAAAATTGAAAAGTTTTAACTTTAAAATTATTGACAATACTTACGGTACAATGTAGCTATGTTGAAAATTATAAAACTTAAAATGAAACTAGACAAATTTTCGTTAGCAATAAATATTTTTTACTATCCCAGGAAATTAAATAGGTGCGTATACATATGTATGCATAAAAACATCCCTAAATATTGCTTTATATAAATTTACATATCAATGTGTATCTTTTACAATTATTTTATGTAAATTTACCCACTAGCATATGCATCAAGGGCTTTCATTAAGACTCCTTGATATAACCGGTTCCAAACATTTTCACATATCATTCCCACATACACCGCTTTTAAGCACTCTTCCAGAGAATCGAATGAATATCATTGGATTATTATGACAACAGAATGAGTCATTTGTTATATACGCGCGAAATTTTTCTAACACCTAAAAAATAGTAAATTGTTTAAAATAACAAATTAACTTTAGAATGGAAAGTTACATTGTCTAGCTGCTAATGCAGTTTTTACAAACAACCCACTTGTATCCCTTCTTCTAAATAAGAAACAGCTGGAGACCATTGACATGACCGCTGAGGCTGACACTACTGAAATTGCTTACATTAACATCACTTTTCTCTAGGTCTCTTTTTTATTCCGCTGAACTTCAATAATATGCTCTCAACGCACCATAGTTCAGTAAATTTTCCAAATGAATGTATTGAATAGAAATACATGGCAATACAATATTTGAAATCCTTTCTCTGTTCTTCATTCCGCTATACACTTTTAAGCTTGGGAAAATAAAAATTACTAAATTTTATTTCCTTAAATTCGAGCTCAAGGAATTTTTGATGGTATAGGAAATAAGCTAACAAAAAAAGTAAAAATTTGGAATTTGTTGAATTTGTAAATTTATGCGAAAATGAAACCTGAAATTAAGTTGAAATTGTCACACGCCTGCCAATGAAATTGGTCCAACGTTAAACAAAGATGGAAGCAGTCCATGTTAAACAAATCAATGGAAGCTACTAAAACGACCACCAAAGCCTTTCAGAAATAAAATTAAATGAAAGAATTTAAGCCCTGGTCACAACGGGAGCGGCACGGCACGGCGTGGCACTACCCGGTGGCGTGCGGCAAAATAGAGTGTTCACACCGGGAGCGGCAGATTTTATCCAAATGTACTCTAGTTCCGAGGAAGAAATTCTATTATTAGTAGCTCTGCTTGAAGAAAAGCAAAGAAAAGTGATGAAGTTCGATTACAAAATGGCCGCGCGGCAACTATACTGCCGCGCCGCGCCGCTCCCGGTGGGACTTATACATTTAATTTTGCAAAAACAATCGTGCAGCGGCAACTGAAAAATGCCGCGCCGCTCCCGGTGTGACACCCACTTTAAACCGTGCGCCCAATTGTTAAATATTATAACGGCATACCTATACTTCTTGTTTTAGATGTATTTCTTTGGAGAGATGCTGCAGGATTGACTCCGTCAGCAATGCACGCAGTAAAATTTGATAAAAAATATTTCAGAGCTTATAAAAGCCTGCTAAGGACAGTGGCTTAGCACTAGACTATTGACAACAAGTCCGTTGTCGTACAAAGTAAAGAAATATCCCTTGGTGACAAGACCGCACTTATAACAGACTTAGTGCCCAGAATTGCTGCACTTTTGTGATGTGCAATTGTGTTTTGTTCAAAGGGAGGCGAAACTACTTAGTTGCTCGAGCAACAGCAGTGCAGAATGAATTTACCGAAAACCGAATAACTTCTAATGAACCTGACTAGAAGATACTAAATGTATGTTAATTATTCTCACTACCCATTGTGAATTTCCAGACCTTATAGACGATATTCAATTTTCTGTAAAAGCTTGTGAATACGAGAAAGGTCTGCCAGAAGACCTCCTGGATGAAATCCTTCACGTTAAACGTATTCACAAAATAGTCGATGACGATTGAAATAACGAGTTTTAGAAGACTAAGAAACAGCTTATTCTTACGTACACGAGAGCTCCATCCTTAGTATTCTTAGATTTAGCTACCCAAAGATGATGGATTCATCATACAGTGCTTTTTGTAACGATTATAAAGCAGTTCATAAAGATTATTTGGAGCAGCAAGGATAATTCTTCCATATTGATGTATGAGAAACCACAAATTGCATGTCTCAGTAAAAATTTTAGTAATCACATCAGATAACGGCCTTACGGTTTTTAATGATCCGCTGCACTCTATACTGACACATTTACAATGCAGAGTAGGGCAGAGTGGAGCAGAGTGAACTTTAAGTCCAGGCGAAGCTGTTCACAATACAGCGCAGAGTGAAATTCCAACTTCAGGCATGACACATTAAAAGCAGAAAGCAGCGACAGCAGCAGAAGCAGAAATCCGACATTACTGCTTTGTCAACCACATTGAAAGCAGAAGCAGAAAGCAGTGACTTGTCAATTACACATGTCACGTGTTATAATTTGTAAAAAGTTGATGTTAATTGTTAATTAATTTGTTATTTCTAAAAAAATTAATTAATTTTTCTTCTATAGAAATTTTCTTTTTCTCGCAATACCTCTAAAAATAAAAATTTTAGCTCTTTTTGTATTGGCAGTACTGAGCAGAAACAGAATTTTTGAGATTTGATCAACTTTCAAGTTCTGCTTCTGCTGCTGCCGCCGCCTCTGCTTTCAATTTTAACAACGCCAAATCATCAAAGAGCTTGGATATATAACAAAATGCCATAGCAACGCTAAATGCTTGTCGTTGTCAAAAAAATAGATTCGAAAAAGGAGACACCTGTTGCACCATCTGATTGCTTCGAAACTAGATAAGGCTTATGGCTGATTTACATTACTCGAACATTGCTAGAAAACAGAGTAAGTAGTTTTCCCTTATCTGAAAATACTTTCGAACGATAAGAACAAAAGATAATCCAGCAAAATTTTACTGAGTTAAAGTCAAATTCCCCGACGAAGGGGAAATTTTTACTGCCATAATTAGCCATAAAAAGTTCTAGCCAGAAGTATATTTTTGGCAGCAAACTCATACCTATAACTACAAGCGTGTACGAATATAATTGTTTACACGCACACAAAATAAAAATATTTGAAGAAAGTCACAGCACATCAGCTGGAATGTGTTAAAGTTTATTAAAAATGTTTGAACATTTTTAAAAATATTTTAAAAAAAAATTTTACAAATTTTTTAAAAAATTGTTAAAAAAAATTTTAAATTTTTTTTATAAAATTATTATAAATTTTTTTTAAAGAAATTAATTACCATTAATTTTTTAACTTATATTTTAGTAAATAAATCTTAGAAATCTAACACAAAACAAAAACGAAATAATGAAATTTTAGGTTTTGTTTTAAGCAAACGAGCTGTTGTAACTGTTTTAACTTGGGTATTCTCTGTACCAAAGTTCTATCAGTACAGAGCGATGTATCTGAGGAATATTGTGAGATCTAATCAAATTACTTCGTTTGTAGTTATTCCGCGATTCTTGATATTCTATAATAATTTGATCTTGAACATTGTATGTATTCCATGGTAAATTCACCTTTACCTTGTTTACTAGACCTGCGTTTATCGGGTACTGAAAGTGCGAGACTGAAGGTTCCATCCGAACTAAAATTCTCCTATAAACTGGTACTGAAAGTCCAAGTCCAGTCCCACTTTTAATTGGGACTGAACTTTCAGTCCGCGACTTCAAAATAAACACTTCCGGGCTTTATATTAGCTATGGATGAGGTAAGAGTAATTAAAATGAAAAGGGTAATATGGTCTACAGAGGAAACAGAAAAACGCTGCATATAATAAGAGATAGTAAGTTTTAAACTGTGAATGGGATAATTTCATTCAAAAATAACATTTTAGATAATACTGTATCTTTACTGGATAGCAAAAGGTATCGTAATCCTGAAATTTACCAACAAGTCGCGGAGACACTGTCCCAAGAATTCTATAACAGATCTCCAAATCAAATACGGGTTAAATTAAAGCACTTAAAAAAGATTTCATTAATACCAAGAAAAATAATATTATATCTGGTGCTAATAGAACAAAATTTAAATTGCGTTTTAGATGTCGTTCTTGCAGCCTATGAAAATAAATAATAATTTATTTTTAAATACAGAAAATCTTCGAACACTCATTAACATTTTAGATAGTTACTATTTAAATGTTTAATACTATCTTCTGAAGGTGCCAGTAGGAGTGGTTCCCGACTTATATTCAAAATATCCTGACCTTTTCTCGATTCGGGAATTTCGTTTGTTATATACTCATACTCCTTAGGAGGTATCACCTAAACAAGATTAGCTTGGCTGAGTTTCATCTTGCCACTTCTATCGGATGGTCATGAAACCTGGGAACATATGCTCTGCAACTGTAAAGTTTTGGCCAAGCGGTGATTGCGCCACCTCGAACATGCTTTTCCTCCACTAAACAACCTCAATCCGAGAATGGCTTTAGAGTTTATAAACAGTCTAAACCTAGAAAGGGAGTAAATTGAACGGGGACTGACATGCACATATATAGACACATTTTTATATTTTTTTTTATAAATTCTTACATCAAATTGCACTTTAAAAATACATATAAAGGATAAATTAAAATATCTCTCTAAAAACTACTTTCTCGATGTCCTTAGCAATATCCATTGGAGCTGTAGTGGCACTATTATTATGGATCTGCACCATTTAAAGTTTTACAAAGAAACTTAGGACAACTGCTTGCGTTCATACGATACCCTAATGGTGACTGTAACATTACACCATTGTTCTCACAATGTCCAATTGGATGCATTTCATTTGAGTCAACCAAACGCCAAAAATTATTATGAATATCGCTTCCATCTAGCCGTAAGCGTAATCGGGAACCTAAAACACTTCTACAGTTACTATGCAAGTAGATGTAATATTTCTAAGATCTAAGCTTCCAGTTTCATTCCAATTTAAAATTCGATTTGTGGTAGATGTTTTGCCTGCTAAAACATTCTGCTGCATTACTACCGGTATCCTAGAGGATTAAAAGATATAAATAGTTTACTATAACATTTAGGAAATATGACTTATGTAGATATTCACTTTTAAAATTAAAAACATGAAAATAAAATTTTCATATAGGAAAGCTCCTGATGCTGTTGTTGTAGGACTTATCCGTTCCCTTGTATTATTGGCTGGAAGTGTTTGTACCAATTTCTTTTATGTGTTTATTACAAAATGTTGAATAGAACTCCTTGCTGGTAGCATTATCACACTGAATACATGCACCCTTACTACAAGCTTTTCGATATTTAGAGATGCAATTGCCTGAACACAACTATTTTTGACGTCTGACTATTTTTTGCAGTTGACAATTTGATGAAATGTCACAGGCGACACTTCGCTATAAAAGAGTGGGAAATAATGTTTTGACAGTCGATCACCTCTTCCTTTTTTTCTAATAGTGCAAAGTAATAAGACCCTCTCATTCACTTTGTCAGTAAAATCGCATTTTCGAGTAATGTAAATCAGCCATTAACGTAATTTTTTGGTTTTTAAATCAAGAAGCTTGCAAAAAATATGAAAAATACAAAAAAGTATGGAGCTTTTTTCACGCCATCTACATGCTAGTAGTTCGAAATTCTAGTTTGCAAGCTTTCGGAAATGCCAGCGTAAAATCAGAATAAAACCTATTTTTATGCAGCTCCACTCTGAGCTACTCTGAACCAAACAGAGATAGCCATATGCACTACTGCGTGCGAAAAAAAGGTTGTCAGTTGCCACCCTACGCAACTCTACTCCACTCTGCATTGTGAATGCGGCATGTTAAATCCAATCGCTTGTGGGGTTTAAATATTTGGCCCATTTAAAATGTCCGGCATAACACAGTACAATCGATTCATGGTTAATTTGTAACCAGGGTAGAAGTGTCTTACTAAGGAGCCAGCAGTTGCTTAGAATGCCACATAGAATATCACTGCTGGTTTTAAAAAACACCTGCAACTTGCCATTAAATACGACGGATTTTCAAAAATTGATTCCTTACCAGGTTCGATATCGCACAGAGAATTTTTATTTAGAAAGAAGATCTGAAGTCATAGTGATCAGTACAAATGCAACAAAGCAATTTAACTGGACGAACCGTAAAGTTAGAAACATTAAATCGATTGACGATATTAGTAGAATTATGGCGTCTAGCATGACCATGATGAGCCAAGTATCGATTAAACGTCATTCAATACTTTTACGGGTAGGGGAGGATTCTTTAAAGATGGTTCCAGACGGAAAGTCAGGAAGTCAGAATACGACGAAAGTCTATATGATCGCTACCAGGCACATAACCAGAAATTGGTTTCATGCGGAGGTGTCCGCAAATCTTTGTTCCTCAGTATATATGCATATGTTCGTTTTATTTTAATTTTCTTACGCCAAGAGCTAAAATGATGGACACCATAAGTTCAATCTAGATTGCTTAGGTGCAATTTGACTATGATATAAGAAATTTTGTGCTTTAAAATCAACGCTGCTCTTTCCGCTTAAAATCTGCCTTTCTTTGTACCAAAATGCATGTAAATTTACTCTGGTAAACTCCAATTAAAAAATTCCACGTGAAATACAAGTAACTATTCCACGTGAATTTCACGTTTCCCCTCTGAAAAAGGAAACTAAAAGCTGATGCTTGTCTTGTCATCAATATATGTATGTTAATATGATGGCATGGATATAATGGGGTGAAGAAAAAACCGCGTTGAAGGATATCAGCAAATCAACAGAAAAATTAGACTACGTTCAAATTCTGTCAATAAATTTATAGATAAAAATTTTTAAATTTTAATTGTCACTCTATTCAGATATACCTGAAAGAAAAGGTTCACATTTCGTGACATCAATTTATAATGAAAGCTATAATTTTAATAGAAAGAATTCCTTTTAATGGATTTAACCACATCCATAAATTTTAAAAGCAAACAATTATTAAAATGCAATGCTTTTACTGCACCTAGATATTAGCCAAATGGATTTAATTCGAATGCAAAGCTACCTAAATTCATATTGTCTGTATACATACAGCACTTAAAACAATCATAGGTGGAGAGAAATCATTTTGTAAACATAGTGAATTACGTGAACTACCTTCTATAACAACTTTTATTTGTCGTCCTATAGGTATTACATCTTGATTGTTCGCAAGTTACGAGATTGTATCCCATGATGGAAAACGAATATACAAAGATATATAAATTAAAAAAAATATTAATAAATAATACAAACAGAAACCTACCAAAACTTACTCAAAATTTCTGTTGACAGTGACAACAGCTGCAAGTTAAACATGCACTATCCCTGTCAACACTATGTTACTGAATAGTTTCAAAGCTTAAGCCATCAATAGATGCGAAGCATCAGATCACTAGTGGGGCATCGAAATAAATCTTAACAAATCTGAAATTATTTGCATCCGAAACCCCTCCACAAGGGGAAGACCCAATCTCGCCACACGAGCCAACAACATCGAAATCGAAGTCAATAACGAAAAGTTTCAGCCTTCCAAGAACACCAAATATCTTGGATTCTCTTTCAATAATCTGTTGAAATTCAACAATCCCGCCAAGCTGACCATGAGGAAAGCCAACTACGCTTACTCCCTAGTCAACCCTATTATCAGAAGGAGAAATGGTCTCCCGAAAGATACAAAGTTGCTTATATATAAACAGCTCATCCGCCCAATTATCTGCTATTGCTTCCCCATCTGGAACACCATTTCGCCATCCTACACTACTTTCCCACTATCTCCTTCCTCTCGCGGTCAAATAACTTGAGAAGATCTCTCAATATCCTATCCTCCTCATTAGCCAGCTTTCAATACAACTTCAAGTTGAAAACTTCCACTACTTATCACCTCTTTACCTTATCAACTGGAAAATGGGAAACATTTATTACCTGGGCGAATTGATTTACTTTCTTCACTAGTACAGGAAGCCACCATCGTGGATAGGATACCATTCTGGCATCTCGATCATCGTGGGATTTATCAACGCTGGACCATTCCGGACTTTCGGGATATTTCTCATCATGTTGAAAGAAACGCCAGTCTTCAACCCACAGCAAGGTAGAGAAATCTCTAACATTCCACAACTTCCCCATTCCTCTAAATTCCAAAATTGTTAAACAACAGACAAGAACACAGTTTGCCGTCGCGCAACAAGCTGTTAATAATTTTTCGACATCGCGTAACCTAAAGTTAATAATTATTCGAACAATTAAAGTGTAAAGTGAATCAAAGACAAAAGTGAAACTTAGGCCAGAATTAAAGCCTGTACGTAAATATTTTCAAATATCCCGGGATATCGGTTCGGTTTATAATTTCGCCATAATTCGTTTTGTTTCGTTAATCACGTGTGAAGTAATGTGATTGATTGATTGATTGCATCAGATCACTTGTGTTCTGAGCAGTTATCAAGACAGATCGGTAGTATTGAACCGAAATTAAGTCCCATACGGAAAGCACTGACCGCGATTTTTACTAACCCTATTTTATTACAATTTTACTATATTTCAGAATCTTCTACTGGTAGTATTGAAATTAATTATGAACTTCCCATATGAGCAGACCATTGACGCTCATTCTGTTACTACTGTGATAAAAATACGTTGACTTATTTTGATATCTTAAAACTATTCTCTCTTGTTATTAAAAAAAACCGGCACCTCCCAAATATTATGATTAAGCCCTAAATTGGGACTTAACACTAATAATATTGGCTTCAACAACATACATGGCTCTTAAATTTTTCAAAGAAACAAGAAGGACCTTACACTTATAATGTCGTCGTTGCTGAACATTTCCATCCCTTTAAATGCAATTAAAATTAATATAATTAATTTAATTAAAAAGAGAGAATTTTTTTTGAATTTCGAGTAATTACTTTCGAATGAAAATTATGTACGTTATTCATGTCAGTTAAGCTGAGACCGCCATTTCTTGATATAAAAGGTATGTTAATGTTGATATAAATAAGTATGTTAAAATTTAGGGCTAATTTAATGTCACATCCTAGTATTTTTTAAAAAACCCATGGATACTCCAGCTTTATCAAAAGTTAGGACCACCACTACTGAAAATATAATAACAATAACCTTCCATACCCATAAGAAGTAAGTGGATACAAATGTAGCAAAGCAAATCTAATATCGTTTTAAAATGTAAATAAAGTTTTACCGTGGAAACAAATGTCAACCGCTTGTGTTCCAACGATGGTTGAACAATAAATTGTAATACGTTTTTTAAGAGCCCAAAAATTATAGGTTTTAATGGCTTTCTGCAACAAATAAATGGTCACCATGGTTAGAATTTTAAACTCTTCCGATATACACGGTAAGGTAGGGCAAACAAAGCTAACTTGCAGTGACCACATGTGTAAAGCTACAAATAGTTAATGCAGAAAATAAATGTAATTACCTCCACATAAATTTAACATAAATCCTTTTGTAATTTGACAACTACCGAAAAACCTTTATCAGGGTTCAAAAACTAATCTTCTTCTTGTTTTACAATACGCACGCAGCTCAGCTGTAGAATGGAGTATAGAGAGAACAGGAAATGTGGTAACCAAAATTTAGCGTTTAGCCTTTTACGAAATTCTATTTGTGTTGGAGACATTGAATGTCAATGTATTTACTTTCATTTTCTCTAGATTCAGCTTAATATTCTTGCTAACTGTTTCTATATTTGACACGTTTGTTTAAAAACAGCTCTAATCGCAGATACACAACACTGTACATTTTCAGAAAATACAAAGCAGGGCTTGTTTAAAATTGTAAAGAAAATAAAAAGAATTTGTTGACTCAGGAAATAGTTTCAGTTGAATATAGGCGCTAGAGGGCGCAAGAGCTTTTATTAACTACAGGGTGGGCCAAAAGTCACCATGGGGGCCAAAAGTCACCATGGGGTTTAAAAATTTAATAACTTTTTCGTTTATATATTTTTTTTTATTTTTTTTTTTAGATTATATAAATAACATCTGGAGAATAAATAATGGAGAGATTCACAACTGAACAAAGAACCAGAATAATAGAATTTTATTACTTAAATCAGCGATCAATTATTTTAACGCAAAGAGCATTTTTAAACCCCATGGTGACTTTTGGCCCACCCTGTATTATTCTGGTTCTTTGTTCAGTTGTGAATCTCTCCATTATTTATTCTCCAGATGTTATTTATATAATCTAAAAAAAAAAATAAAAAAAATATATAAACGAAAAAGTTATTAAATTTTTAAACCCCATGGTGACTTTTCGCCCCCATGGTGACTTTTGGCCCACCCTGTATAAGCTTAATTCAATTTTGTAAAATATATGAATAAAGAAAAGAATAGATCTAAAAGGAAACCTTTTTATTCATGCCTATATAAATATAATTTATTAACATTAAAATTTAATCTTTTTCAAAGGACCCACGATAAATGTACGGAGAGCTTCATATGAATCAAGGAGAAGATCCTTAGAAGCTTTGTCTTGTACATATACCACAGCTGCCTTAATTTCACTGTTTCACCAAACAATTATTAACTGTTGATTCACGGTTTTTTTTGTTAGTTGGTTTGTAGGAGAGGATAATACTAAAGAAAAACAGTAAAATAAATAATATTTTCTTCACATTTCTGTGAATTTATTTACTAACCTGTGACAATACTATTTAACCTATTTTCAGTAATGGTGATTATCCATGGATTTTTTATTAAAAATACTAGAGCATTAAATTCGGGGAAGTGGCATTAAATTAACCCTAATTAATCCCAAAATGTGGATCTATTTTAAACTTTTCTACCATGAAATGGTGGTCCCAACTTAATTAATGTTGATATTAAACTGAATTTCATTTGCTTGATACATAATTAACGCTAGTGTACCACAAGGTTCGGTTCTCTCTCATACTCTCTTTCTCACTTTTATCAAATATCTGCAAGTTCCCATTTTCAATCCTACACATAATTTTATAACGACAGTTCCCTTGATTTTATGCACTCATCCAACTTTATAGTAGCGGAAATTGATGAATTGTGAGTCACAATTTTTCCAAGCTCGATAACGGGCACAAAAATCAAAATTTTTTTAAATTTTCATAGTGGTTTGTTTCTAGTGATGGGGAAAATTAGTCGAGTGACTAAAAACATCGATGTTTTTATAACCGATTAGCCGATATTTTTAGTCGATTATTTTCGTGCGATTTTTCTTACACATCGCTTAATTTATCTTCGGTTTTTCGATTTTTTTGAATATTAAAAAAAAATCTCATTATTTTTCTCATTCCTATTTCCCACTTTCATACTTTCATGGCAGCACTTATATTTACCGTCATCAAAACGACGGTTGCTGCTTTAGAAGCACTATAGGTATTGTGTACAGGCACGCACAAGAAAAACTCTACAAGCGGAATAGTTTTTTGTAAAATTGTAATTGTAACACGACATGTTTTTCTGCTGTTTGTGCATCTAGGAAAAATTGTGAAAAATTGTGTGTTATCGTGGTGTTATCGAGATTATTAATATCTTTATTAAATTTGGCAGCTTTTATGCTGTGTTTTGAGAAATAGAACGTTCTAGGAATTTTGAAAAATTATTGAAGCGATGTGATCAGGGATCGTAAATAACTGTTATTTTTGGCAATCAGCTAAAAAAGTCCCATTAAGACTGAATGGTATACTTGAAACGTAATGGCAAAATGTTAGTAATTGCTAAAAAAACTTTTAAGTCTCATGATAAGAGTTTCAATAATTTTTTTTATTTTAAAGTTAATTATAACTGTTTCGAAGACTTAAATAAATAAAAGTCTTCGGTAACAGTTAAAATTAACTTTAAAATAAAAAAAAAATTATTGAAACTCTTATTATGAGACCTCATTTAATACAGTTCAAAATAGGGGCCTTTAAGCTCATTTGGCGATGTGGAAATAATTTGTTGCATCGACTCACTCGAACACCGCCGTAATGTCGTGATGTTTTTATCCGAAACTGTGCGAATGTGCAGCAGTTACCATCTTTTTATTTTTCCTCGGGCAAAAAATGATCATCTTTATAGGATGTATAACAACAAATCTATGACGTGTTTTGTAAAAACCTAGCATATTTCTTTAATCGCTCATAACTCCGAAACGGTTGCGATTCTCCTTCCCCCGCCATCTAATTTTTTGTTTGCTATGTAAGTACTATCACCTCCTTTTCTTTGGACCACTGAGACGGAAGCAGTCTGTATAACAGGTATCCTGATTGACTTACCGATGATTGGCCACACAGTTAAGTTATGAGAACAGGCGTTAACTGAATATGGTATGATTTCATTTGTGGATTTACGTGGATCAATCACTGGGCTGTGAATTCGTCACTATTTTCTAATTTTACTAATATGCGGGTCTGCGTGCTATCCGATTCCTGAAACCGAGAATCGAATATATACCAGGATTTGCAAGATTAAAAGATCTGTGATAGATCCATTATGAGACTTAAATAAATAAAAGTCTTCTATAACTATTATAACTGAGTATAAAATATAAAAGTCCCGGTCAGACTGTTATCGAAAAATTGAAAAGATAAAAGTCTTATGAGACTTTTATCATGGGACTTAAATGAATAAAATTTTTGGTAGCAATTATGGACTGACTGAAATTAATAAAAGTTTTCTAAAACAGTTATCCTGAGACTAAAAAATTAAATGTCTTATGGGAGTTTTATGAAGAAACTTTTATTACTAAAAGTCTGTTATAACTCTTAGAATTGAGTTGAAAGTACAAAAGTCTGTTATTATGAGACTTTAAAAAATCAAAACAAAGTTATAATTCTTAGGTAAACATATTTGTTTAATACAACCAAAGGAATCTGGGTCGTAATTACATTTATAGTGCTAGTTTATGGGTCTAGAATTTTCGCTTATTGTGTGACAATAGTAATACTATATTGAAATTTGAAATTTTTACTGAATTACAAAGATTGTATAATACGACGTCAATGTTCATTAGCCATTTTTTTTTTCAAATATATAATATATGAACAAATTTGGAAACGGTAAATTTATATTGTTTTTCAAAATGAAGTCTAATTAGAATAATTGATTTTTATGATAAGAAATTATGTAATGTCGACAGTTATATTTGCCTTTGAAACTGCTTTTTAGAATAAAATTAAAAAAATTCTGTAGTGTCGAATTTCAACATTATAAAAACATCGTGCAATGTACATAACTACATATTTTATAAAATATATACATACTATATTTATGAAATAGATACATATTTTACAAAATAAAAAAGTATACATAACATTTTTAATCTCTTCGGTGTTTTACAAGTCTGACCGTGTATATATGTACACATATGAATATTATCTTTAATATAGCTTTTTTCGCATTTTCTTGTACAGAGCAACTAAGTTGCTTTCTACGCTATCGTCAATCGTTCACAGCGTTACTTCAAAACGCTTTCGAAGTCACTATAGCGTGTTGCTCTGAAAAGCTCATTTTACATAGGAGAAACGACTAAATTTAGTCGATTCATCAATATATTTTTTGCGATTTTTTTTAGTCGTCGATTTTTTTCTGCAATTAGTCGAATTAGTCGTTTCATCGACACGCTTTAAAATTTTCCCCATCACTATTTGTTTCTAGGAAGAAAACCCTAACTTCTAGCTTAAGCAGTTTCTTAAAATTATTATCTGCTAAAACTCAATTTTTTTCAAAAAGCATACGTTTTTGATATTTTTAAAAATGTTGGGGAATTGTGAGTCACCGTCTGAATTAAGTCGAAAATCAAAAGTATCGTTGTAAAATGTTTATTGCATGATTGGAAATTACATAAGAATTAGGTAGAAAAAATATAAAAAGGAAGATATTGAAATTATTCGGATTCGCAATTCGGGCATGTGAAACAGGCTCCAGTACTGACACGCATTTCAAATAAACAGCTCGATCGCAAAAATATCAGCGAATGGAATTGTTGCTGTTCAATTTCTTCGGCATATCCTCCATACAAAGTATGTAGAAGTCAAAATCTTCGTCTTCAGAAGAAGAACCATTTCGTTTCAAATGTTGCATACGGTGCTACATGGGAGGGGGGGGGGGGGGGGGGGGGAGATAGCATTGTAATTCCATTCCGTGCTAGACTGCTCTATCTATTGCTTCAATGGAGAAACGAGATGTGTGGTTATCAAGCAACAAGAATATTCGTGAACCGGCATTAACACCTGTGTGCTTAATGAAAAAATCGATATACTTGGTGAATTCAGCGGATGTCATCCAGCCAGAACCATTTGCGATACCAATTGCTCCATGATTGCCATGTATTATGTAAACATTTTTCATTTCATTTCTCGAAAAGAGAAAGAAAGGTGAAATAGACTGACAACTCGCACTCACGGACAACGCCATAAACACATTTGTTCCTCTTTCTGCCGATGTTGATGAACCAATTCGTTTTCTGCCTTTTTGCGTAATGACTTTCACGGCTCTAGTTGGAACAGTCGACAATGAACACTCATCCATATTTCATATTCGATGAGGTTCGAAGGGTGTTTCGATGAACACAGAACGAAGATTGTTGAAAAACGCATCAACAGCCTTGTAAAAGGACCTTGCACGGTTTTTGGCTGACTTGCTCCGACATTCGTAATGACAAATTCGGATGCCATGCCGGTTCATAAATGCGTAATACGAGTCATTGCTTGCTCGAGAATTCTCATTCAACGAAGCAGGGTAACTAATTCCAATTTTTTTCGCGTATTGATATACCAAAGGCATCTGCTCGGCAATAATTAGTCCATAATGAATGTTACTCGCCTTGGGAACGTATTGTATCAATGCCTTTTCTTACTGTGCGTTGAAGACTGAATTTGCACCCGATGTAGTGTTGGTTTTAAAGAAATCAATCAATGAATCGTTGGTGGCAGTTGAAACATAAATGTTCGTCTCGTTGATTTTCTTCACATGTCAAAGTAGCACGTGCAATATTCATAGATTTAGCGACAGATTGAATTTCCATGGATTTTTATCTGCTTGATCGCTTCCAAAACAGCGGCAAAGTCAATCCAGCGCTTATGTTATGCATAGCGCTGCATTTTGACTAAAAAACTAAAAACAAAAAACGGAAAAAATAAAAAAAATCCACTCAACTAATATTCTGTTGGAATTTTCCATAAAAAATTATAAACACGCCTTAAAAATGCGATATTGGCTTGAAAAATGCCAAAATTGATGTGGCTCATAATTCCCCAAAAAAAGTTACTCACAATTACCCAAACGTTTTGGTTGACAAGAGGCCCGTGTATGATTGAATCATTCCATGTTTATGCGAAATTCCTTTAAAAGTTGAAATGTCGATGCTATACGATAATTATGAATATATTTACCTGAATCGATTCTCCGAAAATCATTGTCAGATCAATCCAAACATAAATACTTGGTATAAATGTTTTGAGAAAATTTTCAAGTGGTGGAAAATGAGTTTGGTCAAATACAAGACAATGACAGCCATTTGCATGAGACAGATTTTCCAATTGTGGTAAAATATTGACGTGACTCACAATTCCCCAATGTCCCCTATGTAGACTCTTGCGGAAGCGCTGATGATGCAAATCATTGCTACAAGATTTTTATACTAAATAATGTCGTGAAAGCAATACCCAACACTCTTTAAACCATTGCAGTCCACGAAATGATTAACATAAAGCTTGCCTCAACATTGTGCCCATTGAAGAATTTACCAACCTTAACAGATGCAATCATATTTTTTCTATAACCGAAATCAGATGATATGTCTAGGCTTTTTGTGAAAATATAAAAAATATTTTATTCCATCACAACAAGTGCAAATCTACAAGTCTCATATCAGACAAAGATTAATACTTACATGATTTCCATATTTCGGAAGTGTTTGCAATTCCATTGACTTTGTCGTGAGAATGAGGAGTACTGGCGCAGCGAAAATTCAGTTGTCTTTGACTCTTCCGTAAGTTCCTCTATGGCTATTGCACGGACGAAACTTGTAAGCTGATTTCATATAGAATTCACTCTACCCAAACACAGCTGCAACCCGATCTTGAAGTCAAATTTTTCATCATTGTGAAGTTTCCAGAGTCCAAGTATTATCGCGATTCATGCACCCCCTCGAACTTAAGATTTTGTGTAAAACCTGTAATATTTTTGGTGACCATCTTTGCTACGTCTTATGTCGATGGAAACTCTATCCTTACATATTTAAGCCTTATGCTGTTAAGAGCTTTGAAGTCGCAGAGAACATGGTTGAGTTTTTCGTTATCCTTCATACATATTATCGACGTTGCCCATAATTTTTAAAATGGTATCTCAGAGATGCTCCAGCTTTATCAAAAGTTAGGACCACCACTACTGAAAATAGATTGAATAGTATTTTCACAATAGTGTGCACTGTATAATATTTTAGGGATTAATTCGAGCAATGTTCAATGAATATTCTCGTTGTGGTCTCCTTCGTTTCGTCAGCAGGTCGGAAGTGTTTTTATCCTCTATTGCCGTACTTTATAAATTTCTTCATCTGTCTCAGTCCTTGAATTTCATTTTGACCTTTATCGAATGGCAACTTTTTAAATGACCACTGACAAATTCAGTGCCGATAAAGTTAAACTTTCTTTGCAATCTTCCTGCGCAATCTTCTTATTCTAAACACCTTCATGGCCTGGCATCCAAAGTCCAAAGCAGTGTGACTTTATTGATTGTAAATAGTTACTTCAAGACAATAAGGCAGTCTCAAACAAGATTAGAACCAAAGGGATTTGCAAGTTCTGTGCTTTTACTGCTGCCTTACCTGTATGATATTATTTATATTGTTTTATTTTTGCTCTAAGGAGTTCCTGATCTGCCTTGTATTTTGGATCTTCTATTTTTTTTTTTTTTTTTTGCAAAGTATAAATCATTATTTTGATGACTCTTGACCAACTTGAATAGTGTTACAAACACGTACCTAATGTTTATTCTAGAAACTGCTCAAGCATTTGCAAGTGCATTCTCATAACAATGGAAAGATGTCCAGTATAGCTTCTAAAATTTCTGTCTGTCATGTAGGTATATATATGACACATTAGGATAGAAACCATCTCTGGGGTGTATCACTTTACTGTTACTGTTACTTGTTCTTGCTGATTCTCTTGCTAAGTTGTTTATGATTCTTCGAGTGCTAATAAGCATTGCCTTCATCAATTTCATTAGTGAAAGTTCTACTGCTGTCGAATGCTCCTTTAATATACTAAAAGGTGCAATACTCATTTCCCTCTAATTCTTTTTCATGTTCTAATATTAGGCTATGAAGGAGGGTTGTGTAGACCTCACCGCATGATATGCATGTTAATATGGATGTAGCGGTGCTCTAACTGAACATATATTACTACTAATTCAATTCAGCCCGTTAACCGCAACTTTCCCAGCTTTTCCTTCTCTACCGGGATTATGCTATACAGCATCATAAGAATTACCACTCACCATTAATATCTTCATAAAAAACACCGCAGGTCTTCAACTTAAACCTAAAAAGACCACTTCGTACAGGGAGTTCCCAATCAACATAAAAGAGAATCAGAATTTGCATCAACTTGGGAAATCATAGAGGAACGTTAAATTTATCACGCACGCGCAAAAGGCTCCGATAGAAATCTACCGCCATATCCTTCCAGGGATTAGAGGTGCCAGTAAATAAGTAAAATCCAATTTCGAAATTTATTATGTACTTGGCAAAAGGGTTGCATTTCCTCTATCCATAATTATATCGTAATCTTCCTTCTGTAACATTACTGTAAAGAGCCAATTATGTTTGGCTCGTTCTCCTATTGAAACCTATTATCTACGAGAAAGCACATTTTCTTCATTCCACTTAATTACCAGGGACCTAAAACGCTTATACACATACACAGCTATGCATATAACATTTGGACAGTTTTCAGTCGGTTTACCCTGGCCTCGTTTGCACTATTCTTTCTTGGCACTCCACATATACACAAACAGATGTTCATTGATGTTAAGCCTCATTCGAGATCCAAAGCAAATCTCTGGTACTAACTAATTTGCATTCATGCGACGGATTTCCTTACCCAATTAACCCGAGAAAAATAATCTTCTTAACTGTATTGGAACATAAGAGTGTTTATTTAAGTGTACATATATGCCTTCTACATACCTAAACTGAGACCCATGGAGAGAGATACGCCCAATATATCGCTAGTCTCGTCTCTGAACCCAAATCTACATTCCACATTGAATTTGCCTTTCCCAAAATTTACTCACGCAAATAAATAAGAATATTGCAGAAGGGAAGTGTGTTGAAATCTGTAAGAATCTGTGACTTAATCTGCGATAATACCATAAGTGCTAGGCAAGGACATGCTGCTTTAAATTAAGCATTCAATTCCAAGGCTGAGAAGATGATAAAATAGTTAAAAGCATTTTCCACTGACTTCACTGTCCAAAGAAAATTAATTTCTTGTTTTGATGAGGATGCTGGCTGGTTGGCATCCTTAACCAACGTGAAAGGAAATTGCTCGTATGCTTTTTAAACAGGATACATACAGCTAGCTATGTACACTAGATATATACCTAGATATTTATGTGTAAACTTGGTCTTGCGGGTTATATGTTGACTCCTCTTTTTAAATGATTCAACGATTCTCTATCGCTATATGTATGCATGTAGCAGCTGCAAAGAAGCAGCAACAGAAGCAGAGATTTGCGAAAACGATGAAGACTTCTTTTATTAATGACGATAAAATGAGCTTTGTAAACAAAAGACTCTTTGTAATTTAAAATCTCAGCCACATCTAACTTAAGCTTGGAATTATAAGTGTCAAATAGATTTAAAGTCAGTCCTGTAAAGGAAGTGGGATGTAGAATTGAAATATTCCCGGAACTTAGGAATTCCTTCGATATATGATATTAACTTGCAAAGTTGCAATTCCTTTGATTTCATGAGGCAGTAAATTGAGTTGGATAGATTCAGAAAGGTCTTATCGATTGATCTTAGTGTATCTACTCTTTTTTTTTTTTGCTAGGAAAGGAGCGGAGTTTCCATTTACCGGAACCGAACCCTTCTGCAGTCTTACAAAAAGGCACTTAGCAGGAGGTATAATGTCCAAAATAGAAAAAGCTCAACAGACACAATGGCAGAATCTTCCTGTACTAAGCCACGCGAACAAGTCATTAACTTCCTATGTAAAGACTTCAAAAAAGTCATCAACTGTGGTGAATGTGAATGCTAGGCTAATTACTGGAATAATGATTGGCCATTGCCTGAAGTTGAAGTTATGTTAGTGCTTCGCATCCTTTGGATCCGTATGTCATTTCTCCCTCTATGAATATGAATATTCGTGTTATCTGCGTCTTTGGGGCTTTTCTGTGGCTCTCAGCTCGATGATGTCGTAAAGTTGTCCTCTCATTTTGGCAACTTTTCGTTTCATTAGCTTCTATTTTATGGCTGTTTCACTACATTAGCCATAGCTTTAGACCTCTCTCAATTAGTTGAGTTAGTTGGGGAGGAAATGGTAAGTGGCAAAACCTTCGAGAAATACTTCCCAAGGCATGAAACAGAAATCCATGTATATGTGTTCGTGCGAGTCCGTTCTCTAAAATGTTCTATATTCATTCTTATGGAAAACTGCCAGCCATTGACTTTATATATGCTATGGAGCCTAAACTACTATCCATACAGGAAAATAGTCTTCCAATAATTTTAAGCTTGGCTGCTTACCTTCCCAAAGGCTAAGCTTACTATGTACCTTACTTAACAAAATAATAAAATAGTTTTGATTACAAAATAACCTTACTATTTTACGTTCAATAACTCTCAGCTGAGTAATAGTTGCAATAGTGTATTTGCGGCCGAAGTTCGTATCTGTAGGCAGACTGAACGGATTGGATTTCATCAGACCACGGCATAGCGATATATAACAATTATTACTCAACTGAGAGTTTCTGTTTGAGGAATCGTAGTCATTTAGTTAAGTTAAATTTTTATACCCTAGATGAAATCTATTGGTCTATTGTGCCAGAGAATCCAAGTATAAAGTTTGCCCGGTAATAAATCATACTAATCTGGAAATCTATAGTATAGACCATGATATGAAGATTAACAAGGTATGGCCATTGGTTGCTTGCCTCCTTTAGCGACAATTGTCAGAAATTTGTTCGTCTCAATTTCAATCGTCCTTATCACAGTGAAAAATTTTTTTTTTTTTGGAAATTTCTTTGCTTTCCCACTAGCACATAATTCATTTTTCCGAAGTGATTTAAACGAAGAAACTAATATTTTGTTAAATATTTTAATATATTCGAAACGTATTTCAGTCAATAAAATACGAAAAACTGAAAACAAATTCGCTGGAATGACTTTAGTCACCTCATGACGTAGCAACACAAATAATTCCTCTCGAATCGGTCATACCTTGTCATCTTTTTATCAAAGTATACACTAAGTGTGTCATTCCGTTTGTAACTCACAGAAATAATGACGGTAAAGCAAAATGGATTGGACACAGGGCCGTAGCTAAGGGAGGGCATAGAAGGGCTATTCCTTACCTTAATAGAAGTACCTGATAAATATAATTATATACTAGCTGAAGTTGCCCGTTCTTAGAACGGGATTCTCTCTTAAGCTTTTAATTTTTTTTTATTGTTTTTTAATTTATTTAATTTTTTATCTCTTTATTTTTTAACTTTATTTTTCATTAAAAACATTCATGCTGAGATTCATCCGCGTTAAGGCTTAAACACAATTGGAACAAACAGAGCGCCCGACGGAAGTTCACTGTCGAAACAGGCAATCGAAAAATTGCAAGCACAAATGCAATGAACGGCGGCGAGCGGCGATTGCGAAAAAGAAGATTCCTCAGCTCCTCGATTGAAATATCCAAAATCAAGTTTTTTTTATTAACTTACCTAAACCGCTTGTCTTGTAAGTTGCAAATTATTTTGTGCCTTCGCATAATTTTTCCTTAACATCCATATTTTTGCTTTTGTTTTTAATTGGCGCGGTACAACCTCAAAGTGACAAAACCTTAGAATATATAACTAAAGAAGCGAAGTATCGCGTAAAAGCCCTATCGGTGTAAGGGAAACTCGGTTTTTAGACGAAGGGGTGGAAAGGCAAGCAGAATTTAACCAATCTTGAACCTAGTTTACTTGACAATAGTCAATATTTTAAATTGTTCCGTTAATTTTGTTAATTTTAAATAAAACAAATTCGAAGTGATATTTTAGTGATAGTTTACGCAACGATTACACGAGTCAATAGAGCTGACGGACAGTCCTGATTTCGTCTGTCAAATTTACTGACAAAAAACGATTAGCGTTCTGACCAGTCTGTTCATAATAAAATGTCGTCAAGCGGTGCAGACATTCCTCTTCTATATGCATATCAAACAATTTCTTCATTAATCCGTCTTTATTCTCTACAAAATAAATAAAATTTATGTTAAACACTTTTCAGTCATATCCCACTCAAAAGAGAGCAGATTAGGAATATAAACACAAATATCCACTAGCATCTACCCTTTATTTTCAATTTCCTCCATCTTAATGGTACGTTTGACAGTTTATTGACTAGTCCGTACTGACTCGTCAGAAATCTTGTCAGTACAGACTGGTCAGTAAAAAATAGTAGTCAGTAGGGGTTTACACGAGCCTGTGTAAGTGTCAATCGCTGTCAGAGTCAGTTCTACTGACTCGTGTAATCCCCGGGTTAGCCTTGGACTTCGAGTTAATAAGCGAGAGAATATTTCAATAATGAATTTTTCTTTGCGGTGCTGTTGTATTATTCGCCGAAGTAGTTCCGGACGCTGTTCAGGCAAATTGAAGTCCTGAAATTAAGTTAGAAAGTTTCAAATATGGGCAAAAGAAATGAAAAAAAACTGAAGAGAAACAAAAATATCAAGATAAGGGTTCAAAATATTTCTTCGTTTACGTTTTTTTTTTTCAATATGTCAGTGGCAGCTCACAGTTTTGTTTTATTTTAAATAATTACGCCAAACTCTCCTTCAAAAATATTTGCTACTTCCATGAGGATAACGAATAAATACTTAAACCGAATTCCATCACATAGTAGAAAATGCCACAATTTTTCGTGTTTATTGCGCTTCCTTTAGTATTATGTTCTAAGGACGAAACGAAATGCGAAAACAATTTCATTCATTTGATTTTATTAGTACTACTGAAGCGGACACGACCAAATTAGAATTTGATCAGTCCCGGCGGCGAGTTCGTCAGCCGCCGTAATTTTATGTATTCGCAGAAGACATTGTGTGTGTAAATCTTTCATTGTGAACTTTTCTGGTCGTTTACCGTCGCCCGTCGCAATTGTGCTTAAGGCTTCACAGAAATAGTCTAGACTTTTATATATATTTTTTATTATATAAATATTTTCATTTTTAGAATTATAGCTTTCCACTAAAGCGGAAGCATTTTTAGTTTAGACAAAAGCCATTTAACGTATTTTAACTGGCACTCATACGGATTTTGTTTGAGACACAAACCAGACTTGTCCAAAAAACCATTCTGAAGTTGTTCATGTTGCCGCGTCAAATAATAATTAATAATCAAATATCAATTCTGGTTGTAAATTAGAATTACAAATTACTTTTAGAAGTACTGTGACAAATTTTATGTATAAAAAATATTTTTTTTTTTTGCAAGAATGAAAGAAAAGAAAATAAATAAATAAATATTTATTAAAAGTACAAGAAATAGTACATAATTCAAAATTATGATTTTTTTGCATGAAATAACCATTGAAAATTCTTTTTCCATTTGGATTAAACACAATGATACAAACTTACAAATTCCCTTGTTAGCTAATTTTTCGTGGTATGCGGACTATAAAACAGCCTCTGTATACGTAGTTTTTGGCAGAAAAACGCTCAACTGAAATAAATAATACCAGCACATCTGGAGAAAGTTACTCTTTAAATCTGTCGTTCTTAAATCTAGCAAAGGAATTTATATGGCTCTATGAAAATATTCCTCAGCGGACTGAGCTGACTGATTATTTTTTCAATATATCTGTCTCGAAAAAATCCGTAGTGACCTCAGCTCAGCTCCACATCCTACTTCTTAGCAATCTCATTTAGTTTTGAAAATATTTGCTGAAAAACAGAATCAGCCCGTGGTCTATTTTGCTCCAGAACAGTAATAGTGTCCTTCATTATATCCGTTCCCCTCTGTAAGTCAATTGAAGATATCGAAAAAAAGCAGCTGAAGGATACAATTGTGCCTGAAAAATATAAGAAAAATGTGTAAAATAAAATAATTGGAAAAGCAGAAATATCTTTACCAATCTACAAAACATCACTTATCTAAGTCGTCATTCAAAGATGCCATATGAATTTAGTTGCATGAAGCCTGTTGAAGACATTTGTGCATTACTAGCGGTATGACTGTTCTCCCACAACTAAATTCATTCGAGCGCGTTTCTTTATCCAGTTTCTGCCCTGAAACACAAGTGCCCATTATGCCTTTTCACCTAACTATGTAGTTTCGTATATTGCTTGCACAGCCATCCCTTGGAACTCTTCTACAAAGAATTCGAGTCGTTTCTCTGAAGAATTACTTATTTATTGCATCTTTATATGAGATGCAAGCTATGCATGCACACATGCATGAATGAGATAGTTACCTAAGCTCAGGTTTGGGGAGGGTCATGACCCCTATATCCCCTGAATTAATCCGTGCAAGATACATATTAATTAGCGCTCTAGAAGCTTTTTAATATAATAGACATCTGCATTCTAGTGAGAAAAATTGAACTCTGTTTTGTACAATTTTGTGTTTCATATTTAGGGTTCCGTACCCGGTGCCAACGGGACCCTAGTACTAAGCCTCCGCTGTCCGTTCCTATGTCTGTCAGCAGGCTATATCTCATGAACCGTAATAGGTAGATACTTGAAATTTTCACAGGATGTGTATTTCTATTACCGCTAAATTATAAAATTAAAATAAAGTTAAAACTTAAAGGGGTCCCCATACAAGAAACACGTTTTTTGTCGTATATAGTGTTAATGTTAATGAAAACAGATTCCTTGCAGAGAGCAGCATCGAAAAAGGTCACAACTTCGTGTACGTCGCGTCATGTTGCCACAGATATTATAAAGAACGTGAATGGAATTAGAATAACATTTATATACATTATAATCTTTGAGCAACATAGACTTAAGTCAAATAGGTAGCCTCGAAACCAACTAAGACATAAATGAATCCATAAAATTAAAAAATTTATTTGATCCGAGAACAGTCAAAAGATTATTGGATTTAAGCAAGGATTTGCCTAGGCGTTTAGATATATTTATTATTACAGAAGGAGAAGTTTACTTGGAATCTACTAGATTTCATCCGTGATCTAAAAAATCGGAACGTATCCTCCAAATCTAGGCATAATATTTTAGAGGTATCCTATACAGTACTCCTTGATCTCAGTATAAGTCAGTTATGGTTGATGGTACTGCGGAACTTTTGATATCTTGCCAGAATTCTTATTGGTGTCACTCTCGGATAAGTAAAACTTTCATTTAATCAATTTTGGGACATATTCAAGCATAGTTCAACGTGTAATAAGCACAATTCAAACGTTAATTGAAAGACAACAAAGGTTGCTCAAGTACCCTTGTAAAACGTTTAGAAATGTGTATGTCTTTATTAAAAATTAAATTAAATTAAATTAATTTGAAGACAACGGTCATCTAATTTTAATTTGTCGCAGCACAAGACGAAAAACTATGAAGATTGGACATGAGAAAATCTCTGAGAACTAGAATGAACTAAAAACCGTCGCATAAAACAAAATCTAAAGAGAGTTGCTTCATTGCTTATACCGGCATTGAGGAGAAACACCATAAATAATGTTAATGATGAAAGAATTAAATAATTATTTCAAAAGTTTTTCTTAATTTGCAAAATATTTATTTCTTAACATTTTGTTGAAAATTGAAAATTTTCACTTTCATCACCCCCTGAAAGGAGTTTTTTTACATAATTTCATTCACCATCACAACTCGTTGACGAAGTTTATTTTTAGCAAATGTTAGTCATTTTTTGACCCCACTAATAAGCTGAGAAGTTTGTACTGATGATGTTGATGGTTCCAAATTTCCTGTAATACTCTGTATCCATTGTATATATCTAGCGACCTTCGTATAAATAGCGGGTACATGACTTTTGCAGGACAGAGGTGTCGAAAATACGCCAATTAGCCGAGGATTAGAAGGCCATCCAACAATTAAGCCGCCACCCTGATTTCCCTCGCAGGGAACATTCTCATTATTATTCCAGCCTTGTGTACAAATTTCCAAGTATTCATCAAAAACGCTACCATAGGCTAAATTGCACTCCTGAGTGGTCGTTATGCGGAACATTCCGTATGTCAGTTTATCCTTGTTGCTTGTAAATCCGGGCATGACAGCAAATTGATTGCCACCATAAGAATCTTCCTTGTACAGTGAAATTGGTTTAACGTTTGTAGAAAATGTTAACTTTAATGGCAGCCGGATTAGAGCCAAATCATCGTATTCGGTTGGATATAGATATACATTGCTGTTATCTAGCAAAACTGAAAAGGATCCCACTGTGCTATTTAGGTATAATCGCTGGAAATCCAATTGATATCGAGCACCTTGAAAGACGCATCCTATTGATGATAAAATCCATACTTCACTTAAGATAGAACCGCTGCAGTTTCTTATTTCTCCAGAAGTTGTAATTGTTCGAATGGCAACATGATGAGGAAATCTTCGGATTGTGTCTACCGGAACTCCACCAACTATTCTTGGAGAAATAGCAGCATCACTAAGAGTTGCAGCTACTGAAACAACAAGTAATACACATCCAAGCAGTTTCATTGTGAATTTGATACTATTGCGAAATATCGCGATATGTGCCTATTTATACGGAACTTATCAACATAAAGTAAACAAAAACAAAGATCACCTTAAAAACCTCACCTACTGGGACGACTTTATTGCACAATCGAAACAAAAGTAAATCACAGGAAATAGGAATAATTCTTATCTTCTAAACTTTCTTAGTAAGCAATAAAACGAAAGCGTACCTTGTAAATTTGTATCAAGAAAGTCCATAAATCATTTTTTTTTTCGTCCAAGTTATCTTATTTGTTCCAATGGCGCTGTGAAGTTAAGTTTTCATGATGGGCTCAAAATTTATTGCTATTACGCTAGAAAATCCCCGAAAGATTTACTCAAGATTATGGACTTAAAGAGCTCTGATAAACAAAACAAATATTTCTATTACTTCCGCTTGTAAAATTAAACATGCTGCTTAGGTAAGTATGGACATTTGCTGGCTTCTTCCGTATAAAATACTTCACTTTGTGCTCTCTTAATCCTTTGAGGAGGAACATCGACTGTAAACTGTATAGGTATCCATAGTAAGATTACCCAAAGCTCACTCCATGTTCTTGCCGTTGATGTGAATTCTGTATTCTCCTTGTAAAATGAATACCTTGCTCATTTCAGTAACGTTGTTAAAATTATCCCGGTAAGGTGTGTAATTAATCCAATCATTTTAATTTCTACTTGTTTGAAATAAAATCCAGGGATTATTTTATAATTCGGCATATACTCTTAAACAAATTTTTATATTTGACCTGCCTTGAATTGGATGTATCAAGTTTCCACGTTCGAAATCAAGCTAAGCAACTTTATACCCCATCAAAAACCGTCATAGGCATGTCATTCCATTTGTAAAGTATATTAATAAATTTAGTACAATAAAATGGCATCTGTCCGTCTGTCTGCTCGTCCATAGGATAACTGGAAAGGACCAGTTGAGTTGCAGATATGAAATTTTGTAGTTGACTTTTTTATAAAAACATCTAGCTATAAGTTTCTAATGTGGGTAAGTTATAGGATAATTACCGAAATCTTGATCTTTTGTCGTATTAACGTATCAAACTAAGTTCGGGGGTTTATACAGTAATGCAAAATAATTTTACATAATATTCTGGTAAATGAAAATGATATATTAAAATCAAACTATGGTGAAAACCAAGGTACGACAAATTTGTGGTGAAATGTCAAAATATGTGCGAAAAAATGTACGACAGAATCGGCATCCCGCCCTCAAACGAAGAACATTTACCAACGTTTCAACTAATGTATATTTCGGCGCTACACAAGTAAAACTAAATCTTATAATTATGTGTAGATAAGATATTTAATGTAAAGATTTAGATATAAAAATTAATAAAAAGAAACTTAAAGTCTACTAAAGAAGATATCTAAATTAATAATAATAAATATAAATTGCTCCGAAAACTGTGATTTTTTCCTGCTCCTTCTGAGATGAAGAGGAAGAGAGTTCCAAAGTCTTCCAAAGTGGCTACTTTGCATTCAATTCCAGGGCTAAGTCATGAGAGGAACAATTAACGATTTAGCTCACATAATCCGCGTGTGAAGAGGAGTAATAGCTGCAGTGATAGAAAGTTTACGTAGCGTTTCATAAACCTTCCAGACAAGCGCATTTATGAGATCGGTTCAGTTTAAAGTACGATCAAAAATTATTTCTTCAGCCCTATTTATGACATTTTCCATAACTTTCCGTAACACTTCCTGCGATATGTTCCTTATTTCTTGATGAATATTTTCTATTAGGACTGCAAGAGTCTGTGGCCTGTTCACATATACCAGTTATTTCAAATAACCCCAAAGAAAGAAGTCTGGACAGGTCAGATCGGGTAATCGTGCAAGGCAAGGCAAATTGCCAAAACGAGTAATAACCCGGCCTGGAAAAGCGTCCCTCATTAAGTCCATAGTGTCGCGCACTGTGTGTGCCGTGCCGCCGTCTTGTTGAAACCAGAATATGCGGATTTTCAGTGCCCCAGAAGCAAGTATTCTGCTTATTGACATGTCCCGAGAGATGGAAATGCGTTTCGTCATTCATAACCAATTTTGAAAAAAAACATCCACTTTAAGGTTGAGGTTTATGACGCGCTGGCTGTACTCTAGATGAGCTCGGTGGTCAGTAGGCAGCAGCTGATGAGTCATCTGGGTTTTATACGAAAACATCTTCAAGTCTTTGACCAAAATACGCTGCAGAGTCCGCCTGGAAATACCCAATTGCATGCCACGTCGCCTCGTTGATGTTTCTGAACACTCTTCCACATCTTCGCGCACAGCATCGATATTTTCGGCTGAACGGCTTTTGGTCTGCCAGACTTAATTGTATCCAATGTTGCGCCACTTGCTTCGAGACGTGTGGCAAAGGGACGAGTTGTGTGACCAACCGGTGCCGGACGGCGAGGAAATCGTCGACGAAATTCACGTTGCATTTTTATCACTGATAAATTATTTCGTAAAACATAAAAAGGATCCATGTTTGTTTTTAGTAATTTTACATTTGTTTACACAATTTTCAATATCAGAATGACAGGAGATGTCATATAAAAAAAATATAAGTAATTTCTAGTGCCAGTACTTTTGCGCCAACAATACTAAAGGCCTAGAAATGTAAAGCTGACTACTATCAGAATACATAAGATAATAACAATTTCTTAGAACCATTGGAAGATCATTAATTGAGAGAGTAAATAATAACGACCCAGAATGGAGCCCTGTGGGACTCCACTCCGCAAGACAGGAAGCGAAAAGTTGCATTCGAATAGACCACACTCTGTTGACGCCCGCTAAGGTAATACCAAACCAACCTGCATGCAGAATTTGAAAAATTCCGTTTACTAAATAGCAATATATAATATGATCAACCAAAGACCTCGGAAAATTCAAGTATATTATGCAATGTTGAAGTACAGCCCCGCTGAGGAGGTTCTAAAAAAAACTGGTGATTGTGGTGAGCAGAGTTTTATCGAAACCTTTAGAGAGAAAATGCAAAATGGAAATAGTACGATACTCCGTTGAACGACGAGACTTCTTGGGGCTGGAAATTATTTTAGAATACTTCCAAATACGAGGTATCGTAGTTCTTAAAATGATGTTGTTAAAAAAAATAGGTAAGATTTGGGAGTATGACAGGCAGAAGAACTTTTATAAATTTGGAATGCATATCATCCAGTCCAGCAGCGTTTTATTTCAGAGACATAACAGCAGAGTTAACCTCTGCCTCACTAACTTGATAAAAGTGAGCCCATAAAACGGATCTAGTGCACTTAAAATATCACTTGGCATTAAAGATCGGACTATTTAGACCATTTAAGTTATTAGAAACAGATACGAACATTCACTAGGATTTACAAATACAGTGGAACTCCTAGATAGCTCAACCCCAATATTTCCAGGATTCTGCCCGATTTTTTTTTAATTGTATATTGATATTTAATTTTGAATTATAATATTGAAACTTTGTACGACATATATAATTATTAACTGCATTACGTGCGAATCGAAAATCGTCCCAACCCAGAAATCAGATGTACGGAAACAGCGCCATCTACTATATGCATTATTTCCTCGCAATATTAATTACTTAATTTTTGGCGTAAACAAAAGAATTTGGGGATGGATAATACGTGGATATTTCAATGAAACATATTTAATGAAAAGATATTTAATAATCTTCATAAATCAAGTTGCTCGTTAACTTAATTTAGTAAACGGATCAATGTCCAATAGATCATTTAGGCCTCCTCAAATAGTTCACCAAAGTTAATATCATTAAAATATCTGTAAGAAACATTTAAATCGCTTTCAGGCTCCGAACAAAAATTGTAAATGCCCAAAGTTAAGTCATATTAAAAAAAAAAAGGGGCGTTTGATTAAAAATTGTTCTAATCAAGACAGAGTTAATGACAAAATTAAACTAAAAAAGTTAGCTTGGATTGATCAAACTCTTCAAAGTGGCACCAAAACATTGCTAACCAGGCTCTCGATTAAAATTGACGTGGAATCTTAAGTAAAAGGATTTTAATAGAATGCGCATTAACTAGGAGATACCGGAATGAACTGAAGATTAACGCAAGTAATCAGATACGATATCCGAAATATACTCTTGGAAATAAGTGAAGCACCTCCTTCCTTTGTACATAAAGGACTTATTTCTACATTTTCAGTTGAGGTGTAAGATTAAACTACTTTCAAGTGTCTTAATCAGGTACACAAGGGCATTGTAATTATTGCCTAAGAAACTATGGCGTCTTATAAATAAGGCTTGGTTCTTTTTGAGGATTTCATTGTATCAACATTATCCTTATGGTGCCCAGTTGGGTTTCATTCAGAGCATAAGAAACATTCTGTAAGTGGGCAAATTTGTTCTCCGACATAATCTGTCACAAAGTCCCATAACCGCAATGTTAATAATAAGTCAAAGTCTACAGTTCATAGTTATTTATTCTTATTCCTTACCCAGATGACTACCGTATTCCCAAATGAAACACTTGTCTGTAGTAGACTCAAGTTAACTTTAAAGTACAGCAATAGATGCATCAGGTCAGCTCCTTATGGGAGCATAAGAAACTTCGTCTTTTAACTCAACTACAGAAGTTAGGAAGGTTTACTATAAGGAGGTAAAGGGTATGGTTGGTATGAATCCAAAAGTTCCTATCTTTGTCAATACTATTTGCTTTCTCTTCAGCGACAGCTTCAATAACAATTTTGACTCTTCCAGGACTTTTCGAATGACCAAACTTTAAAAATGAAAATAACTTTAAACTTCACTTAAAAAATTCAATGCGTTTTAATGACAACTTCTTAATAATTTATTATTATACACAAAATTCTCAGTTTTAATAAGTATACTCAAATCACGAGCTTCTTTTTAATTCTCTACGAGACTAACATAAAAAAAATAGGTCTGTTCACGTACTCGAATTTGTGTGAATGCATTAGCACATTTTCACCCAAAAGCACCCAAACTCTGTTCACGTACTCAGAAAATGAGGGAAAAAATGTAGACGTCACACTTCCCCTTCAATAAAGTTTTAGCCCAAAACCACCCAAGGAAAAACTCTGTGTAACTTTTGTAACAACTGTCAAACACATTAAAATTTGAAATCGAGAATTGTCAGAAGTTCAAACTGTCAAAGGAAAAATGGAAAAGACAGCAAAATTTGCAAATGATGTGCACTGTTTGCCCAGGTCGTATAAAAATTTACAAAATAGTAAGTAAAATGAATAGATATGTTATGTTTTGCATTTTATTTTCAAATTAAAGTTGTTAGCTTGACAGTTTGTAGTTGTCACTTTCGCTTTTTGCCCAAGAACACACAAAAGTTGTTCATGTACTTACCCCGAAAAGTACGTGAACAGACCTGTTTAAACAATTTTAAAAAGCTGGTCTACTCTAAACACAATTTCGAATACGTAGCATTAACGAAAGAGTTTTTAACGAAATAATTCAAGTTGTGGAATAGTGGCAGAGGAATCGGACGATCGTATATAAAACATAATTAAAGCAAGGGCTATATGTAAGTTGGCACAGAGGATTCACGGACTCCTAACGAAATCAATCAATGAATCAGTGTTTACCTTACTATTTTCAACGTAACTCCTGGCTATTGTGGGTATAATCAAATCCATTAGACCGAGGATTAGCAAAGCCAGTAACTGCGATGGCCTTACTAATTATTTTATTAATATGTCTCTGAAACTTTTAAACAAAGAATTATATTCATCTTGCGAAATACTAAAATTTTTATGACCACAACTAGAATTCTCAACACCATACAGATTTACGGCAAAAATAGAAAGGAGCACTTGTAAAGACTCTCCAACATACTCAATTTTCAGAATTTCCGCACTATTTGTATACACAATTTTTTTTTCTCATTATAATCTCCCTACACTTCCACAACATTTGTCTCATGCTGTCAAATTTATTATTAATTTCCTTGCTATACTGCATTGCATGTTTCTTCCAATCAAGCTTAATTTTTGTTTCTTACTGTTACACCAGTAGTTCCACAGAGTTCTATTGTTGAACCTTTACTTTTTCCCACACGTATATTAGTTAATAACTATAGCTAAAGTTGGCCGTACTTAAAACGGGATCACATCTTTTACATATATTTCATGGAAAACCACATTTCTTGTAAAGATTCTTCCATAGTTCATCAGCACTTCTTGCTGTTAATGTTGATGAATGTTTACCTTCAACTGATGCGATACTCTGGATCACGATAAGGCCACACAAAATTATCCGTATGAGAAAACTGGAAGGTTTAAATTGATGTCTGCGTGGTCGAATGTTTGTCCTTCCGATTTGTTGACTATCATCGCATAGGCATGAATGGCAAGATAGTGCCTGACGGAACCAAATCGATTCGGGGAATACGAACTATTTTACCTCGATTACATTTGGAAATAATCCTAGTCCTGATTGAATTTCGGTGAAGTCCTCTGACAATCATAAATGTGCAATTGCATAAGCCTTTCTTTGGGCTCAAATCTGTGTTTGAGCCGTCCTATTGGGCTCATTGATAATTGCATAGCATGAATTAACTCTGATTTTGACAAAATTCACACTTGGTCTAAGTATAATAAGTTACAATTAAACCCTAGTAAGTCGCAGTGTATAAGCTTCTACAACAATTTATTTGACTTGCTTGATGCTCCACCAGTAGTGTTAAATGCTTCTCTTCTATCTATGCTTAGTAAGGTCACCAATTTAGGGATAGGGATAACCTATAACAGAAATGTGAAGTATTGCGATAATGTCAATATGCAATTGTGGAAATTATATAGTGGATTGCGAAGGCTTGTAGTATTCGTTTAATGCTATTGAAATCGTTAATTTTGAAACATTTCACATCGGGTAGCATTGTTTTTCCCAAGCTGGATAGTATTTGTGGACGTAAATTATAGATTGCATTTAATGACTGTATTCGATTCATTTTTAGATTACGTAGGTTTCACCATATAATCTCTTTTCTAATCCGTTTACTAGGATGTTCGCTGAAAATTTTCTGCAACGCAGGTCACCTATCTTGCTGTATAACATACTGTATGTACTGTCACCAGGAATAAATTAATTTAATTTAATTTAAGTTTCGCAGCAGTATTATGATAACTCCTTCCTTCAACAGCATGTGGTGGCAGATTCGATGATGTTTGCTCATTAAGAAATTATACCGGAAAGCTCAATGCATCGCTGAGATCTTTTGAAACAACAGAATCTGCGCTAGAGTAGATGATCGGATCACCTGGCATCTTAGGAAAGGTTATCCCGTTCATTTCCAGCGTCTGAACATTTGTTGAGTTCTTTTCGCTAAATCCTCAACAGACATCTGCTGTATGTTTTGTCCGTAGATCGATGCAATAAGGTTAACGATTCTTGAGGGATTTCAATTATGTCTTCACAGTTTAGTCCAGAAATTGGTGAATTGTTTCCTTTTTCAACATATAAGAGCCAATAGTTGTGGTCATCCTGTCTTTTGCTACGCATGTTTGTTGCGAGTGATATTGTCGTGAAATGCTGCTACAATCTACTTAATTTAATGCTATTTTCCTGTACCCCTCTGACTCCTTTTGCCTACACCGCAAGTAGCCTTCATTATAAGCCTCTCCATCTACACAGCATGTGCCCGAGAAACATCTAGCAATATATTATGTAATCAGCCACTCACCTCACCGAGTGATAACTGTATTGAACCAGTCAGCCGCACTGACAACCGTCGTCCGCCGGTGCAACCAATACTATAAATGACATGCCGTCTGGTACAAGGAAGTCAACACCATCAAGAACCAACGAAGGGAACAGCAGAAGCAGAAGGAGCTCTTTACCAGGGAAGCGGTAAGAAATTACGTCAAGCCAGGTATGTTGTTCTCCCAAATTGTCAGTAACAAACAATATAATAATCCCAATACTAACAAGCCCCAACAACCCACTATAATACCAAAACCTGCCCCAAGAGCAACTCAAGTCCCTAAGGCAACGCAAGCCCCAAGGTCATCACAGAAGGAGGCAGATAACTTCTGCACTCAAGAAGCCAAAGTCCTTTTCGGGTGTGATCTTTTCACCCTTATAGGTAAAATTAATAATTTTATTCCCCAATATAGGAAACTTTCTTCTCTTGGAGAACGTCAAAGTGCTTATCTTCAATTTGCCTTTAGCCTATGTCTAGGGAAATAAGCAAATTAAAGATAATTGCATTAAACTGCAACTCACTGGTAAGGCATAATAAAAGAATAGCCTTAAATTCGTTCCTTGCGGAACAAAATCCCAACTTTGTTCTTCTTTCAGAGACACATCTTAGTCCTCGCCACAAACTAGTTTTCGAGAAATTCTCGACCACCCGCTCAGATAAAACCGATTCTTCACTTGGCACGGCCATCCTAATTCGCGATGGGCTTAAATGTGAACAAATTAAGCTCAGACCGCTATGCAACATGGAATGCACAGCAGTTAAGGTCTTTCTGACCTCCCAACAAACACTTCTCCTCATTTCCCTTTATAGCAGATGTGGTGCTCGGGCAGCAACCTTAGCTACCTCAATAATATCTCCAAAGATTACACCTATACGGTTATTGGAGGAGATTGCAACGCCAGGCATCCAATGTGGAATGACCCGCTGGAAAGTGGCTCTGGCAAGATAATTGCAAATTGGCTCAATCGAAATCAAGATAGCCATGATTTCATTGTAGCTGCGCCAACCACCCCAACCTTCCCCCGATTAGGTTCCTACATAGACTTTTACCTTGTTTCTTCAAGTTTGATTAATCTTCTTCCCCAAATAATAACTTCAACTGCGTTACACATCATGCTTCGTCAGATCATCTAGCAATAGAACTGACCATCAAAACTAATTCGCCGGTAAATATACTAAAGATGGCACTACCCACCTCCACGACTTTGGTAGACGTGAACTGGAATGATTTCCAGAACAGGTCGACCACCCTGTATGAAGACAACCTCCCCTCCAGCAATAGAAACCTAACAAACTCAGAAATAGATTCCCAAATAGATTTTTTCACTAATAGCCTACAGAGTAATATAAACCACTTTTCAAAGACTACTAGCACCAAAAACTACTTCTATAAAAACCTTCCGGCAAATCTCCAAAGTCTGTATAAATACAGACAAAAACGCGGAAAATCCTAAACCGCATTTATCACAGAACACTAAACTCTCAAAATGCGGCCTACCAGTCTATTCTCTCCCAAGTCAAATGCTTATCGATTATCATCGATGAACAAACTAAATTGTTCTGCGATGAACAGTTTAGGAAAAGACTTGAAAAAATCAAACCAGGCCCACAGACTTTTGAAAATATTAACAAAGTCTGTTCCAGGAAGCCAAAACTCCCGAAAATCATAAAGAACAGCCAAGAGACGCTAGTTCTCCCACAGGAAAAATGTGATGCATTTGCATCATATTTTCAAGACACTTTTAAGGATAACTCAATCCTTAGCACTCCAGCCTTCTCCTTGGAAGTAAACAGCAGCATTAATACATTTCTGAACGCAAATAGCTCTATACCACAAACCTTCTTCTGCCTGGATAACCCCGCAATCTATCCTGAAGAGCAAAATATTTTCACCAATCCTCTGCACCTTTTCGTCTTAACCAAGACAATAAACTCAAAAAAACGAGTGGTCCCGACAAAATTTCAAATGCTATTATTAAAAAACTTCCACCAAAAGCTCTCCACTTTCTATCAACAGTGTTCAATAATTGCATCAATAATTGCTACTTCCTAGAAAAATGGAAAATTTCACGCATTTTCCCAATCCCCAAAAAGACTTCATCAAAAGACATCAGGGAGTTCAGGCCCATCTCCTTCATTTCAAACTTAGGAAAACTTTTTGAGAAAGTCATCAAGCCAACAGGTTATAAACACCTGCGAGGAAAAAAAAATCCACCAAGACTCCCAATTTGGTTTCAAACCACAGCACTCCACCTTCCATCCACTAATAATCCTCCGCTTGGTATTTGCATATAGTTGGATCATTGTCTAGTTTTAGAAGTTTACTCCTAGTGTTAATATGTTTTGTGATTCTCATTGTTTGCTGGTTCATTCGATTTTGTAATTTTTATAGTTGTTAATTTTTTGACCATTAATTTTTTAATTTTTTAATTTGTTGACTATTAATTTGTGACTTTATCTGTTTATTTATTTATTTATCTTAACGTTCTTAGTGTCCACAATGTTTTTGGTTTTTTGATTCATGTAAGTGATCTCCAATTTGATATTTTGTTTGATTTTTGTCTCTGTCACTTTATACTCTTAAAATCTCTAAAATAATTCCTCACATAAAAATTCCTTCTAAAACTTTTCAAACTTTAAGAGTCTAGTTTTTGATCTTCATCTTTGAACTTTTACTATACTTTTATACTTTCAGAGTACAATTTTTTCATTCCCCCATTTTTTAAAAAATTTTAAGACCTGTTAAAAACCTTTCATCCTCATACTTTTATTTTTATTTATACAAATTTTTGTAATTATTCTATAGGGCCTGATGATGGACCAAACCTAGGTGTGACTCCTACCACAGAAAGTGGGGGATCAAAATAAATGTCCAAAAATCTGAACTAATTTGCATCCGGAAACCTGGCATTGGGCGAAACCGCCAAGCTGCAAAATCTAAGGCCATTGAAGCCATCTACAACAGGGGAAAAATAAAACCCACACAAAGTGCGAAATACCTGGGCATAAAATTTCATGAACTGTTAAGATTCAATGACCATGCAAAAGCAACCATTAGTAAAGCCAATTTCGCATATAGCTTACTTAGTCCAATAATAAACTTCAAGGATGGCCTCTCAACTCAGACCAAACTTCTGTTGTACAAACAACTCATAAGACCTGTTATTACTTACTGCTTCCCTATCTGGCATACTATTTCTCCCACCTATATGGAAGGACTCGGCAAGCTTGAAAGAAAAATTCTTAGAGCTTGCACGGGATTCCATAGACGAGCCAATGGAAAATTCTTTCCCAACAGAGTAGTCTATGAGGCAGCCAACATCACCCCAATCCAGGAGTATCTATTTGAACTGGCGAACAAGCAAGTACAAAATATACCAAACCACCCAAACCCACTGATCAACAACCTGCAGGACCTTCTCATACCGGCAAACTTTAACTACCTCTCACCCCTGCTTTTAACGAAGCCCGAGGCTAGAAACATCTACCAGCTAGATGAGGGTAGAATAAGTTTCTACGACCACAAAGGTGATTACTATCGCGGGTAATCACATTTCAGCCACGTTAGTCAGAGAGTGTCTCTGAAGAAAACCAATGCTTTAGGAACCATTTATTCCTAAACACTCCCAAAAATCCACATCCGTTCCTCTCATATCTCCTTCCCCAGCCCTCCTACTAACAACTAGCTCCATAAGGAGAATGACATGAGGTATGGCTGATAAGGCGCATCAGCTGTAATTGAAAAAAGACAACAAAACTGAAAGCTAGAAAGTAACAATGGACAACTGGCAACAAGAAGAAAAAGAGACGACATCAAACTGAACTGAGGGCTAAAGATGAGCCCCAACGAACAAATGAGAACAAATTAGAAAACATCGAGGGAAACTACGACAAAGCGAATAAAATTCGGCGCAAAACACACTTGACTTGACTTACTTGACATGAAAGGCAATTGATTTTTACCAGTCAACCAGGCAAGATCTCGCAGTGCGATAGCTAGCAAGATAAGTTTTGTTTAGAGTGAACATCCTCCCAACTGTCCGCTAATATAGTTAAGTGAGGGCATCCGCTTAACTAGACAGCTCCAGAGAAATACGAGATTATCCGTATGTTAGCTACCGAGACGTGTTTACATCCGTATTGCACACTGTACTACATTTTAGTGTCGTAAATAAAGAAAAGTAGATTAAGAGCAATTTGAATTACCCTAGTTAATTATTAATTAGAATAGTTAGACCAGTATTAGGGCATTAATTTTTTTTTTTTAATAATCAACCATTGGAGTTAGCATACATTCACGTCTTCTCATTTAAATTCATCGTTGGACAACCCATTTACCTTGGCTTACTCTAGAAGAGCTGACCCACACCTCATACAACCACGTAACAAAATGCTTGATAAATATTGGTCATACACTGTAAAAAATTTGCACAATTGTTGTCACAAAGATTAGATACTTTTTCCTAAAATGTAGGGAATATTCCGTATAATATAGTGAATATTCCCTACATTTTAGGGAATATTCCCTACATTTTAGGGAATATTTCCTACATTTCAGGGAAAAATACCTAATCTTTGTGGCAACAATTATGCACAACTTTTACTGTGTATGTTTGTCAAACATTTGTCAAACATCTGATCGGATATTTGTGTGAAAAGTGTTTTGCAAATATTCAGTTTAAATCATGTATTCTACGAGTAAAGTAACGTGCAATTACAGCATTTTTCGTCGTACATACTTGCAACAACGTTTGAGGAAAAGTTTCGAAAAAGAAGCTGATGGAACAGAAAATTTTTAGACAGAAGATTACAGTACAGTGGTCGTGATTTATTGAATGATCAATTGACGATCTTTCCGGTTTTCTAAATTTCGCAAGAATTTAATAATTCTTTTAATTTTATTATATTTATCTTGTTCCATTTCTCATACATGATTAAGACTTTATCAAAAAAATCCAAAATGAACTTTCAGTAGCCACAGCTCTTGAAAACTGACTGAAAGTACTGTTCAAACTTAGACAAACATGTAATGTTTTCCAGGATTAAATTGGAACTTTTATAAACATCTATTAATGTAAAATTTACGTCCATACCCATATTGTGCAAAAGTTTGACAAATGTTTGATCATCGTTTGTCAAACATTTGGGGAGTGTTTTTTTTCGTGCCTTAAACAGTTGCTTTTCACATATTTCTCGATTGTTTCATACAGCTTCGCGCACGATACTAAGCTGCTACTGTAGTATTTTACGTTTACTTGTATTTAGGTGGGTGTAATGGGATTGGTTTAGGGAGCTCTGAAGATTGGACCAAGAGATGTCTTTCGATTTTATTGCCCTGAAGATCTATCCACAATGGTGTGTCCCTTTGCTGCAAAAAAAAGGTAAATCTTTCGCCAATAAAGAGTTGAATAGGTAAGATATACCTGCACTCCACATGAGGACTGTATGCAGGAGGAAGATTGAATATGAAAGGGTTTGGATGATATAGAAGTTTTTCCAACTAATGTTGGACTTGTGCCACAGCCACAGTTCCCAATAGGAAAGCAGTAGGCTTGGGATGTTGAATAATGGACTCGAAAGAAAGTATGCAGCGTTTGCGTTCTGAAGGTGGTTCGGTGCGAGAATTGAATTTGAGGAGGTTTGTGAAGGATACCCCGAGGTATTTTTCTTTACTGTAGGGAATTATTCTTTGATTGTTGATTTTTATATCAATATTGTTGGCCAAGCAGGCCAGGTCTGATGGACCAGTTGTATAGTTATCATATAGATGCAATGATTTCTGATTTTACAATATTTAGAGAATATATAGAGATTGAATAATATTGGGCAAGAACTGAGCCCTGAGAAACTCACACTTCGAATGGTAGAATTTCTGTGTTACAGTTTTCAAGGGTCACCTAGAATTTCCTTGAGGACACAACGTTGTTAGATGTGGTAGGAAGTGAGTCTCAAACATTTTGAATATTAAGCCATTTCTCTACACCGAGTCAAAACTGACTCCTACATGGCTGTTTCATTTTTTCAAAATCTGTGCTTATGTAATATGTAATGTATTAACATGGTTTTTGTCTTGAATACTGAAAAATGATGACAACTTCTTAGCCATTTTTACTATCTCTATTGCGTTATGATCTTTTCACTTTCTACAAGTATCCTGTCAACGTAGGTACAAACTGAAACTAGTTGATTTCATAGATGTCTTGTTTCACAAACCACTTAAATTAGATTCATTTTCACTTAAAGAGGATCTATATATAAGCATTAACAATTGTTATAAGGATTAACCTGGTTTGGATTTCCCAAATTGTCAATTAAAAGTCGAGTAATTTTTATTTGAGAAAGAGTAGAGGAGTATTATTTCACAACTTAGCACTGAACAATTCATCATTTCTTTCATTCAATATATTTAAGACAAAAAATTCAAAACAAAATTTTCTCATGTAAAAAATTTCCACCAAGTGAGTCAAACAAACAAAAAATGGCGCTGATATTTTTGTCAAAGAGATTCATTCCTTGTTAATCTTTATAACATTACAGGTACATATCAATAATGAATTTTCTTAAACAGAACTTTCATATAATCGAATCCCTTTTACAACAGAACACAATAACTTACGACAAGGACAAACAATGACTTTCATAAATGGATTTCCTGAATGTCCGTAAACCTTGAAAATCACGTTTTCTATTATAACCGAGTGAAAATTAATTTTCTTTTTCCAAGATGAAGGGGTTCTCACTATAACTATAGTTATGCAATTCGTTTTTCATATTCCTTATCTTCCAAAGTGTTACTACATACATAGATATATCCTACTGACTGACCCATTTACTGAATAGAAATTCTTAATTTAAAATGTTATCCTGTCAACCTCATTCTTCCCCCACCCACAAACAAAGTAGTCGTGTGCATATGCAAAAGCAGATAAACCAGTTTGACAGATAAGATGAAGGACAGATTAAGCTGACAGATAAAATTCTTCTCCTTCAGAGTTTTAAAAGTGCGATGGTGACAAACTCCATGCATTTTTCATCGTCAAATTCTTCCCGTTTGAAAATTAAAATCCCCCGGGATGCACATTCAAACAAGTCACTTCTTTTAAGGATTTTTTCATTAGTTAAAGAATGTAAATGTCACCATTTTCTGCATTAAATTTGGTAACTGCGCTAAGATTATCCTTTTATAGTCGTTCCCTTACCCACCCCCATGTCATTGTCACTGACTCGAACACGAAATTTAACTTCAGTAAATTTCCGGGTGACAAAAATGTGTTTTTTTTTCGCTGTATGATAAATTACATGACGTAGAAAAAGAATGAATTGAGTTGTATAAAGCCGAAAATAAAAGGAATTTGAATATTATTCATATCAGAATCAATAGAATTTGAACGAAGACTTCATGATTTTGCAACAAAAGATATTTGCAATGTGATTATGATTGGCAGTTGAAACACATTTAGATTTCGTCCACATTTCAATCAGTCAGCAGTTTCACCATACACCAATGGACAAGTTTCAGAGTTTCTCATGATTCTTGACAACCTGATGGATTTATTTGAAGGACGATGTTAGAACTCCATAGAAACGTGACATTCTTTTACTTAATTACTTAATATGTCCAAGAGAAGGCTGCATTTTTTGCATCGTGATCATGTAAAAGCATGAGACAGACGTATAAAATGAAAGTTCGTATGTAAATATACACGAAACGCATTATAGCAGAGGATGTAAAAATAGCTATTAGATAGATAGGGAACGAAGAAAAAGTAGTGAGGTACAAGGATGTCGCAAGTACGAATCGAAAAGCTTGTATTGCGTGAATTAAATGGGAAGTTGACGGAACTAGATGCTCCTACAACGGGGACAAGGGCAGAGCTAGTTCTTCGTTTTATGGAAAAGTTGGGTAGTGAAACCGTCACAGGTGAAGAAGGAAAACGGATAGTGTATCCAATTTGGACCAGTTGAAAGCGAATATGACGAAATTGAAGAATTTGGTTACGACATTACCGCAATAGATATCGGTAGTACAGAATTCTACTACCAGGACACCAAGGCAAGTTAGGACGTCAATTAATTTGGGACCGCCATTTAATGGTAGAAAAGTTTTGAATACGTCAAAATTTAAGGCTCAGTTAGGGCTAATTTAATACCACTTCCACGAATTTAATGCTCTAGTTCTTTTTAAAAAAATCCATGGATAATCCAACTTTATTAAATTTAATGGACTTGTTTAAAAAATTGTTTGTAGCACTTAGGGTATTCCCATTTTTGACATCAAGCATCTCATCTATAGGTAACGTTCCTAGCTCCGATGCTACTTGGGTCCCATAAATTTACATGTATTAGTTTCTCTTTCGAAGAATTGATTTAGAGTGGTTCATCTCTGAGATTTTCTCAGTCAAATCGAAAGCAATGGGGCCCGATTCTCTACTACCGCGCCTTATAAAATTATTGCTTCACTTGATTGATAAGTACATTCTGCATAGCATGAATACTTGTTTTACCTCGTCTATCTTTCCCAACGCTTGGAAAAGTTGTGCAGGAATATGATAGTATCGACCATGAGTTTGTCCTTTCTAAACTTACATCTGATCCAGATGCACAGATTCAGTGCAACCGTAATTTGACATAGAAGTTCCTCTGTGATCACAAATTAAAGGGGGCAATAATTTACGATCTTAAATTCCGTCCAATATGTTGTACCTCAGGATTCTGTATACTTGGTCCCATATTATTTTGCTTGTTTATTAATGACCTTCTTGATGTTGTTGAAGATGCAAAAATTCACCTGTATGATGACGATGCGACGTGCAGCTTTAATAAAGTAAGGCCAATAGGTCATTGGCCTAATTGAGAACTGCATTGGGCTTGGGAAGGATTTTGAGTGGATAAACAAATGGTATATGCTTAAACCTTTAAGATGTCAGTGTATTTGTTTCAATACCACACCACATATAAGTTTGAATGGTTTTACATTGCCTATATGCACAATTAAGTAACTTACTTGGAAATTTTTCTGAGCTCTAGCATGAAATATTGTGGTAAGATTATAGCCATGCTTGACAAATTTTATGCAAGTTTACTTAAGCTATGGCACTCGGCGAGTATTTTAGACACAAACATTAGGTTGAAGTCGGCGAAGACATTAATTCTGCCCTATTTCTCTTTGGAAATTCTATCTTTTCCAAATTAGATAGTGAATGTGCTCGACAGTGGTGTGACGTGGACTTTGAGGTGAGGGGAAGCAATCATATTATAATTTTACAAAAGCGTTAAAAACCATTCGTTCAAATGTTATTGCAGCGGTTCTAATAAATTATCTATATCCATCATGATAGCTATTTCTTAAGAATTCCTGAATTTAATTTTTGAAGAAAATGGGCAACTGCAACAGTGAAGTGCGTCGATTGTGCGAAGAGAAGATGAAGCCACGAAACATATCATATGTGAGTATCCCGCGCTTGCAACTGCTTCAAAAAACATTGGAGAAACATCTCTCCAAATAAGGTTTGCCAGCTAACCTCAAGGGCAATATCGAGCTTATAAAAGTGATAGATTTAACTTAACCACTATAGAGAAGGACACAATAGATCAACTCTGGTCGCTGTGCCCGCAGGGTCTTAGTGGATTAGTCTCCCCTGCTCTTTACCTTAAGCTTAAGTACCCACGATCGGGGACGTGAAAGTAAGTATGAATTGCAATTTTTAGTTTCTTGCTTTCAAATTAAAGAAATGATTATAGTCGGGTCGCAGTGTACCTACTTGAATATTATACACTCTGTTTCAATCAAAGCTGTAAGCAAATTGGAAGTTTCTCATTTTTTCGAAAACGAAGGTAATGATAGATGGTTTTCAGAATGTGAAGAGATACTCAAGAGTGTTCTACCAGGGACCGAAAGAGTTATAAGAAATATTTTAAAAGTCTGGTTTTAACACTGTGTTATTGATATTTTATATTTTATCTTCTAATGAAATAGTTAAAAAGAGAATTTTATTTTCTTCTGAGTAAATAACAGTCTTATCTTTAGTCTTATATTTCTCTCCTGATTTAACATTTAAAAATGAGTTTTATTTTTTCTCCCAAAAAATAAAACTCATAATTCGAGTTTTTCATTTTACTCAGATTTTAACAGTTAAAAATGAGTTTTATTTTTTTCCTCAAGAAATAAACCTGTCCGAGTAAGGTTCTAAGGGAAACAAAAATTGGAATCGGCAACCCCTTCTTGGTGTTGCTATATATGTATAGCTTTGGTTTTTCACTGTAAACGGCCGTTTTAAAAAAAAATGTAAATTTAAGTTCAAAAATAGGACCAATCGGGCAACTGTTTTGTACGGTTGCCATACAAAATTGTTTAAAAAAATTGACAAATTCTATCTTCTAACAAATATATGACAACAAAAATAGAGAACGTCCATTGATAAGTTTTATTTCCTGAGGAAAATAAAAAACTCTGATTATGAGTTTTATTTCTTGAGGAAAAAAATAAAACTCATTTTCAACTGTTATAAGATGAGGAAAATATAAAACTCGAATTATGAGTTCTATTTCCTGAGAAAAATAAAATTCATTTTTAACTGTTATAAGACGAGGAAAATATAAAAAACGAATTATGATTTTTATTTTTTGAGGAAAAAAATAAAACTCATTTTTAATTTTTATAATAGACGAAATATGTAAAATTCTGGCAAAGAGTTTTATATCGCTGTAAAATAATATAAGTATTTGTTTAACAGTTAAAAAATATGTCTTACAATAACAGTTAGGATTGGATTTATATATTAAAATCGAAACTTTCTTGATTTCAACGTAGGCAGCTAGTCTAAGTGCTGTACATAGACCCCTTTTGTACTACGGTACTTCCTAGAAAATTTTATGAAAGAGTTTTTTCGCTCACAAAAAAATAATAACAGTTATTTTCGGTCCTTGGTTCTAACGCAGTGGCGTACCTAGAGCTTTTGCCGCCTGGGGCGGTCCCCAATTTGCCGCCCTTTCTAAGTCAAACAAAATCAATTGTCAATAACCACGACAATTACGGAACATAAATAAATAAATAAAAAAATATATTTCTTTTGTTTAAAAACAGATTGCATAAAATTAATCACATCGAATATTCTTCAGCGTCAATCAAAAATAACCGGCAACTGCCTTTTATTGAATTTGGAAAATCTTCGATTTAAATGTACAGTAGAAAATGCTCCTTGAAAAAATTCGATTCGATGTAGATTTGATCGAATTGAATTCCCCAGTAGACCTGAATTTGATTCAAGACTTTGTAATAAAAATGCAAGAAAAATAAATATATAAATCAATATACGTTTTATGTTTAAATAAAATAAATAAATGTTTCTACCCATTTATTTATTTATGTTCAATAAAATTTTTATTAACCACTCCAGATTTTGATTAAGTTAGATTTTGAATAAGTTCAGGACCGCCCCAAGCGACAAAAGCTCTAGCTACGCCAATGCTTTGACCCTGACATTATAAGCTAATTATAAGTTTTAAGTTAACTCATTCAATTCAGCACTTACTAGCTAAAAAAAATTCTGTTGAGCTTTGAGCTGATTTTCCTTATCAGCGCTTATTTTATTTTATATATATTTTAATAAAGCTGCCAATAGTAGCGCCAGTTTAAACATTCAATTCACTGCCTCCTACTCCCCGCTTGCCTATATATCATTAGAGAATGCAATCTACTACCCCCTTCCTCTCACAAATCCAATGACTGATTCTACTTTTCAAATGAATATAAATTTCCCTCTTCTTTGTATATTATAATCCTTTCAAATTACTAACACTGTCCTCCTGCACTCTTTGTAATATAAGCAAACTTCATCTTTTGAGAGGAATTCATCATTAAATTATTCCTTCCTGTTTGCGCTCTTAAATTAATGTCCTCATTAGTAGTCGGGCTGTGTGTTCAAGTTGCGATGCTCATTAATTTGTTTACGTAAATACCTAGGTGTTGCAAGTTCCTATGTTCTGCCTTCCTAGGGGCCATTTAAATTCACCTCACAAAAGCGAGACCTCCTAAAATCATTCTCCTAACTAAAGACTTCTACTTTGACGCTATAAATCCCAAGTTTTATGCTTTATTAACATTGAAGTGCTTTAGAATTAGGCCTACTTGCTGCAAATGACTCCCTATGAAAACTTTACAATACACGATTTATCCTAATTAATGTTTGACGCAATGCGAAAATGTACTCCTAAATTGCTCCTTAAAAATGTAATTTCCCACAGAGTATAAACATTCCACATCCCCTGGAGTATAGTTAGAGCTAGAAATTATCACGTTAACTATACTAACCCATCCAGGCCCCAAGCATCCCACCAGGGTGCTTCTCAATTCATAATTATACTTGGAACCTTATCAACCGTTTAAAAATCAATTTACGGATGATGGAGACAGTAACATCGATCTGGTTTTATTCAATCACCTACGGCAACCGCCATCGCCTGCGGATGGAAAACTATTTTTGCGCGTTTTTTTTTTTTTACCCAAAGTCACCGACATTCAAACTTCCGCTCCAGAAGGGAAAATTACTTCCGTCCACCGGATCTTTGTGGTTATTAACTTTTTCTGCTCTGCTTTTTTTTTAATTAATCAAGCTCCACTTCGGAAATGATGGCATTATGTACCACGTCCATGGGTGGGAGGGGATTTCATTCCTTTCTTATTACCGAGCGTGAATATATCGTAAAGCGGAAATTCCATTTACACTGTAGACAATGTGTATAGTTGGGATAAGTGCTCGGAAGTTTTAGCATCTTGTTTTAGCTTCGAAACTTTATGATAAGTCTGCATGGAAATTAACTCGTTTCCATACTAGAATGGGTGGAGTGTTCCAAAAAAACGGAATCACCCAATGTGAATTTTTCCAATTCAGTGGAAAACACTGCTTTTTTTCCTGAGAATAGCAATTGGAATAACTCATCAGTTTGAAAAATAATCTCTGTGTGTGTACTTCAGTGCCTTCATTATTATGGAATGGAGATGGGATGCTGTGCTAGAAGCTAGATTTTCAGGAAATTTCTGAAATTATTAATCACACCGGAAGGGAAAACAACATAATAAAGGTGATTGAGCATTTCAGCTTTATAAGAGAAACTCTACCATCGACGCCTGGTAGATGACCTGGTAGGTAGATACCTAGTAGGTATGGATATGTATATTGTATTCCCAAATGTTCGAAACGTTCCTCTATAGTTGATATGGAATCTAAGAAGTTCGTCCTTAACTGCATAAATGTAGTGGTTACAATAAAACCAAATGCATATGAGCGAATATGTATGGTGTAGATAGAATGTGGCTGGAAATAAACTTTGTGGGTTCTTGATTAGTTTTACTCCACTTATAGTTCCAATTGCTATTTTGAAAGTTATGGCTAACTTTAAGCCCCTCAGATTTAGATAACATACACAAGGGTATGCTATACTTTCTTTTGCTTTAATTAAAACTAAATTTACAATAAATTAGAAATAGGAAACAGGTGGAAAATATATTCAAGCCAAGTAGATATTAGCTTAAGCAAACACAAAACTCTTCAGCTAATGAAAATTGGCTTAGATATTTGAAAAAAGTGTACTTGTTTTTTTTTTTAATCAAAAGCATCAAAACCATCCCTGCCGCCCCTGCCTTCCCAGGCATATTTGAGCCATTCCAAGATGCTACGACCAACTTTCTGAAGCAACGTCCTCCATTTGAGTGATTTATCAGCTTATTGCCTTTTATAAGTTATTAATGCAATTTAAGTAGATATTTTTTATAAAATTTCGCTTATAACGTACAACTTTTTGAAAATCGCAAGAGACCACTATTTTCCCTTTCAACCTAACTTAAAAATTAATATCTGTGGTTATACTAAGCCGATTTTAATGATCTGTGTCATTTTGGAAAGGATAAATTTCCGACTTCGTAGAAAAAATACTCTCAGTGAATTTTTTGTAAAAATAGGATATTTGTCGTATATACCTGAAAAAATTCTTTCTGGGATATGTAACGATTTTCAGATTTTTACATACCTCTGGAATCTTTAAAATCTCCAAGTTGGGATCTCAATTGGTTCATGTCCCATAATAATTGTTGTGAGTAAAGTCCGGAGAAAAATCACTTATTGTGTGGGATGTGGACGGAATTGGTAAGTAGTAAGTATGATTCACTTAATATATTCGGTGTCGTGATTACAATTGTGTAGGTTCTGGAAACTTGACAGGGTAAATAAAAGAAATACAAGAATATTTAAAATTTACAATGTATTTATTTACAATTCATGTTACTTTTCTGTGCTTTGGGTGAGATATTGGTTGAGGACGTAAGGTCTGTACGACCAGCCAAAGCTGACAACTAACTCGGTAGTGCTCGGTAGCACGGTACCCGTAACACCTCGGTTACTTGCAGAAAGTATGGGGTGGGTCAGAACAGGAATGCTAGACGTACGATAATTCCTCGTATATGTACGCGTAAGCGAAGTTCTGCTCAGGTACAATGTACGAGACAAAATGTATTCTCGTACGCGAAAATACGAGAATTTCGGCGTCAAATACTTTCCAAACAAAATTTCATACTGTGGCAGCACTACGAAGAATGAGCAGTAAAATATAATTTAAGAAAAATAAACAGAACGCATCTTGGTCGCATCAATGAGCCTGTCCACATTAGAGTGAAACCGCGAGGTATTGTAACACAATTGTTCACATTTAGGCTTTCACCAAGAAATTACACTCATATCTTGTTAGCCTATATGTGGAATTATTTATCGAACGCTACTACGAAAACTACTACAGAAAACGAAACATTGACGTGACTTAATTTGTCCAATAAATCATATGATAAAGCGCCGTGCACCAAGTTTCACCCACTCAACCCGCACTTGCCCCGTGCCTAAATTTCGGCACTGAAGCGCTGGGTTTTCACCCCAGTGTAAATATGCATATTGAGATCAGCGAGTAGGTAACTTAATCATGAAAACTTTAACCAGAATTTTGTCCCGAACCTACATAACCTAAATGTAGTTTCTATATTAAAATTCCTTAAATCTTGTTATGGTACGAGGTACAAACTGATTCAAACCAGAAAATAATTAGATACTTGTATTATGTTACCTGTGAGGGATGTGCCGTCCCGCGTTAGAGTTCGTGGAATCTCAAACCACGTGGCGCCCGAAATGAAATTAATCCAACCCTTCTTCTTCGAGCTATAGGATCTATTATACGCCTGTAAGGAGGCATATAACAATCTTTCATTACTCTACAAAATTTGAATGCAAAAAATTTATATTAAAAATTGTTTAAAATTTTACTTTTTGAAAGATATCCATAATTATTGTTATAAAAATGTAAAACAAAATGTTACTAAGTGGTCAACAGTTTTAATTGACCCGCCCATTCTTAATAGCCTCGCAGTAAACCTAGCGTACGATAATTTTCCATGTCGTACGAGATTTTTGTAAAGTTGGTACGAGAGTCTATTTGTTGCAATCATAAAAGAACCTACTTTTATCACGCTGCACCAAACAAACAAACTCGTGCCAACACTCCCATTATCATAACAAGAAACATCAGGTACTGAAGGGACCGTACACCACTTACCTTGATAAGGATGATGATCTATGGTGCGGATCCTCACCGTGCCATGCTCCAGCCTCCTTTTGAATCAATGGTACAAAATTGATCTGTTGCCCCACGATTATAAAATGGAACATACATCAGGTCCTGAAGAGACCATACACCACTTAACTTGATAAGGATGATGATTCGATGGTGCTGATCCTCACTGTGCCATGCTCCAGCCTTCTTTTGGCATCAACGGTACAAAATTGATCTGTTACCCCATGATCATAAAAATAAACATACATCAGGTCCTGAAGAGACCGTACACTACTTACTTTGATAAGAATCATGATCTGATGGTGCTGAACCTCACCGTGCCGTGCGCCAGCCTCCTATTGGCATCAGTGGTACAAAATTGAACAGATTACATAAGAACTATTCGGAATTACATAAGAAAAATAAAATTGAAAAAAAGTAAAGATTCGTAGCAACAGGAGCTAAAAAATCATCACAGGTGTACATTTTCTCGAAAACAAAAGAAATGTCTATAATTTTAAAAATACATAACTTGGATTTTTTTATATTTTTCTGGTAACTATTATGATTTGGTCTATCACCCGATTCCGGCTTGACGTCGACTAACGGGACACCCTGTATAAAGCAATAGGCTTGACATCAAAATAGATGCATGGAACCAAAATACGTAAAAGTTTTTACACCGAGTAAAAACTTTCGGGTTAACAGACAGACCTAATGTATGGTAAAACGACGTTGTCAAAACGAAATCGTTTGCAGAAGAATGCGTTTAGTTACATGAAATATAGTGGTAAGCTGAAACAGCTGTTGACCTGTCAATAATTATGAATATCATTACTTTCTGTCGATTTCGTTGTGGAATTACATCAAAGAAAGTAATTGGTATCAATAATTTATTTTATAAGAGTATAGCAAACCAAAAATTTGTGTACAGTGCAGTGAGACAAAAGAAATTACATAAAACTTTGTTTTCAAGACTGAAAGTGTAAGCTCCAGTTTACAGCTGTTTTGCTCTAAATTTCCCTACATCTTTCTAATTTATGCTGAATAACATGCGTTATTTCTCAAAACCCTCGAGAAATACTTCTTAAGGCATGAAACAGAAATATATATGTGTCCCAGTCATTGACTTTATATATGCTATGGAGCCTAAAGTACTATCCATACAGAAAAAAAGTCTTGCTGTAATTTTAAGCTTCTCTCCTTACTCTTACTGTCAAGGCTACCCTTACTATATACCTTAGGTACTTAAGAAAATAATAAAATAGTTAACACGTAACCTTTCCATTTTTACGCTCTATAGCTCTCAGTAAGCTTTGATCATTTTTATATCCTCGTAGCTTTGACCTAAACTCGTAGTTATTTATTTAGTGCAATCGTTAATAGGTTTACTTTCAACTACTAGTTTTCTGATTTCCTTAAGTTAATAACTTGATATTGCCTTTTCACTTGTTTGACATGATGTCAAATTGGTCATCTTATCCTCACTTGCGGATAAGATGACACAGGACAATAGAAATGAAAAACAAAGTCAATTCACATATTTTTTTTACATAGGAGTGAGCTCCACAACACATGGAATGTGTCCATTTACGAAAGATTGAACTACACGTCTCATTTTTACCAGTGTCATTACAGATCACGCAAAGCTCTACCTCCACGAAATCATAGTTCTCGTCTTCCATATAATTTCAATACAATTTCAATACATAATGTAACAGAAAAATGTGTGAATGTGGCTGTTAAATTCGTCAACTTATCCAAACGACCATTTATAAATTGATGATAACACAATTTTTTCCGAACTTAATTTTACAGTGAATTTGCGTGTGAACAAATGAAACGCTATTGCCTGAATAAAAGTTGGTTGCTAATGTTAGTTTCTCCTTTACTGTGGCAGCGGTGCCGACTTAATGCTGTACAAATTACAGAATTATTACCATCGGTTGGTAATCTCACATAATTACCGATTCGTCATCTTGTCTGACTCGTCATTTTACCCTACCTTCCCCTAATATACTTGCAATAGTGTATGCACGGCCGGAGTCCGAATCTGTAGGCAGACTGATTCAATTTCGTCAGACCACGGCACAGCGGCATATACTACATATTGCTCAACTGAGAGTAGTAGTAGTCGTTTGGTTAAGATTAATTTTTTTAAATAATTTTGTTAGGAAAGGTATAAAAATTTTATTACGGTTCGGAAGATAAGAAAGCAAGCTTAAGATTATCGGAACACCATTTTTCTGTATAAATAGTAGTTTAGAGCGGAGGAGCTATTCAAATCAAACTTTTGTCAGTTTTACATAAGAACACTGCCAATATTTTAGAATGTCAGGACTCAGTTGGGGCTCTCATCGTTTGTGCTGATTAACTGCTAAGAGTAGGAAGCAAACACAAAAATCCTTGTCGTTTGGACGATGTCGTTTTACCATGCATTGTAGATTAGGCATAACTGCCAACCGAACGTCGAACCATCACTCCACTACCGTCATGTCGCTAGTTATAGGATGTCAAAATCAAAACAATCCTAATTTTTTAATTTTTTACTAATTTCCCGCCAAAAAAACCTGATAACCGTTACGTTTTCTTGCAATATTTGGAAACCACGTACCTACGTACAAAGATGTCTGAGATAGCCAGTTTTTATGATTCAACATTTCATTAATTTTGCTAATTTTGCGCGGAATTGCATACAATTAGGCACGATTTCTATCGTCAGTAAAACAATTTTTAACCATCAAAATTTAAGTTCTCTAGAGACCAATTTTTCCAGGATGAGAAAATATGCCTACCTATTTACAGCATCATACAATCCATTACTTTTAATGACATATAATAGTTCCCTCCTTATAATAAAGATTCCTTTGAATTGAATACAACAGAATACCTACAAGAATCAAAAAACGCTCCTCTCGTTTCATACATAATTAGTACTTCTGTAAGGACTTATAGTCGCTCGCTATCTTAGCTCCGAAAAACATCAAAGATAACGTAGAAGAAAAACAATTAAATTCTAGTTACCACGACAGTAGTAGCTGCAATTAAAAACATTTCATAACCATTTATAAAAATGAGTAAAAATCTTGTAAACATCTCAGAAATTGTCGCACAAAGGCACCGCATTAAGATCCATTAAAGAAAATGGTTTAATTTACTTTGCATTCGAGAGTATAATAACCCGCTTCAACTTCGGAGAATCCAAGACTCACATTTAGCATAATTCGCTTTCTAAGAATTATATTTTGGCTAAGTGGCCTGATAGAGGGAGCAGTGTAGAAAAAGGAAGTCTTCGTAATTTTTTGGTGAAACAGCAATCTACTCTGCTAAAGTATATATAAGTAATACCTCCTACGATAGATACTCTACTTTTGAAATTAAAGTTGAAAACATGTTTTCAAGTTTGATAACACTTTGAGAATCGAGATAGAATCATAACTGATCACCGCGCTAAATGTGCCTGAGAGACAGCCGCCAACAGGACGCACGACAGTCGATTTATATCTTTCTTATGGAAATGAATGGATGCCAAACATTGCAATTTCGTAATTGCAAACCAAAGAAATAGCGGCATATTTACAGGACCCTTCTTAAGCTATTACTTACTATGCACCAAGAATCCTTAAATAGTTGTGTACTTCGGAAAGTTATCAAGATCCCCCTGACCCATTTGAATAAACTGCAATTATTGTTTCAAGGTTTGTTCAGCGCGGGGCGATGGCGACTGTAGAATTTATATGACGCAATTACCTGTAGAGTACGGTGGAGCTATCTGTTCTCTGTATGTATGTATAATAGAGATAATTATGCATATCAATTTACCCTAATGGAAAAGAGTAGCTTACAGGAAGTCTGCAAGTGGAATAAATTTTCCTTTTGCACAACTTTCGGTCTGAAGATTTATGTTTGCATAGTTTTTTTGTAGTTCTGTGCAGTTTTTTGGAACGAAATTTATGCGTGTTTACGGTAAAATAGTGCTCAGTGATGTCTTGTAGTTTTTTGTCCTTTAGATCTTATTTAGTGGCATTTAATTAGTAGGTATCGATTGTTTGTTGTTGTCGTCAATAACGTGGTTTTTAATATGATGGAAGGATAAATCGATTTGGAATGAAATTATGGTTTAACCTACACAAAGCGGGAGTATATAGTTCCGTGCACCCTAAATATGATTTTCATCCTGACAATCTCAATAAGCACTTTGCACTAACTCAATTACCGGACACTATTTTAAGAGTAGTTGCACTGCCATCTTAGTCTGATAATTCAACCGATGTGTTCAGTTTTAGCTGCGTAAATGGTGATGAAGTTTTCAAAGCTTTTCTATCTATCAAATCTATGACCTCTGATGCTGTGAAATATCTCGCCGAAATTTCTCAAACTTATCTTGCCCTGGATCATTTGGTCAATGCAACACATATTCAATACGTGCCTCACTATGTCTACATTTCCAGTTTCGTGAAAGGTTGCTAATGTAGTACCAGTTCCAAAAACACCTTCTCCCAAAGACTGATCAGACTTTCGGCCCATTAGTTTGTTGTCCTTCCTTTCAAAAGTACTTGAAAAATGAATCTATTATCCGAAGAAGATTTCTGGTCTAACAGACTGAAATTTATTGAAAATAATTTTAATAAATTTACAAAATGCATTTAAGTGCAAAAAAAATGATTGAACTTTTCGACCCAGCGATCAAAGAGGTCTCATCAGTATGGTTCTCTCTGATCGTCTTCCATAGAAGTTCAATGATGGTATGACCTCATCTTATAACAGCGTTAATTTCTTATTGTAAGCAATACTATGCTTCATGTGCAAGTAAATTATTCTACTATATACATATATAAAAGAGTTAAAGAAACAGGTAAATTTGGAAATGTGTCAGGAGAAACCAGCAATCTTTAAACTGCAGTTGAAGCAGAGGAGAGGATCCTAGAAATAGCAAGGAAGGATCCTACTATTGGAGCGAGGCGCTTGGCTTTTCGTGTATCAACTGTTTGAAGAATTCTGAGAAAAGGAGGGATGTATCCTTACCAGATTACTTCTTTGCATAAGCTACTGCCAAGAGATAAGCCGCTACGCACCGAAATTTGCAGCTGGCTCGTAGAGCATGATTTTGACGACCACACGTTTTTGGACAATATCCTGTGGATCGATGAATCCCAATTTACAAAAACTAGGATTTACATGAAGGACAGAACAGACTGAAATTTATTGAAAATAATTTCAATAAATTTACAAAATTCATTTTAAGTGCAAAAAAAAATTATTGAACTTTTCGACCCAGCGATCAGAGAGGTCTCATCGGTATGGTTATCTATGATCGCCTACCATAGAAGTTCAATGTTGGAGGTCACACCAATTGCCCATATAAATACTTTTTATTAAAAGTAAGTGTGAATTATATGGTGGCAAGATTTGTCATTGCACTTTGAAATTGGGTGATTGTTCCCCCTTTTTTGCCTGGCGGGATATGGATAAAGCAACTAGGATAACAAATTTACATAATTTACTCCACTGGGCTTCAGAAAATCCACACGTAACTCGGAAAGCAACATCAGAATACAGATTTTCCATAAATGTAGGTATTGTGGGCGGACAGCTTCTTGGTCCACACATTCTTCCACTACGTGGACTTTTTGGAAAATGATCTTCTATTTACCAGCACGATGGAACACCTGCACACACCGGACAAAATATCCTGCAGTGGATGAATACCAAAATTACCCAAATTAGTGGGCTAGACGGTACGGTCCTTTTCTTGGCCACCACAGTCTCCTAATTTAACACCTTTTTACCTCTGGCGAACTATGAAGGGGATGGTGTACGCGTCAGAAATTTTATCAAGAGACGAACTTTTGGAAAATGATCTTCTATTTACCAGCACGATGGAACACCTGCACACACCGGACAAAATATCCTGCAGTGGATGAATACCAAAATTACGCAAATTAGTGGACTAGACGGTACGGTCCTTTTCCTTGGCCACCACAGTCTTCTAATTTAACACCCTTTTACCTCTGGCGAACTATGAAGGAGATGGTGTACGCGTCAGAAATTTTATCAAGAGACGAATTTATACCGAGTCGAAGAAGCTTCAAACAAAATTAAAGAGGATTTGGCAACAATTGATCCTAAAAGATCCACTAAGCGTAGAGCTTTACTATGTATTCAAAATGACGGGGGGCATTTTGAAAATATTTTAAATAGTTAATGTTATTAATTGTTCCTATCTCGATCATAATAAATAAATATATAAATGCTGTGTATGGTTTTATGCATTGGAAGAATTTTTGTGTCATAACTCATTAACGGTGAAATATACAAAATGAAAACAAAATGAGTTTTTAAGAAAGCAATCTTATGCCCTAGACACCCAGCGCTCTTAATGAAGAAAAAACTAACGACTCATTAGTCTATATGGTTCATTATAAACTGTCAAACTGGTTTTGATAAACTTATTACATTAAAGAAGCGATATGGAACGAATTAACGCGATAAACTTTTGTTTTTATTTATTTTATTTTTCAATTTGACAATTTACAAATTTGAAATATCTTATATTAAAAAGATTAGGTTTCTGATTTGCATTTCTTTGCATTTCTTCTTATTATTACTCAAATCGGCAGGTACACAGCGGAGTTCCACATTTATGTTATATGCCAAATCTAGTACATTTTTCCTCAGTGAAGAGACAACTGTGGAAGTTTTTCATCTAACTATTCTCGAGAGAGTTTAATGGAAAGAGTTTAGGCCTGTCAACATATGGATGCAGAATAATAGGGTTGTCCCAATGTACTTCACGCAGGGAAAATCGGACAAATTTCCGCTGCTTAACCTGCATGCGATTTATGCATATACAGCATAGAAGGAAGACCAGACAGGACTGGCATACTCCAAAATGGGTCTAACGAATGTGCAGTAAAGGATCTTCGTTATGAATGGATCATTAAACTCTTTTGACCATCTCTCTACAAATCCCGGAGTAGCATTAGCCCTGGCAACAATTGTATCAATATGATGCTCGAAGGAAGGAAGAGTATTAGGGAAGGCGCCCAAATCTTTGGTTTTGTCAAGTCTAATTAATAAGCATCCATCTAAGTCCAATGGCCTCCTTTTACGACAAAAGGACATAGTAGTACATTTGCTGACATTATAAATTATAAAAAGGAGTGGTCCAAGATGGCTGCCTTGAGGTACGCCGGAAGTATTATCTATTTCGTCAGAAAGAGCTGCACGGAATATAACTCGCTGCGTACGATCAGATAACTAAGAACGAAACCAATTGACAAAGACAGTAGGAAACCCAAAAACAGTCAACTTGTCAATTTAAATTTTATGATTAATTCGGTCAAAAGCTTTCCTGAAAGCCGTGAAAATGCAATCCACTTGCTTACCGTTTTCAGTAGCAGAAATGCAGAAATTAGTAAACTCCAATAAATTAGTCGTAGTAGATTTACCATTCATAAAACCATGCTGAAAATAGCATAGGAAAGGCTTTCAGTGGAAGTACAAAACATCGCAAATCAGGGCTACAAATATCTTACCAATACAACTTATAATAGCGACAGGTCTTTAGTTAGAAATGTCGCACTTATTGCCCTTCTTGTGTAAAGGAATAATCAAAAACAGCTTCCACTGTTTCGGAAAACACCACAAGTTAAAGATAAATTAAATAAATAACACAAAACAGAAACGATGGACGTAGCACAATGTTTTATGAGTGTGGAAGAAACGTCATCCGGATCGCCAGAAAAACTATCAGCTATGCTTGAAATATACTTGGAGACAGACGCTTCATATAAAAACAGGGCTTTAGGTTGAAGAGAAGTCGTCGGAAGCTTCGTCAAATGGGTAAAATCCTTATAACTAATATGACAGTGGTTATCACAGAAGGCAGTTTTAAAAAAGTCACCGAAAAGATTAGCAGTCTCTTAGGGATCCACACTGTCTATGTTACTGAGTCTCAACGATGAAGGGTAGGTATCCGTCACAGTTGCGCTTAGAGTTAACAAACCTCCAAAATTGTATTGAATCAGCACGGAAAGCCGATTTCATTCTATATACATAATCGTTGTACGAGTCTGTCAAACACGAAATGTACTGAGCACGCTAATTAGAATAAATTACGTAATCAGATCACTCCTTGAGGAACAGAACCTCTTCCTAGCTTTATTCTTTAAATTTTTAAGATGGTTCAAAGAGCCATTGAACCACGGTTGACAATTCGAATCACGATTCGAACGAACAAGTGGTGAGTAAAACAAAGAAATAATATGTCATAAAACGAGTTAACAGCTTTACAAGTTACAGGATCAAAAAACAAAACTATATCTAGTGCTGGATGATGATTTGTTTCAGGAAATATAGGAGTTAAACAACGCTTAACGAGAGTCTCATTGGGATCGGAAGAAAATACCAGGTCAAGAGATTTTCCACCGCTAGACTGCATTAGGCCCGAATAAATAATGTTGTCAGTAAAAGATATGGCATGTTGAAGAGTCGCCGAGAATGAAGGCAGCAAGTCCTCATCGTCCAGAGTATTTCCAGTTAACACTAGGCGTTAAAGTCCCCACAAAGCAATAATTCGTCGGCAGCCAGCAAAACTTTAGTAAGCCTATCAATACATGAAGCCAGCAATTCAAATATCTCAGCTGATGAGCATGGAGGGATGTAAACTGTAGCAATATATACGTTTTTGTGTGAGAGTTTGAGAGCTACACATATAAACTCGAGATCGCCGGACTCAACAAAATCGATTAACATGCATGGAAGGTTACAACGAACTGCACAAAGTACTCCACCTCCAACAGGAGCATACAAAGAGAGACGATGGTGGTCACGGCGAAGCACCAAGAACTCGGGACCAAAAAGCTCTGCATCTGCAATCTTTCCACATAGCATTGTCTCACTCAAGCAGACCACGTCAAAACAGGAGTTCGTCGAGCTTGTAAAAAGGCAAGTCGTCTTGGAGCGAAGACCAGTTACATTGGCATAGTGGACGGAGATTTCGCCAACAAGTTTTTTGTCTTAGCGAAAGATCTTTGGAATAAATTCACGCACAATAGAATTGTGGGGCCATATCTCAGGAGAGAGGACCGCCTGAAACAGATTTTCCGGAACCAAAATAGTGAAGGACGCAGAAAATGAGCGTTTCTCACGATCATGTCGAGTAGATAACTTTTTGCAGGCAATCAAAGAGCTCGGAGTGCCGACACGTGATTAAATGTGCCTAGTAATCTCATCTTCGGTAGTGTCAGGATATACTCTGGATACGAAGACACATTTTAAAAGCCTGTCTGACCACAATGAAACAACGTCTCTAATTACGGTTGGAGTATCATTGGTGGAGGCACTATACGCAACCGAAGCGGACCGCAATATGCAGACATCCGAAACTGAAGCTTTCGTCCCTTCATCAAACACTTTGTCCACAAACGGAGATACGACGGGATCGGCACCCGAAAAGGAAATCCCGCCAATGGAGGCCACATTTGTATCCAGAGAAACCTAATGTCGAACTAAAGAAATACTTGAGGCAGTTGGAATGTGATTAGGGTTGTTGCGATGGTTCCTTCGCTGAGAAAATATTCTCAGAAGAGGAAGGAGTTAAGAGATGTGAATCCTGCTGAGTAGGTGAAGACTCTTTGGGCTCGGCTCAGGCTGTAGAGTTTCAGAGCTGCGAGACTCTCTTATAGACAATTTCCCAATTTAATTAATCAATTTAAAATTGAACACTTCCTCTATTCTGTAGTATTTAACAAATGTTAACTGATGCAGTGTGCAGTGTTTTAGAAATTAGCCTAAACGATGCAGTGCAGTTTATGTGAATTGCTACATTGTATTACATGAGCTCTACAGCCGGCCAACTGTTTGAAGCCACACACATTTTCTCTTTTATTTCTGATTATTTAAGTCATACAGTTTTGATGTTCTGCCCCTTTATTTATTGAGGGAATTCTAACTATCTTCGAAATTGGCGACTCTTATCTGTCTATAAATATTTTGCAGGAATTTTTTTCCGAATATTTTGCTCTCTTCAAAGGGACAACTGTCTGAGGCCACAGTTTAAACTTTGCATCCGCAGAAAAAAGTCACAGAGTGTTTAATCGTATGTTAGTTAGAAAAGATTAAGTGTTCATAAAAATAATAATGGGAAGCTGTAAACGACTTAATAAAGAAAGCAGCAAAATTCGGGCTTATAAAGAATAGGGATTGTCTAATCGCAAGTAAAATCAATAGAAGTCGGTGCGTAGTGGATAAGTTTATAAAGGGTGCTGACAACTATGAAACAAAACAAAAAGGGGGAGTAAAAACTGCAACAACAGCGTACAATCGACAACGTATGTTGAGGGTAGCGTCAACAGCGTCTGCTAGCCAAATTGCTGCCGAAGTTTGTGTTTCTGCAAGCATAAGGTCTGTTGGGAGAATAAAGCTTACTATCCAACCTAGAGGCGTCGTCGTTCTTATCGAGCGCCACAAGGATGCTCGCCTTCAATATGCTCAAAGACATATGCATTGGACTACACAATGGAAAAATGTTATTTTTTCCGACGAAAAACGATTCTGTCTGGATGGAACCGATGGATTCCAATTACATTCGTAATGTATAATGTAAACATGATCCGATCTAATAGCACGACTGAAACTTTTTCATTTTTACTTCAACCTCTTTACCCCAGTATTGTTAATGATTTCCCTACTTATTTCAACTCGATAAAACCTTCAATGCTTGATTTAATTCTTATTGCTGATCGCGAAACTATTTCTTTTAATAACCACATTAGTTCCGGCTATTTTTGACCATGACTTTCTTTCCATGACGTACAATATTGATATTAATGGCTATCCAATGTATAAAACAGTTGCATATAGAAATTGTAAAAACTTGGACCTAGCTTCTCTTAAAAATGAATGTGCCATACTGCCCTGCGATAGTATCATTTCACGTATTTCAAGAGAAGATAAGGTGGACATTTTACAACAAATTTTACATTACCTTCATGATGGGTATCACCCTATTCGAACACGACGTTTAAGAGACAGTGGTTGTCCATGGCTCTCGGCTGAAAACACTTCGTCGAATCCGGCAAGTGCGGCAGCCATTTGGCCAGCACGAACTTAAACACGTATATTCTATTCAACTGCCAAAGCGACGTGACGCCTGCCGCGTTCATTAAGTTTCTTATATTACAGAGGGCTTAGATGAAGGTCTACTGATATCTACAATCAGTATAAAATTGTACGTAATTCGAGGATACGTTCAGCTGAGAGGAAATATTTTGAACCTAAATTTAATAATTCTTTACCTTCCAGAAGATTATGGGATAACTTGCATAAGGCTGGTGCCTGTGGCAAAGACAAGTGCGATTCAAATATTGATCCCAATGTATTAAATATGCACTTATCTAATATACATTCCTCCTTTGCAATTGGTTCCTCACTTCAAGACGCTCTGTTGGGTACTAGTGCTACTAATGATCTGTCAGCTTTGTTTTAGATGCAACCGACCCTGATGGCATTCCTCCCAAATTTATAAAAATTCTTTTACCTTGCATATTTCACCCTATTATTAATATTATCAATACCTGCCTCACTACTTCTCAGTTTCCTTCTAGTTGGAAAATCGCTACGGTAGTACCGATGGCTAAAACCAATAAGCCAAAGATCTTGGGGTCTCCGGCCAATCAGCATGTTATGCTTTCTAGCCAAAGTGTTGGAAAAGTTGTTGACCTGGAAAATCGTTCAATATCTTAAAACCAATAACTTGCTACAGTCATGCCAATCTGGTTTCCGCAAATCGCATAGCTACGAAACGACTCTTTTAAGAGTTACTACCGATATACGCACCTCGCTAGATAAGGCTGAGCTATATGTCCTTGTTCTTCTTGATTTTTCTAAAGCGTTCGATTCGATAAGCTACTCTAAATTATTTGCTAAGTTATCCACTAACTTCCAGTTTCATTCAACTGCAATTTCCCTTACTGGCAAGTTTTTGTCTGGCAGGTTGCAGTGTGTAAGAATAGGGAACAGTTTTTCTGATGCTTTGTCTCTTACTCATGGTGTGCCTCAGGGCTCTATTTTGGGCCATTTGCTTTTCACCATGTACACCAATGATCTTCCAGAGGTTATTGAGGATTGTAAAATTCATATACATATATGCTGATGATGTGCAGTTATATATTAGTCGTCCCATTTGTCTAGTCGAGGATTGTATCGAATCGATTAAATTCTGACTTGAGAAATGTCTTGAGCTGAGCGACTAATAATGTTTTACAACTGAACCCCAAAAATTCCAATGCATTCCATTTTATCGACGACCGATTGAAGTTACTGATTTACTGCCTGTATTTCTGGATAATCAAGTACTAGAATTTACTATTTACTGATCGAGTGCGAAACCTTGGGATATTGCTCAAGTTGTGATCAGATTAATCATATTATGTTGGGAAAAATGTATGGTTGTCTTCGACGGTTGGATTCTGTATGGTCGATGAAACTAACAGTTGCAGTCAATGACTGTACGAGATTCGTGTTTGATCTGATAAGATTTGATCATGTGTCACCGCACAATTGCTATTTGCTTGGTAGTCCTCTGATGGAATATTTAAGACGTGGGCTTCTTGCATCCCTTCAATCAATCATACATTCCAAAAAGCCTCAGTATCTTTTTGACCAACTAGAATTTCTAAATCCTGGCAGACGTTTTAACTTATTGATACCTAGATTTCAACATTCCATAATGGAGGACTCTTTAATTTGTTCGAACTATTCGTGTGGGCTCGACTGATAGGCTGTGGAGATTGACGGCACAGAGTTACACTGACTCGACTTAATAAATGCTTCCGTTTTGTAGAGGGTGTTCTGGCAATGATCTAGTAGTTTCTGCAATTTTAGTTTGTTTGTTATGTTTGTTAATATTATAATTTACATCTCGTTATGTTTTGTTTAAATCTTAATTTTTATCTTTTACTTATTTTTTTTTTTTTTGTCTTATTTTTATATTTTACATATACATTTTACATTTTACTTTACGAGTATATGTTTAGATTTAGTTTTTAGTAAGCTACTTAGTTCAACATTTTTTGTACTAAAAAGATGTGCAATCTTATTGTACGTTAAGCCTATAATAAATTTGAATTTGAGCACCCGGTTAATTGGGTTTCATTAGCCGATTTGAGTTTGTTGCATTGAATAATTCGCGATGGTTAACCGATTTCTCCTCAGATTTAACCATACCGACTACATAAGGTTAAAATACAAATGAAAATTGGCTTAACTGGTTAACTCACCATGAACCTAGTTTTATATTGTAATACAATAAGCAAAGCAACAACTTTGATCCCAAAATTTATCATCCATATTGATATATACGTACATAATAGTAATTATTCCCCATCTAATTTACATCCTTACGTCCCTCGGAAAATAATTGAAATAGAGAACATAGTAAGCTTTACTTTCATGGATGGCCGGCCATTTGACATAACTTATTTGACATAACTTATTTGAAGCAAATCTCCAGAAAATTTCTTCTTAAGCTTGACAACATGAAGTACAATTTCATTGCAATTTGTTACAAGCCAACGAAATTTATTTGATGAAGATGAATGATAGCCATTTAGCTATGTAGCAGTGTAGATGTTGTTTCCTCATAAATATATCTACATGCTTATGTATACATGTACATATACACTACGGCAACGCAGCGCAACAAAAACTTCAATTTGCAAAGGGTAACTTAAGGAATGGTTCCTTTATTAGGGTGCTTTGTCAAAATGACATGAAACAAACTTCGATATGTCCACTACTCGAGTTGATAGGGATAGCAATTAATATCTCCCGTGGTCCACTGACTTGAGACAAATAAAAAAGGAAACTGAACAACTTCGTCTCTTTTTGTTTTTTCCCAAGAAATAACGAGGAAATTTTTCTTATAAATGGAAGCGCTATTTTGTGGGCTTTGTTGTTATTTTAGTGAATAACTAACAAAAGAATAAAAACGTATAAAGGGCAGGGAAGAGTTATTCGGGAGTACATTTTTGTACGGGATGTTAAGTTAAATGTAAATCCATTTATTACTTAACGTGAATAGATATGTCATCATTGGTCTAAATCCCCTTATTTGTTTATATTATTATTGTTGATTGGTGTACGACGAGTAATTGATGTGGATTGGATCTTTAATGGAGAATCAGCAAAGAACCGTCATGATGTTTCAAGGAGCCAGCCCGTGCCAGCTGTCCCGATTTGGGCGGGGCAGCGCACTTTTTAGCGTTCTTTATTATCTAAGTTCAGCTTTTCTTGAATTAGTGAAGCGAAACAGAAATGACCCGCTTTTATCAATCTACAGGAAAGACATCATGAGCTTTTACAGTCCAGTCAAATAAGCCGAAAAATGCTAAAGATCGTTTAATTTGTTTCAGACTTTAACGGAAGTCATAAAATTAAAATGCTATTTTATTCAAAATATGATTCTAAATAAAAGTCTATGGCAACCAACCCCTATCTCGTAAGGGTGCGACAGGGAAAGCGCAAGAAATTAAGGGTGGACACATCTCTATATATCCACTAACATGTGTCCTATTATTTCAATTCTGCAAAGGAAAGTTATAGGACTATAGCTTGTACAACATTTGCGCTTATGTTTTGCTCTGGTGACGTATCTTTGAACATTTTTGATTATTGTTTAGAATTTTTTCAGCAGCAACGAATTTGTGAATATTGAATCGCAGAGAGATTCACATTACTTATGAAGTAGTAAACTTATCGACAGACATTGTAAACAATGTTGAATCAGTTATAATGTGTTTCATTTTAAATTGGACGAACACCTTTTTAAATCAAAGTCTTGGGAAAATACTTGTTGATGCCAATTTCGAAGCGTTAAAAAGGGATAAGCGTCGATTGTAAAAGACCACGGTTGGAAAGTAACGATGTAAGTTGAAATTATATTATATGATTACAATACACGAAAATTGTGAAAATTTAAACTTCACTTTTTTTAAATCTAATTTTGAAGCAATTGAAATATTTTCGTAAATAATGACGTAATTCGATCTGGCATTTCTTAGTAAAGACGTGTTCACACCAGAACAGTATTTATCGTAACTAAAATTTTTGAATTTTGTGAAAAAGAAGAAAGAAGATAAAGCTTTATTATAAATGGTATTATTTTACTATACAGCAGCTATTACCGCTAGTCAAATTTCTCCACTTTTCTTTCTCTTATTTCATTACATACTTACATAGTTATCTATCGCTAGATAAACAAACCGTTATCGCAAATTTTAAGTCATGTTCGTCCGTTCAGTTGCGTTAATTTCAGATTTAATCAAACTACTGCCTCTGTAGCTGGAATCGTTCAGAAATTTTTATGTTTTTTATAAAAAAAAAACCGGCCAAGTGCGAGTCGGACTCGCACACGAAGGTTCCGTACCATCGTACATGTTTATTGTATGCGGACCCCCTTTAATTTTTAACTTTATTTTATTTTCATTATTTGTTGTTATAGCGGCAAGAGAAATACCCACTATAAAAATTTCAACTGTCTACGTATTACGGTTCATGAGATACAGCCAGCTAATGAACAGCGGAAGTTTAATAATAGGGTCCCGTTGGCACCCTTTGGGTACAAAACATTAACAAAGTGTAGTAGAGTAGATTTACTACACAGTGAATCATTTTGATCGAAAAAATGCAGTTGTGCAATTATTCTTCAGTGGTATTTGGAGGACGGGAATACTCCGCACCAGCTAGCTGCATCCGCCCCGGATTGGAAGTTCTTCCACTCTTCTTCAACCGTGTTATACTGACAACGTGCAATTCAAATGGCGCGTAAATCGAGCCTACATACCTACACATTTTGCCCTCCTCTAGAAACCAAATTAATTTTTCCAACATCCGAAAAATTGTTACTTTGTTCAAATCATTAACCTATGGAATAATTTGCAATCAAACATTTGAAACACCGCGATGCGCTCTCAAGGAACTTTTTTGTTTCAATTGCCAGTACCAATTTTCAAACTATATGTCATAGATATAGACCTCAATTTTACACGTTTTGATATTATCTACATTATATGGTAATTGAATTGAATTAATTGCTAAATTTTGCTACATATATGGAAAATTGGGTTTATAAACAATCACTGGCAGAATTACATCATGTATAAGTACTTATCCTCAACTATCCATACGTTTTATAATACAAGTCCACCCCCACATGAGCACACTTAATATTTGTCGTTATACATGTGAGATATTATGTAAAACTCAAACTCTAGCTGATTATAACAGAGCCACAGCCGAGATAGAAAATGTTGTAAATTCTGTACTAGCACTAGGCCCGTTAAATTTATGTGTACTATTCTCAAACACATTCTGTATGCTACTTTACGGGAACAATTTTAAGGCGAAACTGTGCTTATACTGGACGTGTGCATGAATGTACCTATTAAAATGCATTATTCATAGCACTACTTTACTTTGCTCAGAAAAAGTGGCTGTGCTTGCTGGAATCCTTTGATTTAAATACAACTAGAGATAGGCGTATTTTAGTTTTATCACATGTACAAGTACCAGCAATAGTTGATGTGTATCCATAGCACACCGTTCCAGTGAAAATTTTGGTTAACGGGTAAGGCCTTTACAAGTATCTATGTAGAAGCAAAATTTGAATTGTAAAAGAAAATATATTCGGGAAAGCATAAAGGATGTTTTCCAAATAGAACTTCCAAGTAATACAAAGGGAAAATGTTTAACAACAAAATTATGCACCGTTACCATCTTTACCATCCAAATCAAATCAAAAAGTATTTATGTAAAACTCCAGCTTAAGGCTGCATTCCGTCGTTTGGGATATCGATTATTTGAAAGACTTTTATTGGTCGACAGATTTAACTATATGTATACTTGAGCACTTTGGTAACAATCTTACACCTCTAGAGTAAATTTTTAAAGTGGAAATTATTGAGGAGTGGAGTTTACGATTACTTACATATGTAGTTCAAGTTAAGCTAATTTCAAGCAACTGGTGATAGGTGTGTCCAACAAATGTATTAAGTTTATGATTAAAAAATGGAGCAGATTGTGGAACGAAACATTAGCAAAATTTAACAAAGAAAGCAGCTGAAAACCAAGCTCTACTAATAATAAGATTCAACAGCAACAGTACCGCGATAAGTAAGTTGTAAAGAACTCAGCTTGGCAAGCTAAGCTCAAAGTCTACAATATTGAAACAACAGCAGAAAAAAACAAACAAAGGCACAGGATAAAAGCTATGAAAGCACAACAACCAAGTCAACTAGAGCTCCACATCCCGAAAAGAAAAAGATAGAAGCCATCATCAAGCTTAAAAACTATAAAATTCAATACGCCGCACCGACATGATCCAGCCAATAGAAATAAGAGTGCAGAAAGTCTACTGCTACTACTACTATTAGCCTACATAAAAAAAAAACCACGGAGCAATGTTTAAGCCAACAGACCGAAAATAAAGTGAGTATAATACAATTTGATTGAAGCATTATCTGTGATACCAACACAAGTAAGAACCTAAGCGATCCCCAAAGACAAATTGGGTGTAAGACGAAGATTCCCTCTTTCTTCCCGCTGTTTATTGCCACAGTAACGAAGAAAGTAAACTCAGCACTTAAAGAAATCAAATGGGCACTCACAAGCCGACAAAAATATCTATGCTACTGAGACGACGTTACCTTACAAGGCCGCTTATTCAGCATCATGCATCATGGTCCTCCACCTGCACAAGCAATCACCGGATAGATATTACAGTGGAACCCGCAATCTAAATATCGTCACGAAGTGCAATATGTGATCGGTTTTAAAAGATACAGCCAGCCACTTAGAAAATCGCGAGTAACTCATTAGCAGAAATTACAGAATAGAGCAAAACTGTGAAACTCCTGAATTGTCCAATCCAACACACGAAAATTCGAGGATAGAAATTGAGCTATAAACTACCAGTTTTTCCCGCAATTACTTTACTTCTCTTCTTCAAGACATTAGAAATATTAGCAGTCGAGTGTATTAAGATAGCATGTATTCGATCAGAAATGAAAATCCACCTAATCTATCTCATATAACATTCATAAACTTGTAGGCTTAATACCAATTCTAATCGAGTTTGTTGAGTCTTCAGTCACCCCAAATTAAAAACAAGTCACATCAAGAACCCAAATCTCCATTTGACTGTTTTTCTCGCTTTATACCTATAAATCTGGACCAAAGCAAAGAGTCTTATTCACAAAGCTGATCCCACCTTAATAATCCACACCGATCAAAGAATTCTGGAAGTGCATTATGAAAAACGGTTCTTGACCAGAAAATCCCATTTATCAGCTCTATTTGCTATGCAGACGGGCCTCCTCTCTGAATAGTTCTGTTAAAGTGTTCATGCTTATGGAGTCAGCACGTTAGTGCTAATATCACTTGATTAATAGGTATTACTCTTTTGAAAAGAAAACTATGATATTACCTATTCACATCCTAGAACTTCCTCGGAGAGGAAGATGCAACAAATAGTGTGGTACTACAATTCTAATAGCTAGTTAAAAAAAATATTAAAAATGCACTTGAGACAATTAACATAGCCAAATGGAGTGCCTCTTATTTGCGTGCCTGAACACACATTAAAGGAATGAAGCCTTATTGAAAACATGTGCAAGATACATAAGATACTTGCAAAAGCATGAGAATATCTAATTGTGAGATAGCACTACGGTAATTATTGGTCTCCCTACAAGTCATTGTAGGATAAACTTTAAGCTGCTTTCTTAGTGGGATGGCACACGTAGTCTCATTATGGACGGCTCCATCATATCTATCTGCCGTTTAATTTAGTTGAATAGAAAGTATGTATCCGCCACTTTCATCTCAATAGTCGCAAAGGTAGATATTATGCGTAGAGCTTCCGCAATTACTACCTGCTTCTACTAGAGTAAATAGAATAGGCTGTCCTGCAGTTTGACGATTGGATAGCAGTTACTACTGTAGGCGAACTGATTCCATCAAATCCACTCGCCATACACGGCTATTACTAATGAAATCATTACGTTCAAAAATCTCCAAGACGTCAATTGAACGATAAAATTAAGTAGCCGCTGGACCGCCTGTAGCTACCAACCTTTTAGAAACCACGCGCGCAATTTCAATCGAGTATCTTCACAATTAAAGTATAAATTCCTGCAAAGCTATTGTAGTGCTACAAAGAAATTTAAGCAGATCTACCAAAGTTCAAGTACCGCGTTCCTGATATTTTTGACACTATTATTCCTCTCCTATGCAAGTACATTTTTTAACAGATTCTCACCAAGGGTGTCTAGGCTAGCGTTAAAATAATGAAACGTGGATGTGAACTTTTCAGCTCGAATTTCTTTCAAAGTCACAAAATACCTTGCAGTATATTAAAAAAAAACGAGTGTAAATGGTCCACTTTTCCACTTGACTCGAAATTCTGCTAGCACTCAACTGAAGTACCACTTTATTCGACAAGCCACTAGATTTGCCACTCTTCATAAACCCCTTGCATGGTTTCTAGTATAAAATATTCCAAATACCAAAAATTAGTTTGCTAGTGTAAGACATTCCACGTGTTTGCATTCGCAAAGCAAATTTACTTAGTACATAACCTTCAAATGACGACGCCCCAGCAACCCCAAAACGAAAACGTGGTAGCGAGCGCACACTCAAATCGAAGAAAAAAATCAATATCAAAAACTAAATGGAGCTATTTTAGCAATAAAAGCAAATATTTTTCTCCAAGATGTAAAATTTATTCAAATGTTACGCACAAATAAAATACCCAAATTTTAAATAAATTTCGCAAAGCTCCCGAAGATGGTGGCCGGGAATGTCATCAGTCCTATAAGAAAAATTTCTTGAATAATTTAGATAAATAATCAGAGATTTTGCGTTCAACTCACAATTAAACGATTTATTTAGACCTTGCACGCATCTTTCTGCGTTTACGCTTCAACCTCCGCATACGCTTCTTACGCCACTGAAATAAAAGGAAAACACATTTAATTACAAAAATTCACTACTTTACACTAATAACGAGCACAGATTATTTTTTTCAATTGACTTAATTAAATAAAAAACAATTTTCCAATTTTTCACTCACCTTTGCTCTCATATTAAATGCTTTTTAAAGATACTTGAGCAGAACTTCTGCGTTAACTCTTTACTTCACTGCAGCTTGAGAACGAAAGAACAATTACCTTCCATATTGAATTCATTCCACGATATAGCAGTGCAGCCAACATCGATTCTGCGCACATGTTAATATAAATTCTAGCCACTAGGTCTCGCATTGTTGCTAAGAGAAAAAATTTTGTAGGATTGTAATTATCGATTTATATGGAAGATTTTTGAATAAAATTAACTTTTACATATGGTTGAATCATTTGATATATAAATTGAATTTTCTAAAATAAATAATTCATAAAATATGTATTTATTAGAAAAGTTGGTCAATTTGTTGAGTTTTCAACGCCTTTCAATTAAAAAGAAATTGACAGATGCAACCGAAATTTCGTTTTTCGGCCGAAAAAGATAAATGTTGTGTTTTTCTTAAAAATCTGAGATAAATATACTATTTTATTAGTAAAATTATTAGTTTATGCTATTTCCCATGACTTTATTAATCATTGGAGCAAAAATCTTGTTTTAAACTTTTCGGTTTACATTTTTCGGTTTTGATGTGAAAGTGCCTTAAACATCCGTATAGCCGTAGCCCTCGCAAGCGACCCCTCGCCATCGTCGCTCGCAAGTACAATCCAAGAACAAAGTCGAAAAAAAAGAGCAGCGGGCCGAGGCTGAAACAGATTACACTTTAGTGCGCGGCGCGACATCGCGGCAAAATGAACGTTGAAATTGTTCTGCCGCGCTGTGTCACAGATTGCAATAAGAGCGCAGCAATGTACTACAGATTTTCATGAGAAGTTGCCTACCCCAAACATAATTTTTTTGTTGGTACCACTGAAAGTGAGCAGCAAATTTAGGATTAGAAATGACTACGAGGCAAAAATTTTACCCGCGCTGTCGCGCCGCGTTCAATGCGTGATGCACAATAGGAACACATGTTCTCTAACATTTTGCCGCGATGTCGCGCCGCGCACTAAAGTGTAATCTGTTTCAGCCTCAGGCGACAGCCACATCTTCTTGTCTTGTACTGAAGGAGTTTTTCATATAAAAGTTGCTTGTATTTTGTTCAAACGCTATAATTTCCGTAAATTTGTTCTATGTTATTTTTTTTGTTGAAACTATTAGAAAGAAAACATATTTGGCTGCAATTTGTTTTAACTCCATTTTGCTGTGGAAGCGACAGTTTCGGGCTTTAGGACCTGTTTAAAATGAAATTTTAGTTTTTCCTCCATTACGAGTATGCAAAAAGCAGTGAGAATGATGCTTGTGGTACCAGGCACGGTAAGACGTTTTAATGTGTCGGTACCTTCGGCGACTTCATGGCTTGTATTATATTCCGGGGGTTACGGTATAGCCGTCCGATCAGAAATTTCACAATTTAAAAATGGCCGGAGCTAATTTGCTTGCGGTAGTATTGGTATTCTGCCCGTACTCCCGATCGAAACTTGGCAGTTCGAAATTATTCCTACCCCGAGTAATTCTCACCAGTAAAAACTAACAATTTTGTGCTAAGAAGAAACTACTTGTTCTGTTTTCTGGCGATATTTAAGTGATGTCAATCAGTATGTTTACATGAATACTTGAAATATACTTCAAGTAGAGATCAAGTAATCAAAATATCGTGTAAACGCGATTATGCGAAAATAACTTGGTAAAGTTTCATATGATTTTTTTGAATTTGAATTGAAACTCATTGGAACTGGAACTAATTCATCGTGCTGCGTTTATATGTTATCTAACAGTACGTTTAAATGAATACCTGGAGGGTGATTCTGATCTTTTGTCGTACTTTAATGTGAAAATATACGCCTAAACGAAATGAACTTTTCTACTATTTTTTTCGTGTTTTTATTCAGTTCAGTAAGCCCTGCATTACATAGAATGAACTGAAAATGACACTTCACATTACAAACTCAAAATATTATTTCGAATTTAAGTACTAATTAGGTGTAGAATATCCATTTACCACAGTATAAAATTTTTGTCAACCTCGGAAGCAGTTGACTAATTTGTCGTACTTTTAGGCGTGTATTCTGACATTAATTCATTGCAAATTCATTTTAGTTCATTTTGTGGTTGATGAAAAGGATAAATTAAAATGAATATGGTGAATATAAAAGTACGACAAATTTTAGGTGAAATGTCAAAATATGTGACTAAAATATACGCCTAAGCTACGACAAAGAGATCAGAATCACCCCCAGGAGGGTGATTCTGATCTTTTGTCGTACTTTAATGTCAAAATATACGCCTAAACGAAATGTACTTTTCTACTGATTTTTTTCGTGTTTTTATTCAGTTCAGCAGGCCTTGCATAACGTAGAATAGAATAAATAACTAATATTTATTTATTCAATGCGTAGAATGAACTGAAACTGACACTTCTCATAACAAATTTAAAAATATTTTTCGATTTTAAGCTTGTAAAAAATCCATTTACCATAGTATACAAGTTTTGTCACAACCTCTTTTAGGCGTGTATTCTGACATTAATTCATTGCAAATTCATTTTAGTTTATTTTGTGGTTGATGAAAAGGATAAATTAAAATGAATATGGTGTATATAAAAGTACGACAAATTTGAGGTGAAATATGAAAATATGTGACTAAAATATACGCCTAAGCTACGACAAAGAGATCAAAATCACCCCCTGTTTCGAAATCTAATTGAAACTCAACTAGGGTTTTTAGTTGAATTAATTCCAATTACTTGACTTGAAATTTTCTTGAAATTTATTTGAATTGATATTTAACCTTTGACAACTCTGCATTAGGTTCAATTCATAGATACGGAGTTCTAGATAAATATTTTGAGAAAAGTGAAAAAAACTCACAACCTGAATTATCAACAATAATATTTTTCTTGTTCCTCTTTGCATTTTTATAAATCGCAGAAATAATAAATGTCTTATAAACCATAAGATTGGCACCCAACCCTCGTTACCTGCTTCATGAAATTCATCCAGGAGGTGTGAGCCAAGGAATCTATAGCGTTTTCCGGAGACAGCCGGACAGTGACAAAAAAAATGAGTCACCGTTTCGAATTCCTCTCCGCATCCTCTGCATGACGGGTTATCAACCAGTCCTATCCTATGTACATAGATGACCCCTGAGAGAACAGTGTCCATTGAAAATAGACACCAAAATTCTGATGGTAGGTTTGCTCAGCCCTAGCAGCTTTTTTCTTTAAACTTGGGTTAGGTTTACCCCACAGTTCCTTTGTTGTTCTACCCAAAAGATCGTCTAACCAAAGACAACTGTGTTGGCAGTCCACCCAAGTCGCAATTGTAGAGACCAGGTGTCATGGTGCGATCCCAATTGTGGAGTGAGGTTCTCCGAGGTCGCCCCAAAACGCGCAAGCTCGTCCGCTTTTGCGTTTCCACTAACATCTCTGTTACCAGGCACCCAAAGAACGAGTACCCTGTTACACTGAGAGAGGGAGTTCAGGGTGGTCTTACACTCCAGTACTAGGTTGGAGGTTATGAAGGTACTTCCGTGGGCCCAGAAAGTGCAAAGTTACTTTCGTAAGTAGACGATTTGTATGGAGACGTCAAAATGAAACTACTTACGAAAGCTACTGTCGCCGTGTAAGTGTAGTTTTACGCTTCTTCCACTGGATCAGGAGGCCTATTCTTGAATAACGAAGGCACATTCCGTTCCGTATTCGTTATACTGTCACAACCATTTGGAATCGACACAAGTGGTATTCCTGAAACCCGCATTCGTTATATACCGAACGCTAACCCATCGTTATTTAACGAGTGGGTTCAACCATTCGTTATGCCAAACGAAGAGTGAATCAGCTGCTACTTTACGGGTGACAATGGGAGATAAATGATGTGCGAAAATTTCATATGCTCAAAATATCTAAACTAATTGAATTGTGGCAAAATAAAATCAGTATTAAATTCCATACCCGGAGCGCAAAAGAACTAGAAAAGTTTTTTTATGATATTATATTCAAAACAAAGCTAATAGAAAATTTCCAGAGTTGGCAGGATTTAAATGAGTGGTGAAAGGTAAATCTGCGGCTGCAAAAAAACATTTGCATGGCACTGGTGGAGGTCCTCCTGCAACATTTTTCCTATCTAGCGTTGAATTAAGGGCGCAGGAATTGATAAACGATCGACGTAATTGATACTCCATAGATTCTTTAATGATTTTAGACGCAAACAATAATGACAACCCAGCCATTTTTACAAATTATATTTTAAAAGATGAAACAGCTGACAATATTCAATTTGTAAATTATTAACAGATTTAATCTTACCACACTCGTTATGTTGAAAAACTTTTTCACCACTTCGACTTTATATGAGGTTCAAGAATACGAACGGGGTATTCGATTCCTTATCAACCATTCGTTATATAATGGATTCGTAAAAACCATTCGTAATTCATAGGCCCCCGGCTTCGGTTTAGTTATTACCTCCCACAGGGTCATCACGTAACTTCGTTCTCTAGAACACATAATTACCACCGTTGAGCAGAGTTTCAAACATTCCTGAGTCATTTTTCAGCTGCACAGCTGGGCCCATAATATGTAGGAATATACAGAGTGTTAAGTATTACTACAAGAACTTTATTGATGATAAACCGAATATAAAATTAGACAAACTTGGCGCCTAAACAACACCATATCAGATAGAAGCGAGAAAAGAGTGCCATTTTGACAGTGGTCGTTGTGTCAAAGAAACATTTGACAGCTCCATCCTAATGGTCGGTCTTCACAGGCATCACTTGATTATAGCCTACTTCTCCAACACGTGCACGTGCGGTCGTTAGAACCGCAAACTACAATATCAGGACACAAACCCATGGAGCAGAGTTGGCGACCGAGTGACGTGTACGTATACTGCTTTCCCAGGAATACACAGCAGCTCATAGAAGTAGATTCATTTACAACAGAAATAAAAGGGAAATAATATTGGTGCGGACTCATAAACCGCCCGTCACTTCCGGAAGATTAAGAGCTAATACCTCTTTAACGGTTATAGTTGGCACATAGGTTTAGTAGGTCAAATTTAAGAAGAGAGTCCACAGTTTAAGTTTTTGGAAAAAAGAGGTCAAAGTAAAAAACTAAAAAGGTAAGAAAATCCGAAATTTTTATTTTAGACCCATATAACTCCTAAGCGGAGAGGACACGGGCTGGTTGAGCATTTGTTGGAAAGCCCATGAAGTTTTGTATACAATGAACCTCTGACGGTGACCATACACCCTGAACTTTTAACTTAGCATGTTTTCTTAATCACCCTATAACTCCAAAACAGTTTATATGATACCCCCCTCCCCCTGCCGTACATTTTTTTTGTCTAGGTGAGTACTATCACCTCCTCCTCTATGGACAACCTAGGTGGAATCACCTTGTATATATTACACAATTATTTTCTGGTCAGCGGTTTAACCCTTTCTCATGTTTACTAGTGCTGCTTTCAAAAAAGTATGTACCTACTCACACATTCGAGATATTTAACTGCAGACTTTTCTCGATTTTCGAAAAACTGCAACTATCGTGAACATATAATTTCTTAGATAAATTTAACTGTTCACTTACAAAATTTAGGAACATATCCAAGATTCAAAATTTTAATGACCCCAAACGCAAAACCAAAATTGACGCCAAGTTAAAAACCATCTGTATATACATTCTTAAAACTTAAGTTAGTGTCTACATATTGTCAACACGAATAAATTTTATATTCATCAGCATCACTTTAATCGACGAGAGTGGATAAACTTCTGACAATCAATAGAAAGCAACGTAAATGCAGAACTGGGTCAATTGTTAGTGCAGAACTCGTTGTTTGCTTGCTTTTCGCACATGCAGAGAATGCAAATATTTACGCAAGATACTCGATTATAAATCCTGATAGTCTCTGGTTCTCTAAGCTCTTACCTAAGCTAACAAAAAGGATTAAGTCGAGCACAAATGTACATAATACTTATATTGTGCACCTCTACCTAAAATTGATGGGATAGAAGGGGGATGACACTCATGACCTCGGCGACCTAAAAGATTTAATGAAAACACGAGTAAGTATATCTATCCGAAATTTTTAAATATATATATACTCTGGCTGCTTCAAAAGATTTCTCTATTTATAACCATAATGCCGCAAAAGGATTTTGACGACGACACCGACATAACATTCCTACTCGAAGCAAACATCTGTTCCTCCTAATAAACGAATGCGGTTTAGTTTCAGTTCGCCTAGAGTTCCATGTGGTGAATTCCGGCTCTACGTTCTATTATTCATGGACGCTTGGAGTTTGTTCATTCAAATAAAATTTATACCCTTGAAAAGGTCCACCATAAATGTAGTGAAGCCCATTGCACATTCGTTATGGGGGCGAAAAAAGGAAGAAACTCTTTCTCGCGGTGGTAATACGTTTTTTTTATCTGTAGATTACAGTTTATTTTTTGTTTCAGTTTAAAATTTTGGGCTGGTGGACGACGAACCATGATATTTACACAGTCATGCAGACAGATTGAAAGGATTGGAATAATTTACATAGTTTTGTCCTTCAGACCAACTTTTCTGTTCATTGAACATAGTGTTTTGTTTGTTCCGGTGAATTGGGACCTTGTCAACAATTTTCTACCGTCAACTAAACACTTCTTATTGATTAATTTATGTTTATTTATAAGGTAACCGATTTAGGTAGATTCAGATTCAGTTTTTTATTTTATTTTTCATATATTTTATAGGTAGATCTACGTAGATATGCTAAGCCAATATTAAAACTCATAAAAATGATGAAATTTTAATATCTCTGACGTCCTTTCCCTACGTGCCTATAAAAAGTCTCCTGAATAAAATACAGTTGATATTTACCTCTAATGTAAAATATCTCAAATTTAACAAACGATGAGTGAAAATCCCAATAAGATACTTAATCCGGGCGATCGATTTACATAGTCCCTGTTGCAGTGTATGTAGAACGGGTTGGGGTGTATCCAAAGCAAGAGTAAAAACAAGTGTGTTTGGTTTTATTTTATTTTTTTATTCCACAAATTACCATAATCTACATCTACTCTAATTAAAAAGATTGAACGAGATTGATTTTCTACTAATTTAAATTAAAAAACCCCTACTAACATTAATTAACAACCACAAAAACATTATTCAGTTGAATAAAGAGAAACGCTATTCCTTTACCCCAAAATAGAATTTGTTTAGTAAACCATTTTTCTAACACAAACAAAATGACTTGGAGAATAAAGTGTTTTGCTATGAATTCTAATAGGTACTTTTCACAGTCGAATCAGCTCAATTTGAATAACTTTCACTTTATGTAATTAGATTACGATTTGTGTTGAATTTGTAATGAAATTTCACAAATGTTTCACAAAGTGAATTCATTTCAAATTCATTTCATTTATTAAGTGCGTGTTCAGTGATGCGAAGGAGATAGAAGATAGATAAAAGAGATATATAGATTATGAAACTGGGAAACACTCAAACTGTAAATAACTTTTAACAAATATTTCATGATTTTACAATAAAAACGTATAGGATTGATCGTTTTCACAATATATGTCGAAATCCTAAATTTTTATATGGCAACACCAAAAAGGGGTCGTACGGTTTAGCCCTTTTTTAGATTATATTTACTATTTTTATGAAAACACTGTGTACAAAATTTCAGGACTCTAGGTTGACGCGTTCTCAGGCACTGTCAAAATATCTAGTGAAAAACGAAATATGGCAACCCTACGAAGGAGTTACCCGATTTGTGCCATTTTTGAACTTAATTTAACTTTATTTTTTAAAACCCATGTGCAAAATTTTAGGTATATATATATGTCGAATTAAACGCAACATTTCGGGGTTTTAAAATCTTGTAAAAAAACTGTATAGTTATCATGCATTTTAGCGGGAAAATCGTTAAAATAAAAATAGAAATTTCCAATTTTTTGAATGTGACGTCCTACAGCTTCCGACGGAGGTGACAGGAAGGATGATTGGGCATTCAATAGAAAGCTTAGACGGTTTACTTTCATCTGAGCTGAATCTCACCTTGACAGGGTGTATATCAAGAGAGTTACAGGGTGGAAAAAGTGCTAAAAATCTGAAGCTCTCCTACCGCCGAAACGATGCGTCTTACCCCTTCTTCACCATATAATTTTTTGCTTGTCTTCTCCTCAGCTATCAAACCCTTGAGTTATGCGGACCAGTTATGAAACACCCTGTACACTTCCTGCACTGCATTTATTGCATACAACTTTTCCAGAGTATAAAATGATTAAGTTAATTTTACGAATTTTTGAAAGCAAAAGTATTTATTTTTGAAATATATGTATATACATATTTATATTTTATAACGTGTATTAACACTAATCACGTCCTTTTCCTTTTCCATTACCCAGTAGCATATAAATTACAAGAGTTCGTGACTTGCAAACCACGGGGCGCCCATCATATATGTCGCCCCACACCATTTCTCCTCAGTTAGCTGGTCCAATAACGGAAAGAGCGTAACGTGAATGGAAATTGTTTTCCATTTTCCAGTACCTAAATACAATATATTCCTGTCTATATTCCTGTAGTAGGGTAAGTATAGTAGAGTAACATGGGGAGTGTTTCTGGTTTTACTATAGGACAGTCTAAAACCCGGGTACTTATTATGCGTTTCTGACTTCAGCTCTAGAGCACACACCAAATTGGCTGCGAATGGCTATTGTCGATCTTGAACACATCCCTCAAGTTAATGAATAAAAGCGAACTAATATTATAGGATACCATAATTGTTATAGTAAGAGCTTTTGATATGGACATTTTACTGAACCAATTTTTAAATACTAAAATATAAAAAAAAAATTCAAAATAGATACAATTAAATATGTCTACATCGAACCAAGCTCATTTTCCCAGCTTGATATTATTTTGCATATAGAAACGATCGTATGAACTGACTTGGAGGCTGAGTTATCCTCTATTATATATAAACAGCTGTCGTAAATCTAGTATGGGTAATTATTCATAGAACATAAGCTTTTCAACTCTTAACTGTACAAATAAAGTCAAACGTTGACGAATTCTTAATCATTATTTCTGTCTACTATATTGTCCTTCTATATTAACACTCTATGCTTAGTTTGATAAAACGTACCTACTTATCATAATCTTAGTATAGTCAAGTTACGTTTATTTTTAACGGAGTCTTAACGGGGAGAGCGTAGTGGTCGTCACATATTACCCCAAAGTCACTAAATTGGTAGCAATGAGAAAACCCTTATTATTTATAAATTTAATAAAAACATGTAGAACACCTTTTCATCCCATGCGAACGAATGTTCTAGAATTAATATTAATTACATCACAGCCGAGCTTAAACTCTGGAAAAAAAGTAAAATTCGAAGTTTAGTTCCATGCTCAAATTCCATAAAAATCTCGTTATGACTCACAGAAAATCCTTTTATGGAGTGCGGTTTCACTTAGTTTTTTTAATTTTATAAAATATTTTCAATGTGACGAATGTAGAGATTTTTCCACAAAAGTCGTAAAAAACAGTTCGCGGGAGGGAGCATTTTCTTTTATGTAACTCATCAAGTTGCTTGAATTTCAAAAGAGAGAGACAGAGAGAGCGAGTGAGAGAGAGGGAAAGAATTAAAATGAGGAAAAGTTAGGTTAGGTAAACATAATAACATAAAATTTGAAGAGATTCATGCTCATAATTAGACTGAATAAATGTTGGAAATTTAATTAGCTTACAAGATAAATGTCTCGACATGCTCATAACTGTAAATTTTTTACAAGTGATAGGCATATATACCTACATATGTACATAAATATGTAATAAAGCATTTCATATAGTGGAAAATTACTCCCGTATTCTAGCCTGTAAAGAAAAGAGAAGTGTGATTTTGTCACGAAACACGTTTGTGGGCACGGTATACTTAATTAAATTTTATTTCCATCAAGTGGTTACTCTTTTGCATTCTGCAGAATGAATGAATGTAATTAAAAAAGATGAAGCAGACAAAACGGCTTGAGAATGCATTAAACTTTTGAAAACCCATTTCACCACATCGCCATTCTGGCAGGAGTACTCTATAAATTCTGTGGATTTTGTACAAGATGGCGAGACTGGGGGATAACAGTAAGAGCTTAAGATAAAAGCTTTAGAAGAATTGCATTACTTTACCCTTAACTTGTCCTCTGATTTCCATAATCTTTGTAATTCTTAAAAAAAAAAAAAAAAAAATTCTAACCAAGTTGATAATCGCATTACCGTCCATCAAACTGGCGTTGTTGTGGATTATAGACTCGTCGTGTACCACAAATAGTACGAATATTAAATTAATTTTCTCAATGACTTAAGTCTTTACATTAACGCTCTTAGTGATGTATGGTCACTTAGGTACATCATATACTATATTTATATGTATGTTATATGTAAAGGGTGGGTGATTTTACACAGATGGCTTCTATGACTAACAATAAGGAAAAAAGTTACTGGGACACTGAGTTATAGTTCCACATCGTTACATTAATAATAAATAATTTTTATTCCAACATTAAATTACCTTTATTCAGTTCAAAGGAATAACAAGAAAAAAAAACAATAATAAAGTTATTAAAGTTGTTGAAATCATAATAAATGTTTAAAATATTTGAGCAGATCGGTTTTTATGGTAGCTGGTGAGTGGGTGTTCTTGGACGTGAAGTCCAGTCTATTAGCCGAAGCTAATAGTTGCCTCTGTGATCAGCGTTGTATACAGGCAACACGCTAGCAAACCTCAACAAATAGCGGAGAGTGTGGAGATGAGTTCCACGAAAACCTGCCACTGTCACACACCATTTAACAAAAAATGTATGCCTGACAAAAGAAACGCTGCACACATCCGGTCCTGACGGGACTCTTTACACCATTTACATTATAGTATTATGAGGACTTGGATGTTATGTCCGCAGATGCCAGTTTCCCCATCCACCCTTAGACATTGTAGGCATCGACAATGTCCCTTTAAAACACCTGAAAGAGTAGCGGAGCAGCGGACCTATATACGACCTTCATGTTCGAAAGGGCTTCGGGAGAGAAAGAAGGAAAATAAAATATAATTATAATATACTCTATTTATTCACTCTCGGGGCATTGGATAGAATTCCTCAAGGCGTCTCAGAATTCTAAACCGAAAACGTTTGCAAAACTTATAAAATACAATAAGTGAAGAAAAAAAAACTATTGCTTTTATCAAAGGCATGTACTTATTCAAATAAATTTATATAACACGGACTCTATTGCTACTTATTGGCTGTTGGCTTCCCCATACGTACAACTTGAAGTTTAATTATCCTAATTGTTTTGCGATTCCAGAATTTGCAATTTTTAAACAAAAGGAAAGGCATCTTTTGGTGCTATTTTGTGAATATTGTCAACAACTATTAATCATATACCTACCTGAGAACTGTAATTACTTAACACTAACAAGAAGACTATTTTTGACAAACAATACTTTTGAATAAAAATGAATTATTATCTAATGATCATGAAAAATTGCTTACCATATTTTATGATAGAGCCCATCTTGAAGAAAAATTTTTGGTGTGGGCAAATTATGTTATGATATTTCATTCTTGGTTGGCCGATGGCGTTATCAAGACCGAAAGAGACTGCGATCAGAGGATTGATCGCATTAAAGGATTTCGAGCTCGCCGAGTTAGAAGAGATGAAAAAATTAAGAAAACGAATATGCACCTTTATAGTTCCACAAGCACTCATTTAGTCCGTAAAAATTAATTAATTTAATTAGTTCCGAACGCGTTAGCTTCATTTCAGTCGTTTTGATTATAAACGTCAAATTTATGGTAAGCATTTTTCTTGGAGATATATGGTACGCCATATAGTCTGCCATATATGGCCTACCATGAATTTTTGCTATGGCTACACAGTCTACACTGGCAAATGTAGCAATAGCATATGGTAGGCCATAATTTATGGCCTGTTTAGACAGGGGGTAATGACGTTAGAGCTACTTGTGTGAACATCAAAATTACTTTATTATTTAATTTTAGCATATTGCTTAAAAGTCCTGTCTTAGTATTTGAAAAACAAACAATACAAATCAAAAGTTCCAGGACAATCTCTGATTTTCCCTTTTTTCTATTTCTCTCCTCTTTTTAGGTAATCTTATAGGTGATTTATAGTAAGGAAAATTTGTAAAATGTAGTAGCTACCTACGTTTTTTTTTTATATGTATGAATAATAGCATTAAATTGTATTATTCCTAATAGGGGTAATTAGAAATCCAATTTATGAAGAGATAACCTGCGTGTCTCTTAACTAACGCTAGGAAACATTGCAGCGGGCTTGTCTGCTAATTAAAACTACAGCATCCGTACGTCATCCGTATAGGCCGTAGTGATAATATTCGCACGAATCACTCAACCGCTTCTCTCCGTGCTGATTAGAACTACAGCATCCGTACGTTATCCGTATTAGCCGTAGTGATAGTATTCGCACGCATCACTCAACCGTATGTATACATCTCTTCGTGTTTAAACATATGAGTGTTAGAAGTATAAGTACCGACCGGCCGTACGAATAAACAGACTACAAGAATTAAAACAAATGTAATAGTATTAGTAACCTCGGTGATAGAATTAAGTGGAAAAAGAATACATTTTAATAGTATGATAACATTCATAAGATCAGTAACCTAACAACACATCAATTCTGGACTTGCAGAATTAAGAATACCAGTGTAATATAAATAATAGTAATAAGAAAGCAAAGAATAAAAGAAATACAAAAATTGAACTAATATAGAGGTAGATGTGAAACTTTGTAGCATAGTAGTTAAGCAAATAAATGACTCTTGAAATGAGTTGATACTGTCCTAAGTATATTATTTCAACGTCGTGGAACCTTGCCCTGGACGACTCCTGACTACCCGTTGCATTCACAATACACTCGACGTTACAAATTAAATTATATAAGTTATTTTAAATTGCATGCCTTAAATTGTTATTTGATAAGACTAAGTATTGCCTGAATTGCTTATTATTAATATTAGACAAAATTTTATATTGCGTAACCTGTAGTTAAATTGATTGGTACAGTTCTTAAGTTCCTATGGATTAAGTTTGCAAATTTGGCTTGCAGAAGCTACCAAAAATTTTGAAATCCTTGACAGTATCCCTTTCAAATGATAACGCATACGATACAAAAAAAAAATTGTTTGAAGATGTCTAACCACCCCTATAAAAAATAAAAAAAAATATATTTTATAATCTTTCCCTGTCGAAATATGTACGAAACAGCCCAATGACATCACCTTCCGTCGGAAGTTAGAGGACGTAAAAGTAAAAAAATTCCCAATTTTTCCAAATTTATACAGTTTTTTTACAAGATTTAGAAACCCCAGAATTTTACTTTAAATTTGACTGTGCACATGTACGTACATAAATGCAACCGTTTTTGAGATATTCCTGTTTCTATAAGTCATAATTTGATTAGTTTTGCTACTCACGATGGTAATCGCGCCTACTATTATGCAATCCCATGCATAATTAGCAAAATTAATGAAATTATGAATCATATAAACGAGAATATCTAAAAAACGGTGGCATTTAGGGAGGTGCAGAGTCAACATTCCGAGGTTTCTAAATCTTGTAAAAAAACTGTATAGTTATCATGCATTTTGGCGGGAAAATTGTTTGACGTCCTATAACTTCCGACGGAAGGTGACAAGAAGGCTGGTTGGGCATTCATTGGAAAGTTTAGACGATTTGCTATCATCTGAATCCCACCATGATAGCATATATATCAAGAAAGTTACAGGGTGTAAAGTGAGAAAATGCTAAAAAACTCAAACCCCCTACCTCCAAAACGACTCACCTTACCCTCCTTCACCGTATAATTTTTTGCTTGTATCCACCTCAGCTAACAAACCCTTAAGTTATGTGCACCAATTATGTAACACACTGTATATATAAATTTTTCTTTTAAATCTACCACCTAATCGGGAAATGTATGACTCTTTCAACATTAAATCTTCCACTATAATTTCATACACTGGTGGAAAATTGTGATATGATACAAAGACAGCTGAGCACAGGAGCATCTTACAATAGCATTTATTTTCAGGATATTTCTTTCCATTCTAGAATGTATGATCATCTCCAAAATATTTTGTGGCCTTGCCAGATTTTATAGTTATTTTATTATAAGGATATAATGTAACAAAAGGGCATATATAAGCTACGAACACTGTTTACGTTCTATTTGAAATTCACATTGAATATATCACATTCATCCTCATATAGTATTTCGTATGATTTATTCCATCCTAGTTATAATACCGAATCGATGAGTATCATTCTCTCTAACAGTTCTAGCTATATTTTTGTATATTTTTTCTTCCTAATTTTTGCCTAAGAAGTATTTTTATATGTCGCAGTAAAAAAAAAATTCAAGTGACAGTTCTCAAATGACTAATCAGGCAGCCCCTTCTTGGTGTTGCTATACAAAACTTTTGGCGTGCTTTGAACTTTCACTTTATTTAACTTTTATTTTCATAGATCAATTATAACTTTTTCTCTTGTTGTGCCTTAAGTCTATCATATTTTAAAGCATAAAACAAAACAAAATTATTGCCTAATTATATGCTACAGACTAGCTAAAAGTCTTTACAAGTTTATTAATTTGACTTATCTACTTAGTATATACAGACTAGAATTTGATGTTTTATTACATTAGGTACCTAGAAAAGATACGCTTTAAAAAAACTAGGATAGATTGTATTCATTCCGCGATGTATCTCGGCATATAAATAATAATGGGTCGGCTATTTATGAATAGGGATGAAATAAATTGTCGGTACACATTTTTGTCCTCGTAAATGCTAGCTGGGGTGAGCTATCAGTTCGGTCATTACTTATAGGTACGATTGGAGTTTTCAAAAGAAAATTCATCAAAGAACTATGCAGGAGTGGTTTAATTACATATTAAAGGCACAGTTTATCTTAAGAAGTACCTACTCCTGTGAAGAAATTTGTCCAATTAGGTTTTAACTCCAATTAGTACATTTTTAATATTAATTTATCGAATTGCTTAACTATAATTATAAATCCTAGATGCTAAATGACTCTTTTACAAATATTTCGGGAATCATTTCAGAGTTATTTAAAATGTTATCCCTAACTAAGATTCCCAAATGATTTCCTCTTTTCTCCTTAATTAAATTTACGTTTAAATTGAATACCAAATTCCATTAAGTTGACACAGTCAGTAGTTCTTAATTAGAACGATTTACACAACCTTGACAAGATGAAATCCAATTATCTAAATTCTTTCCTTTTTCTAATTCATTTCAGACGTTCTGTGTTGTATCAAAGCGATTTAGGAAAAACTACATCCATCGCTTTACTGGAACGAAAAGTTTATTCCTCTTTCATCCCTGGAATCCAGTACGACGAACTTGTGTTTATTTTGCGACAAACCAGTTTTTCGACTACTGTGTGATGGCTACCATTTTGTTTAACTGCATTTTTCTTGCCATGACTGAAACTTTTGAGGAAGCTGAGTAAGTAAAATTTTGATTTTTTGTTTTCTTTTCTATTACTTACGGGATACAGAGAACAAGGTATGTTCATACGGCATGACGTATCTACATAATTTAGACCCATTTCAATGTAAAGAGTAGCAACAATATTTCAAACACAATTTCACGGCACCAGCATAGGAAGAACAACAACAATTCTTGACTTCTTTGCTCTAATATAGCGGAAGATATTTTAATGACTGACATACCTTGTTTTCCGTATACCGTGATATTACTGAAGATGAACTTTTGTTTTGGGTTCTTTTATTTTGTTTTATTTTTCTTGTCAGTTATTTGACTTTAGTGACTTATAGGTAGTATCTATTAGATTTATTAACTATATATTTTGTTCGATTGACATTATGTTATAATCCTTATGACTGCGTTTTTTAAGCATATCAAATTGAAGACTTTCATCATTATAAAAGAACAGATCAATCCTGTTATAACAATTAAGTTTTCTTTTATGTTGTTTTATTAAAAGTTGTTTATAAGAGGCTATTAATTCTGCTCCTTATTGAACGTTTCGCTCCGTCAAACTATTACGAAATATATTGCAACGTCTGCTTCATTGATGTAAAAGTCTTTAAAATTACAAAAAGCAAAGAACTTTAACTTAACTTTAACTTAGTATCAACTTGGTCGGAATTTCAAGCTATCTATTTACATATATCTTAACGAGTAGCTTCTGCAGAAAAATTCAAACCATAATAAGGAAAAACTGATATTCTTAGCTAAATATATTGAGTACTCAAAGGTATTACGTATCAGGCAAATAGCGACAAATAAGTATGTAAACGCTCCAATCTAGAGGAACAAAATTAATGCAAAACAGTGGTTTAGGAGTTACAGTACAGTCGACCCAGAGAATCAGGGATTGATGATAAGTTTTCTTGAATTTTTGATCATGCTCAGAATGTCTTATCCTATCCGCTTAACAAATCGTAAGTAACCATGGAGTTGGGTGGCTGAAGTTCTTTCAAGTATGCTTGTGGCGTGCTCTCCCCAAGACTCTGGTGTCTGTTGGTTGACTCACCGATCACGGTGCTGAAAAATGTGGGATCGTGTATGCGGATAACATCCCCCTGTTCATCTTCAGGCACAGTATGGCGGCCGTCTGTACCCTCATACAAGGACTGGTGCACCCGTCATGATATGATAGTGAACCTTACAAAGATCAGCTTGGTGCTCTTCTCCAAATGAAGTAAGCTTGGGCACTTTGTTGTTCCAAAGCTCTTTGGACACACTCTGCAAATGTCTCCCCATGTCAAGCACCTCGGTGTCTACCTTGTGAAAAATGCATGTAGAGGAAAAAGCATTTACAGCCTCCATGCAATCGACGGCTACTGCTAGCATTGAGGTCTTACTTAATCTGCCACCCGTGATCGTGAATTTTATCATTCAGGCAGATGCCAAAGGTCTGTGTGCAGATTGCGGTCATGGTGATATTGCAAGGACGGCTGGACTCCCTCTAGCCCGCATGCCACTTAACGCAATGGTTCCAGAGCTTAGTTGTGAGCGTCGCTTCTCTGTGAGGGAATCGTGGGCTGAGAGAGGAGTCTTATTTAGCCTTCCCCAGTCCGCTCTAAAAAATTTCACCGACGGCAAAAGCAGCATTGATTACTCTGAGTGACCCTCGGAAAGCATCTAAGTTACTCTGGGACTCCAGGTCGTCTGTAGATAATCTGTGTATCCTTAACAAGGTCTTCTTTCAGTGGATTACCAGGCTAATGGGGATCATGGGGAATAAAAGGGTGGCATTCTAGACAGGTCTGACCTTGGTTCTCCCTTTCTTGGACCAGAACCTGCAGCAGATGTTTTCGACCGAGATGAAGATTCGCATGAAGCATAAACAGAGATGGGTGAACCTGATTACTTGCAGTGTACAAAACTTTTTCTTGATGGGCCTAATAGGAATTTCTCTGAGTTTTTCATGGGACTCGAAAGAAAATAATACAGAACTGTTGGCATCATCACCGACCACAAGAGAACTCGCTTCTTGCTCAATAAGGATCGGAGTTGTTAATAGCCCTGATTGTCTGTCCTGCCTGTAAGGAGAGCTTGAGACAGCTGAATTCTTTCTGTGCGCTTCTCCAGCTTTTGCCCGGAGCAGAATTAATACGCTTAGGTTTGCCCTGTACCTGAAAAAGTTATCTCACCTAGATCTGATGCGCTTCATTAAGAGGACAGGAAGGTTTTGTTGAGAGGATTTCTAGCAAGTTAGCACAATGGGCCGCAATGCCTCTAGTTGGTATCTTTCGTCCTCCTGTCTATCAATAAAAAAAAGATACACACATATTTATACTAAGTGATTGAAATAAAATAATTCGGTTAAGAGCAAGTCAGCCTCACCGAATCAGTGTACCGTACCGAACTTTATCAACGAACAGTCAATCGACCGATAATATAATACAAATTTTCTTATGATAACTGAATAATATTCAAATAGACGGACGTAATAGTAATTTTATAAGAGTTGGTCTTATTAGTAAGCGTTGTGTTATAAATTAATACAAAAACAATTTTTTCAGCAACTATGAGACTTAAAATTTCTATGGCACGTCGTTTTCGAGAAAAAAGTCTGTGATAGACGGATCAACAGATACATGAGTTATCTTATAATGGTTTAATTTCTTCCTTTTGTAAAGTAAAATGTACAAAATTATTCCTCCATACCCATGACAAGCTTTGGCGGTGGAACGTGTTGAAAACAATATTTTATGAGCAAACTGCATTTCTATTGCTCTTAATAAGCCTGAAGAATCCACACCACCTCTAAATATTGTCAACCAGTTAAAATAATATTATTTATTCTGAATTTAGGCTGAAATGCTTTCAGTTGCGCCTAAGAGCCAGGTTTAACTTTTTATCTTAACATATTTAGCATGAAAAATTGCGACATTTCCCACTATATGGTGGAATTCTGTTTGTGTGTAGGTATACGTTATGCTCATGGTAGTAATAAACCTGAAAAATTTTTGAAGGGGGGTTTGGTGTAATTATTTAAAATAAAAAAAAATTGTGAGCTGCCACTGATACATTGAACAAAAAAAAAATAAGTTGGGAACACAAAAACGTAAACAAAGAAATATCTTGAACACTTGATATTTTCTTTTCCCTTCCGTTTACTTCTTTTGCACGTATTTGTGGAAAAGAAACTTTCTGATTTCTCCCGTTTATTAACTTAATGCTTATATTTAAAACTAACACAATTAACGGAACAATTTAACGTTTTATAATTAAATAACAAACAAAATACAAAACACGAATCTGACGTTTAATTCGAATTGAAACAATTGACATTGCAAAAAAACTTGCGTAAGCTTGATTAAATTCTTTTTGCCTTTCCACCCCCTTCGCCGAAAAACCGTGTTTCCCTCACATAAGGGTTTCACACGATATTTCACTTCCTTTAATTATATGTTCTAAGCGTTTTATTCATCTAACCTCACCACTTAAATATTCTTAACGGAAATAATCAGAATATATTAAATTTATGAAAACTGACATTTATTACAACTACAAAATGCGCCCAGCCACGATGACTGATTATCCATTTCAACAGATGGGAGCAGTTTATCTGAAGTACAGGAAAATATTCTGTTTTTTTAACGAATCTGACAAATGACTGACAAGTGCGGAAAAGAAAATGCATGGTTTACACTACGAGATATTTCTAATAAGGCGTGACCTCACTCCGGTTAACTTAAATGATGGCTTATGGGGAAAAATGTAAAGAAACACCCCGAAATCTCAAATATCGCAATAATCCCATACATTGTAATTAACCGGATTTATATATATATATATATATATATATATATATATATATATATATACATACATATATATATGAAGACCATCACTTCTGTTAGACATAGGTACCTATGTATCTTGAATTCTGTATGCCGCGGAAAAAATTAAGCCCAGTGAACAGAGATTTAGGAGCAGCAAAATTTATATGAGTATGTATTAAAATGGAGCTTATACCAAAAACAGACTTGCTGTTTCAATATTACAGTTTGTACTAAACCGCAGGTATGTCTCTATATACCGAAAAACAGCTCGGTATACACTCAGTATGTAGAAAAATTGGAACTCAATATTAAAACTGCGAAAAATTTCGTTGTATGCAGAGTTTATCTCAATATTACCCTAGTTATAAACCATCAATCATTTCATACACGAATCTTTCAGGGTCGAATTTTATATTACAATGTTGGCTGCAACTTTTTCTGATTTTTAATATTTCATACTTGTCAAGTTGAAATGATAAATCTATTGTTAATACGCAAATTTATAGTAAATAGACAAGTCATCTTCAATATCTGCTCGCATTTTGTACGTACATGAAACTCTCTCAAGTTAAATGACACATCATATGACAAATTAAATGCCAGTTCTCTAATTAATTCCTCAATATCGTAAACCGGCGTGTGTCTCTGAAATTCTATATTGACTCGAGGATTTCTAGTAGCATAAATTTGAAATAATATCGTTTTTATACCCTAAGGTATGTCGCGTATAGTACACAAAAAGAAAAAATACTGGAAGGTAATAACATCATTGGTCCAATACCGGCGTACCCAGATTCTGAATTAAGGGGTGAGCTCATTGCAGATAGAAAGGGTAGAGGGTGTAGTTGCGGTGAGATATTAGCCTGTGAACTGTACTATGTACTTCTTAGAAACTTGTAAAAAAATGATTAGTCACCATAAACACTATTGCCGTATTAATATTATTAATTTTTCCGGTAATTGCAATTTTCTAATGCTTGCTGAAAAATATTTCTAACATTTTCTATTCGACCTTCTCCCACCTTTCTTCTTCCATAGTGCTTCACAGCCAAGTTTTCACTCTTCGAAGTGTACTGAATGACCGTTCTACTGTTGCCGTAGGGAAATTCCTACCTCATTCTCCGCCATGAAGATCAATGACTTCAATATCCTCAAACTTATCCTCAGTTAAATTTTGTGTTTTTTTTTACAAATTGTTCTGTAGGTTGAGCACCGCGGTGATATCCTCTAATTCATAATTCTTGTTTGAATGAGGAAACTTGAATACTATTGGAAATCACAACATTTTATCCGTTAGTTTAATCGAGCAGACTGACAAACAGTTCGGCTCGAAGGACAATAAACATAATTCAAAGGTGCGTTTAATCAAAATTTTGTTTGTAACGTGTGGGAGTTCAAGTTTTATGAAATTCAGCAGTATATTGAATGAAGATGCTCTTAAACTAACGTGAAGAATTGATCCGCATGTGGATTGGAAATTTCAACAGAATATTGAATCTCTAAGAAATGAATTCAAGCGAATCTTTTCAAGAATTGCGTTTATTTTAATTAACTAACTTATTTTTATACACAAATTTTTACTAATATAACAAGGAAAAATATCATTATTTAGCAAATAAGCAGGTGCATTACCTCATGGCTGGAAATAAAGATTGTAACGTTGATGTCGTCAGTGTTGTCGACGATTTCATTGATCCAAACAGTAAAAGTGAGAAACAAACAAGTATGTCAAGTAAAATAATGCGAAAATTCGCTGACTAGCATAAAGTAATTTATACATGCTGTCATGAGCCAGTGAATTCCTATATATGAAAAAATTGTGGTAGGCTGAATCTTTTTTATTACTACATAATATTGTGCAGAGCTGAATAGTAACTTTGATCTTGAAAATTGTCTCCCAGTCTGCTCTATTATGGAACCCATCTTCGTATATCTATCGGGTCCCGAGTAAAATTCACTGAACTCTACCAGAGAATCACCCTGTATATACACATACATACTTTATGTACAATAATAGAACAAGTCCTAAAAGATTTATTTTCTCATTAGTTTGGCTATGATCTGTGTGCACACAGTCTAATTGATTATTGTCGTCAAGGCAAATAATATAGAGTTTAACAATGCGATTAGCACTTTAATTCATCACTGAATGGTTGATAGTTATGATGTTGGTAATATATTATACCAGTGACAAACAGCTAGTACAGATATCATTGTACACGGATAAACCACGTGTGTGACGTATAATACAACCTGGTCAAACTGGTTCGAGGTAAGTAGTTGGGTTTTTTACATTGACCCTATTTAGGCGCGTCAGTATGCTGCCTCTGCCACACGAAAACTTGTTGATAAGATGATGGTTGGGGTCAGAAATAAGGTATTACCCTGCCTACAGATTTCGTACGGCAGAGTCAGCATACTGACTTGTCTAAACTGGGTCATAGTATACGAAACTTTTTAATGATTTCAGCGCCACTTTCAGATAGTGACAAAATTATCTAGACTATGACTTTCTGTTCAAGTGAGCCTTCTAAGGAAATTATAAAATTATATTCACTAGTTTATGACATAAGTCAAGTTAATATTTTTTAAAAACCACGACTTTTCTTGAAAAGCAAAAATCACAAGTTTAAAAGCAGTCAAATGAAACTATTCTGCAATCTTTCACTTAGCAAGGTAAAGGAAATACAATGGTATCCGAGCCATGGTACCTATACTAACTGTATTTCATCGGTGTTAGTAATTAGTCGCCTCTTAAGATGAAACTACACGGCGAGAGACTTTGGCCTCCAGAGACCCACAAAGCCATGTATACACTTCGGAGACGCAAAAGATCTCTAAAGAGAAATTGTCTAGAGATTTTTTGGTCTCTGGTCTTCCGTCGTATATGTTAAAACAAACTGGTCTCCTGGCTCGGTCTCCGGCCTCCAAAGTTTGTTCATTTGTCGTCTCCAGGTCTCCGGAGACTATTTGTATGTTCTGATCAGTTAAGTGTAGATCTATTTGGAAAGGAGAAGAAATAAAGTGGAGTGAGTTTGACAAGAAATTATAACAACTAATAATTAATTTAATGGATTTAGGGCAGAAAATTTGATTCGTCAATAAGAAAAAAAAAGACAAACAATACACAAATTTGTTGTGTTTATCCTTTATCCCATACACCAAGACCTAATTTTTTAGTCTCCGAAGACAAAAATCTCTTGCCGTGTAAACATTTCAGAGATTTTAGTCTCTGTAAACCGGAGAGTGGAGACTAAAAGTCTTTCACTGTGTGTCTTTACCTTTACAACTGAAATAGCATGTGGTTACCCCCTCATTATAATCGTTTTTTTTTATTTATATTATAATTTACACATTATATATTTTATTTTTACATATGCGATCACAAGTTCACTATAAACAATTAATTAAAAAAAAAAACCAACTAAGGAAACTATTGTAGTTTTAACATCAATCTCTTTCTTTGCAGGTACATATTTTTAGCTATCTACACATTGGAAATGATAATCAAAATTATAGCTAAAGGTTTTTTATTAAATAAGTACACATACTTAAGGAATCCATGGAACTGGTTGGATTTTGTTGTTATAACTAGTGGATATGCGACGATAGGAATGGAGGTGGGCAACCTCGCAGGTCTACGTACATTTCGCGTATTGAGAGCATTAAAGACTGTATCCATTATGCCTGGTAAAAAAAAAATGACAATTTTTAACATTATAATTTACTGATAATTTTTCAGGTCTGAAGACTATTATAAACGCTTTGTTACATTCATTTAGGCAATTAGCAGAAGTTATGACGTTAACTATTTTTTGTTTAATGGTTTTTGCACTATTCGCCTTACAAGTAAGTATACCTTCGAGTTGTTGCATATTGTCTATGGTGGACATATTGATAAGTGAATTATTTAACTTTTTTTATTTCAGGTTTATATGGGTGAACTTAGAAATAAATGTGTTAAAAATCTTCCTGAAGATTGGTTCAACGTAACAGCTGAAGAATGGAAAAGGTTAGTGTTTAACGAACATTTTAAACAATTAAACAATATAATATTACATTATATAGACTTTAAGTTTGCAGGACTTTTGATATTTTGATGGTTGGAAGATTAAATTTATTGTTATTTTACTGCACCCAGTTAAATAACTTTTGTAATTAATGTTAAATTTTGGAATTTAATTGTCTCTGTTGACTGATCCATTTCAGTATTTGTTACTTCTTTTTTGATTCTGCGGGAAACACTTTCAATGAACAACTGTATGATATTTTGGATTTCGGGAGCCTCGGGCAAAGTTTACCTAATAATAAGTTAAGAAGCTGTTGAGATATCCGAGTGTTTTACATTTAAAATGCACACGGCAAGAAAAGGAAGAAAGAAAGAAAAAAAATCGAAAAAAAATCAAACTCTCTTTAAAAATTTTATGAATAAAGATAAAAAATGTGAAAGTGCAAGTTGCATACACCGAAACAGAATGGCAAATGTTTCATTTTCGTAAATAAATGAGAAGGGGCGGAGTTTTCTTAGGTTGAAAGGATTTTGAGGGATTTAATAAGATTTTGTCGTTCGGGTAATCCTACGTTCTCTCGATTTTTGTTTTAAACTCGTTGTCTCAGTTGCACTACAATCGTGCATAGACAAGTTCTTTTCCCCCATTCATGCAAAAGACGAAAGTATATAAAATTACTTGTTTCATTCTAAAAAACACCAGAAATTTGCCCATTTTGCTCTACAGCTTCTTAACTTATTATTAGGTAAACTTTGCCTCGGGGCTCCTGCCACATTTTTATTATACTCCTATATTCTTTTTTTTATTTGGGTTATCTCTTTTATAAATCGATCACTTTAAAAGGAATCAGCTCAGTTCAGTTGAAGTTCTTGTGTGTTTCTCCTCTTTTGATGTCGTTGTTTTCCTTGATAATTTCTTCATCTTTCGTGTTCCTCTTTTCCTCAGTTCGATTCCATCTTGTTTTCTTGTTTATTGTTATCCTTTTATCTTTAATACTCTCCGTTTCGTTGGCGTCTTTTCCTCTACAAATGATGCGCTATTTCTATCATATATGTTGTTCATATTTTGGATTAGTTGTTATTGGAGAGCGGGGAAAGGAGGAGTGGATAGGTTTTCTGATATTTTTTAAGCCTTTGGTAGGAAGGGTTCCTAAGGTACATGGTTTCATCAGAGATAAGCTATGAAATATTGTCAATTTGTTTGTTTTGGATTTACCCTCTATATTATTCCCCTTCTTTAGTATCGTAGAAACTAATTCTACCATTGCGGTGGTAGATATTTCTAGCCTCTGGCTTTGTCAGGAGGAATGATGACAGATATTTGTATTCTGCCGGGATGATAAGGTTCAGCACATTGTTAACACGATTGTTAACTGTTGAGGTGGGTAGGAATTTGCTAGAGTTGTATGAATGCCTATGTAAAAAAGCAATTAATTGGGATAGGCAAAAGAAGCGCTGCGAACTTCCAGGAAAGCGTTGCGAGTTTCTAGGTAAGTGTTGTGAGCTACTAGGAAAGCGCTTCAGAAAGTTTCTTAGAGCGCTCTTCTTCCCAATGGGAATTTAAGCACTTTTATTGCTCTAATTAGGTGTAGAATATCCATATTTACCACAGTGTAAAATTTTTGTTACAACCTCTTAAGCAGTTGACTAATTTGTCGCATATTTTGACGTACGACAAAAGTGTGAAATTTAGAATGTGGCTATTTATACATTCAGTATGGATACGCAATTGGGAGAGTGGGGTCTCGCAAATATCAGTATTCAGTTACACACACGACACGCCCCACATACCCATACAGCGGCACACACACACGCACACACACACACACACACACACACACACAACCCGAAAATCCATCCGCACACACACTACGTGAACACACAGCCATACACAAGCGCGCCGATATGCCCGATAGGCACGGTACAGAGATACAAGGTATTCTCATTTCAAGCCACGTTCCGCCATTTCTGTCCGAATGTATAGGAAAGTACGGTACACAGAACACAATATTCTCTCTCATCTCTCTGTCTTTTCAATAGAAATGTATACGTTATAGGACGAAGCACGTCACAGGCTATCAGCTACAATGTGCCAAAATTTTAATGGGAATATTTGTCTTCTATATACCTTGCCCGATAGGTATGTGCATATAATGTACATACGCTCATACATATCGTGTATTTGATAAATCTTACTGAAGGTAAGATTTGTCGTAGGGTAAGGTAAGATTTGTCGTGGGGCTTTTTTCTATCGAAACGACTTGGGGTGAAACTTAAAACTTTTATTTTTCCCAAGTCGTTTTGTGCGAAAATATTTTCATTGCTAATGGCAATTTCTTCGCCTTGAAAGGAGATAAGCTAATGCTAATCATGTTTTAAGCTTGATTTGCCTATACCTATGTATCGATGATTCCAATGATAATTATTATGATAATTATCATTGTTAACCCTTTTTGGATATACAACACTACTCTACTAATACTAGCTATATATTAATCACTTTGTAGAAAGATTTGTTTCGCTCGCTCTCGCAGTTAGAGTTAATATGGACTCGTCAGCCAAAGCTGATTCGAGTGAAAGTAAACAATTGCTATAGGGATCCTTGCCAAGTTAATATGATTCCAAAGTATTATAAACTGCATTGAATGCTGACTCTTTATCAGAATGAAAGTAGTCACGATTTCCGTGCAAACACTCTTATAAATCCAGTGATCTGGCCGATAATTAAATTCACATGAAAGTACGTAGAGCATATCTGAAAAATATCTAACTTTAAGTAGAGAATTGGAGAGAAAAAAGATTTTTCTAGTACTTAAAACTTACAAATTATTTTGCCAATAGGTACTGTGTGTAACTTACCTTGTTGTATCAGCGACAGCAACAGAGATATCTAGAAGCTACGATATTATCGATCTAAATATAAATTTGTTTTACAAATTATTAAAATTTAATACATATTTCGTTAATTATTTTCCCGTAAGACAACAAAACTTCACTTGACTGTCAAAGTGATTAACCTGCGACATTTTCAGTTCATTTCGGGTTCACCACAACCTGAATGAGTTGAGGTACAATAAAAAGGAAGAAGAAAAGCAATTCATTCCTTAGGCGTATATTCTGACACTTAAGTACGATAAAAGATCAGAATCAACCTCCAGGCCACTAAGACCCTGCGGATACCGTGACCAGAGTTGATCTATTGTGTCCTCCGCTAGAGTGGTTAAGCTAAATCTGTCTTTGGATTTAGCTTGTAAACCTTATTTGGAGAGATAAATGCTTCTTCAGCGGTTTGCAATCTCAAAGCTACAGCGCGCGACATTCACATATTATATGCATCGAGGTTTCATCTTCTTCTTGACACAGTTCGCTGTTACAGTTGCCTATTTTCTTCAAAAAACATCTCCTGGGTGCTTCAAAAGCAGCTAACGAGAAGGGTATTAAGAATTTATTAGAAACGTTGCAATAACTTTCGAATGAATGGTTATTTAACGCTTTTGTAAAATTTTGATCTTATTACTTCCCCTTACGAAAAGTCCACGCCATGTTACTTCTGAAAAATCATATACCAATTAAGTGTGGCCACAACCATCATTGGTAAGCAAACAATTAACATTTCTTTTTCCATACTAAAAACTTAATTCACATCTTACATTTTTATAATATTTTCTTGATAGCTATAACCTTTTGAGCTTATATCTATACGGAGCACATTACTATTTAACTTATTTTCCGTAATGATGGTCCTAACTATTGATTAAGCTCGATTATCCGCAGACTTTTCTTTTAAATACCTACTAGGGCATTAAATTTGGGGTGACAGCATTAAATTAGCTTTAATTAAGCCCAAATTTTAACTTATTCAAAACTTTTCTACCATGAAATAACGGTCCGAGGTTAATTGACTTCTAAAATTAGGTACCTACCTCTATTGATGGCGATAATTAGAAATTTCTCTCAGAGGCTATCAAGGAAATAACTGGAAATAACATATTTCATAAGCTTGACTGATTTATCCTTCCTAATAAAAAAGTCTGAAGGAATATTACCAGGAGGCTCCCACAAAAATGACTGAATAAAAGATCTCCGTACTCTCAGAAAAAAGATACTAATTTCTGATTGAGTCATATTCTTGCGGAAAACATCTTATCTACATCAAAAATTCTAAGATTGAAATATAAATCAATGCCTAATAAAATCAACGTTTGATTAGAAAATATTTTAGCGTGAATAAATAATAAAAGAATTGGTGTGCTCCGTGTTTAGTTCCGAACACCAAAAATCTTCGGAAATATTTACTTCACAATCTTATCTCAATTAACATTTGAAAAATAGTAATAGAGATAGAAAGGTGATCTTTCGTGAACGTAATTAGATAATATTTTCCAGCTGGATAAATGACACCGATAATTGGCTATATGATGAGGAGGAAATGCCAATGCTCTGTGGAAATCTAACAGGAGCAAGGCACTGCCCAGCTGGTAAGTCAATTTCATATAAATATTCTTATAAATAGTAAATAGAAATAGTAAATAACAAAAACAAAATAAATAAAATATTCATTCAATATCCAACAGGACACACGTGCCTTTGTGTGGGAGAAAATCCCAATCATGGATATACGAATTTCGATAATTTTATGTGGTCCATGCTAACAACATTTCAGCTCATCACACTCGATTATTGGGAGAACGTATATAACATGGTAACATTCATCTGCAATAATTAATCTTAACACAATTACTATAAACTATAATTAACAAATAAATTTTCCAGATACTAGCCACTTCTGGTCCCATGAGTGTATCTTTTTTTACAGTCGTTGTCTTTTTTGGTTCATTTTATTTAATTAATTTGATGTTAGCCGTAGTAGCCTTAAGTTATGAGGAAGAAGCAGAAATTACAAATGAGGTGAGAAAATTGTTTGATTGTTTTTGTAGTATGAAATTAAACATAATTTCTATATTCGATAATTTTAGGAAAGAAAAAAAGACTTGTTGGATCATCGAGACGATTCAACGTTTAGCTTCGACCCGTCCATTTTAAATGTGAAAAAATTAAATAAAAATTACAAAAAGAAAATAGACTCAAGAAAAGGTGTTCTGCTAGCCTCCTATTCCAGAAAGAAAACAAGAAAAAGAAAAAAAGGCAAGGAAGGCGGAAATAATAATAATAATGGAAATGGCCAAGTAAGTTTTCTAGAAGCATTAATATGTCTCCAAGGCAGAGGTCTTTCTTTTCCGCTATTCATGCCTAGATTTGCTTTTTTTGTGGATTCAAGCCCAGGGCAATTATAGGTAGATTATCCGATCTGACATAAACCTGAACCCATCAAAAGATCTTCCAGTAATTGTTGTATACATCCATATCGGACGGGAATTATTAAATTTAAACAATAACAGATTCCTTCCACTTATCTGGTATTATTTTTACACAAAGCATGCTTTCAGCAGACTCGTTACTCGAGGTGGCAACGCCTACGGTGGGTTCCGGTCCGAGGAACGGAGAATCAGAGCCAGCCCTATCTAAAAGGTCATCCCTTTCATTCCTCATGATCCCCATATTACCAGGAACCCACAGAAGGGACACCTTGTTGTGGATACACAACTTATCCACAGACGACCTGCAATCCCCCAATACCTTAAATGTTATCTGAGGGCCACTCAGAGCCATCAAGGCTGCCTGATTATCCGAAAGGATAGTAATGTCCTTTTTCTTGATTTGCATATCAAGGGCTAACTTCGCTGCCATCGATATGGCGAAGACTTCAGCCTGGACGACAGTGGTGTATCTTACAAGTGAGTACTCCATCCCAATATCAGGCTCAGGAAAGTAGACATCCGCGCCAGATCCCTAATTAGTGAGAGTGCCGTCGGTAAAAATTTTTAGAGCGGACCGGGGAAGGCTCGACAAGGCACTTCCCTCAGTCGACGATTCCCTTATAGGAAAGCTCACAGAGAAGCGACCCCTAAACCGAAGCTTTGCATGACGTGGTCCAGCGCATACGGCAGAGAGCAATGAGGAGAGCCACTCCAGCCGTCTTCCCAGCATTCTCTTGATCGCTATCTGCACACAGCTCTTTTGGCATCTGCCTGAGTGACAAGATCCAGGGGTGGGAAATTAAGTGGGACCTCAAGAGCAGCAGTAGCCGTAGATCACATGGGGCCCATAATTCCCATACAGGCAAGCCTTTGCAGGCCCGCCAGCTTCCGGATCGCAGTTCCCACAAGCGTCCTCGGCCACCGTACACAGGAGGCATATATAAGCATGGGTCTAACGATCGAGGTGTACACCCAGTGCACAACCCTCCGTCTCATGCCCAATGTGCAGCCAAAGATTCTCCTGCATTGAGCGAAGATCCTTGTAGTGGCATTAACTTTTTCCTCTACGTGCAATCCCCATGTTAGCTTCGAGTCGACGAAGACTCCAAGGTGATTGACATGAGGCGAGAGTTGCAGAGTGTGTCCAAAAGCTTTGGAAGAACAAAGTACCCAAGCTTACGTCTTCGCATTCGCATAGTACGAGACCATAGGGGTCATTCCAGAAAGGCCATCTTAAATACATTCATATCTAAATATTTGTGCTTATGCTCGGAAAGGATGGATAGATTTTTCCACATCCTTTTTCTTGAAATCCTTCTTCTTATTCTTCTCCTTCTTCTCAACCACCAGTAAATTACTGCAGGGTTTACGTTTCTTATAACAATTTTTATCTAGTTATCTAGTGTTTAAGAACACTGTGAAATTTTAAACAATCGAAACACCACTCAAACTCAATGTCTGTGAGTGGTTTACGTATCTGATAGTCAACCGACCAGTCGCTGACTGGATTATCAATTGACTCGGCAGTGTGCGGTCTCGCAAGTTTTTATTTCGAAAATTTTCTTGCTCTTTCCCCTTTCGCACTGCCTTTATATCCTAATTGGTTGCAGTTAGATATTTGACACAAAATGTCATTGGTATACTCCTAACGTCCGCTCATCCTTCAATCTAGCAGTATCAAAAGCTGGCCGCCTTATTGTTATTACTCAAAGGCAAAAGTAACACGCAATCGGAAACGAATGCATAGTTTGTTGCTTGGTTAGCGAAAGAGAGATGTAAAACCAAGTACTGCCGTCACTAAGGGGGTCTCTTGTGTTTACCTTTCATTACTTTACAGTAAGTAAACTCACCTGAACAAGTTTAAAAGCTCACTAGCCATGGATTACCAGAAATGTCATACTCTACGCGTACTTATGATCGTAAATATACACAAGACGTGTAAATCAGTCTGATCAATTTCCAGAAAAAGTCTACAAGTAGGATCAGTTACCCTGGCAATAGTGGCAAAATTATTCTGTTGACAGTTACCGGTGACCACGATATACAGAATAACAAGGTATGATTGTCCGGGCTGTCAAGTGCGTGTGACGTCACACAAATCGAAACTTAACACTGGAAAAATAAAGTGATAATATTTATATAAATTTATTCCACTGAATCCATTGAAAATGTTACAATAAATATAATATGCGTTTCTTACCATATATATACATTGAATTTGTTAGTATAAATCTCATTTCAGCGAAATCAGCTCGAATCAAAACAAAGTTCCACGAAAGTTTTCTCGATAAAAAATGCAAAATAAGACTGAAATACTTGTGACTTACATTCTTAATTGATTATTTAAGATCTTTTTATTATTTCTATACTGAAAATAGTTAGTGGTAATCTTAGTTTTCTCAAATGTAAGGCAAATTTGCAATGCATCATAACGAAGTGTAAAAAGTGGGGTTAGTGGTAAATTAAAATGTGGAATACAGTTCTAATAATCTTCCTTCAATTTATCTTTCTGTTTAGAAAGTAAAATGGTACTTATTTTAAGATTTTAAATGGATCCAGTTGAATAAATTGTGTGCGTCTTAAATCAAGTTACAATTATTGATATAAATAAAAATTGTATGATAAATTCACATAATATTGTCGAGTAATGGAGATTATCGTAAGGCTATGTTATTTCTATCACTTTAAAGTCAAAAGATTTTATCATTCTGAAATTCTATAGAATCTCATAAATAGCAAAGTGATTCAAGTCGTCTCTCATATTGCTCAGAGCTATCCTCTGTGCATGGCTCAAATTTATAATTATTTTATATTTCACAAACTTGTACATATTTATATATATACGAATTATATAAATATGTACTTATTTTACAGCATTTTTATCCAACATTTTGGTATTTTAAAACAAAACAATTTCTGCAACTATCACGATTAGAGATTTAAGCGTACATCGTATGTTCAGATTCTCGTAGGCACGGGTTAGCATGGCTTATAGTTCACCCGAAAGCCTCCCCCAACTCAGTAATATTCCGAACCTATAACTGTCTGAGAGAATTCCAGACCTAGGCTCTCCTAGGCTCTTTCCTAGAATATATTCTGCGTTCATCTTGTTCGCAGCATTGGTGTTGTACTACTATTCAATTTCACTCTAACTATGTTAAGTTTCACTTCATGCTATCATAAAATCCATGAAACTAAATTCTCTTGTATTAGGCTTTAAGTCACATATCGTTCCAAGTGTGTAGCGAATGACGTTCTGTTTTTCACAGTAATACCACCTAGGAACAGATTCCATTATAACTTAGAGTACCATTAGCCCCACTGACATGTATAGTATGGACTGACAATGTTCATATAATTTCACTGCACAAAGTGGGATCACTTCTATATTCCTGACTCTTTCGGTCTAAGCCCCAAGTACCAACTGAGAGAAAACTATAAACAACAAATAAATAAGTGGGCTCGTCGAAATAAATGTTTTTAAATTAATTATTTGCGGTTATTACTAATAAAAAGTGTTCTACCAAAGACAATGTATTCATCAGATACGCGGCAGAGATTCGAAATGTTTTACTAAAATCACTTTTCGAGCTGTGCGCTGATTTTTTCAACTTCCCGCCAATAATTTTTTCAATGTTGGCACCAACAGAACTCTTTCTGACACAAAAAATTGTGCCTACATGAAATAGAAAGTTAAGCAGCCCATATTGTATATATCGGTGATGAGCCCTGGATATTTTGCCTGATAACTGAAGAACTATAGCCTCCACCCTACGAGATTAAGTTCTGATAATTCATCTGCAGTCTTTTTCTAGTACAGTACGTCACAACAGTCTTACTGGAGGCTGCATCATATCAGTCATATATTTAGGTCTCTAGGATCTTGTATATCTTCAGCCTATCTTATTTAGAGTGGCATACAACTTCTAAGTATAGGAGCATATTAGGAGTGAGTACAGCACAAAACACCAAGGGCAATAGACAATAGGGAAGTTTTCGTCGCTGTTGTCTTTCCGAAGTAGTTTCTATAGTAGAGGCTTTGACGATTATTGCTACATAAAAATATGTCCCCTCAAACAGAGTCTATATAGGGCAAGTGCCTAAATTTAGATACGAATGCATTCATTTTCATTACCATAACATCCATCTACATATAATTGTCCTGGATTATTGGGGGATGCTGCGCAATTAAAATCTATCTCTTCTTTCTTTTTCTTCTTATTTATTTATTTATTTATTTATTTTATAATAAAATTATCTCTAGAATAAAAGTAGATCGGTAACTCCAAGTCCGAGTCCAAGTCCTAGGCATAATTGCGGTCGGCCCGAAGCGCTCGCAATACAACGCACAAAAGCAATAACTTTTCATGATAATCAAACTAAAAATCCAAATATGTTACATCCAGGTAAAAATTTATATGTTTCTTCGATTTTTCTTTTTTTTTTTAATTTTTAAAATTATATTTTAAACTATATAACTATATATATAGGTGTTAACTACAAAGGTCAATTATTACCAACAAGTAGACAGGCGAGCTCAAATGCTAGTGAAGGAGGTGTTAATAGAGAATCATCCTTAGATGATTCCGGTGTTGTTGATGATCATGAAGAGCAAGATCCTGGAGCTGATCTTATACATACATCTACGGTAGAGGTAACTGTTATTATTTTAATTACGTTTATAAGAAATACGTGAGCCTAATATAAATTTCAGTTGCAGAGAGATTTGACTCCAGTAACTCTAGCACTGTCTCCACGTGAAGTTCGAATAATTAAATGTAATGGAAATATTGCGCGAATTAAGAAGCACAGCGTTTATGCTCTCCATCCTGAATATTCTTCCCAAATTGTTGTTATAGGTTAGATTAATCATTACAACACAGCATAACGAAAATGAGCCTGATAATTGCCATTTTATTTTGTAGACGATCTTCCTGATCGAAATTGTGATAGATGTGTTCACTGCTGCGTAGACTATGATGGATGGTTACAGTTCCAAAATTGTTTATATAAAGTACTCTCGATTAAAATAGAACATTATATCCAGAGATATGTATAACAACTTTCATCATTTCAGATTGTTAAGGATCCATTATTCGAACTAGGAATTACATTATGCATAGTCCTTAATACGATGTTTCTCGCAATGGAACATCACGGTATGAGTGAGAGCTTTCGACAAGCTTTAGATATAGGCAATAAGGTAAAACATATACTTGTTACAAAAAAAAAAAAAAACAAAACAGAATATGGACCAGATCTGTAAGAAATATTCTTTTAGGTTTTTACGTCAATATTTACCTTCGAATGTATTATAAAATTGATGGCGTTATCGAAGGATTTTTTTCTATGTGGTTGGAATATATTCGACCTTATTATTGTTTCAGCTAGTTTATTAGATATTATATTTGAGCTAGTAGATGGCCTAAGTGTATTGCGAGGACTGCGTTTGGTAAGTTCTGAAATTAGTTTCTCAAAAAAAAATTTTTGTAATCTAATATATCTTTCAGCTTCGAGTTTTAAAGCTAGCTCAATCTTGGACAACAATGAAAGTCCTATTGAGTATCATTATTTCGACAATAGGAGCACTCGGAAACTTAACACTAATTTTAGTTATTGTTATATATATTTTTGCTGTTATCGGAATGCAACTTTTTTCAAAAGATTATACACCAGACAAATTTGAACCAGATCCTGTGCCAAGGTAAGCAGTACAGAGTGTTTTTCAATATACCTACACCATTCCGGGTTTTTTTTGTTTTCTTAATAACTAGGTTGTAAATTGGAGTCCTGTTCATTTGCAGAGTACATGCTCTGCAGATTCTACCTCTTCGTTACAGAATCATCAGTTATCATCTACTTTTTTGCTAACTTTCTTTAGCATGTACTAAAGTGGGCAGTGGCTAGTTATTATGTCAGTGAAAACCTGATCTGGTACTTACTATAGTTCATAACTTTTTAATCTTGGCTTGGAAATTGGAGTTTATACATATATGCGTGCCGATAGTATCTTTTTATATTGATTCTAATGTATGTATGTTTCTATGGCATGGATTTCTGCATGAAAAATAGTTTGGTAGGATCCCAGGATCTTGCGTAACTTACATTTCGGTTCATAGACTCCAACAGCAATGCCTTTTTTCTTAGATCCGTCTGTGTATTAGGCGAGTGATCCCCGTGGGAGTTTCGTTTCACTGTTGGTTCCTAAATCTAAAAATCTTGAATCTGTGATCTTGGAGGCTATTGAGTAATTTTGAAATGTTACAAGAATTTTTTTATGACCCACTAAGTTTCTAGGTTTTTTTGTGCCGGCATTTAGCATCTTTGCACTGTTATGCCGAGGCATGTAGGTCTTTGTAGTCTCTGTGGGCAGCCCTTCTGTACACTAATTGTAACAGATTCACCATCTACGGTATTTTTGAACATGGCACTTATACATACGCTCTTTCTATTGAGGCAAATGTTGCATTGTCACAGGCACCTTCGATGTCGAGGTAAGCACAGAATGCTATTTCTCTCTCTGAAATTTCCTTTGGAATCTTGGTGATGAGATTGTGTAAAACATGGGTAGTAGATTTTCCTCATTTGTATGCATACGGATGACTGTGAAGTGACTTTCGTTAAGGATGCTACTTCTAATGTGCTCTTCTTATAGTTTTCAGAAAAAATTATGTCAGCGTGATTGGGCTATATAATTTAGCTTCTGCGCTGGTTAGGCTTACCGCCCTTTGGAATGAAAATTATTTAACAGCATAGCTGGATCTAAAAAGCTGGTACTAGGTCCTCTAAGCTTTTCTTTAGAAAAACTGGTTAGACGACATATCTTCCTGGAGCCTTTTAGGGTTTGAAACTGCTTATGGCACATTTTTCAGCAGGCACCATATGGACTCTATTGAGAGAATCATGGTCTCGGTTGCTTCTTGGTACACCCATGATTCTGATAAGTGTGTCTGCATAAGTAGCTTCACTGTTTCTTTAGGATTATTGGTGTAAGGTATATCTTGCTTCTTTAGAAGTCCTCTCCCATTTGGGTGGTTCTTTGCTAAAACATTTTGAAATCCAGCTGCTGTTGGGAAGTCTTGGAGTCACTATGACGGAATACAGTGGCTCCTCCAACAGCCATCTTGGAAGGCATGTATTATTATGTCCTTTAGTGCTACGGAATGGGTTTCCAAGTCTTGGATCGTATTCTTAGATTCAGTAGCTTTATTCCCTCTGGTTTTTAGGAGCTGTCGGTAGATAGCCCAGTCAGTTTCCAAGGGAATCCTGTAGTACTTAATATTTTTTTATTATTTCGTCTATTTAAGGGTTACTCTAGTTATTAGCCTTTGATAGTATCACAAGGGACTAAATCTGTAGTAGAATAGAATGAATGCGAAAGCAGTTCTTAGCACAATTCAGCAATTTTTGCCATTTTGGCAATAACAAATTCTTGAATTTCTTGAAATTTTTATAGTAAAAACAATGCACCAAGAGTTCTTGACTCCCAAAATAACAGTATGTCTTATATTCAAACCCCAATGAGTACAGCGAAATTTCGTATTCGTTCGTCAGTCATCAACTAATATAACGCAAAATATAAAAATAAATGTTGCAATAGCAAAAATGTGTAATGCAATGGTTTTTTTTTTCGCACAATCACATGCACATATAAATCTTCATGATTTCACTTAAATCCATCCATGGGTCATTTGACCTGTCGTAGTAGGTTTAGTGTTAATACCTTTTAAATTTTCTACAGTTCTCTTAATAATTTGTCACGCTGACACACGGAATTCATTTTAAACAAATAAAATAATAATAAAATAAAAAAAAATTACTTTTGTGATTTTAACTCCATCTATTATTAAAACCCTGGAACAGATTTGTACATTTTAAGTTAGTAAAAACTTTTTCACAGAATATTTTTTTTTCAATCATATTCAGAAAAATTCGTTGTAACTAGCTGTTTCCATTAAAATATGGTTCATGGATAATCGACCATTTTTTACTCAGTCTCGAGAAAAATTAAATTATGCGAAAAACAAATAAATGTTTTTATTTTTTTCTTCTTCTTTTATTTCAGATGGAACTTTAACGATTTTTTTCACTCATTTATGATGATATTTCGAATATTGTGTGGTGAATGGATAGAACCTCTTTGGGATTGTATGAGAGCTGAAGAAAATGTAATGTCCACCATCTTGCAATTGGAGTAAAAATAAAAAAATTAAATTGAAATTATATATTACAGAATGGGGCGTCATCGTGTTTTGCAATATTTCTTCCGACATTAGTTATGGGAAATTTTATGGTACTCAACTTGTTCTTGGCCTTGTTGCTCAACAGCTTCAATTCAGAAGAACTGAAATCGAAAAAGGAGGTAAACTTTTATTGGGAATTCTTATTGCTTAAGTGTTTTTAACAGCAATGTTTTCGGATACAACGATGGCTTTAAGTGTGTTTTTAAATATTTTTTTTTGAAGATAAAAAAAATGTATTTTTCTAAACGTATATATATATTTTTTTTTGTAATTTACGCTAATATCATAATTTTTATTTTGTTTTTTGCTAAATTAATTAAATTTTTACGAAATCAAGTGAAAATATAATTTAAAATTAATATTTACCACTTTAAAATCCTATACAGCATTTTACTAAACTCCAATTTAACAAAAACAAAATAGAAAAATAAAACAATTCCTAAACCTGGTGTACTCTCATGGATGCAAACAGCATAAGTAATATTCAACGCTTATACGAAAAAACTTATTTAGAACTAAATGTTATTTGTAATTATTTTTATTTTGTGTTTTTTCTTCTTTTTTGTTTATTTAATAGAACTTATATGAAAATATTATTCAAATTAATAATTAACGTTTCTATACATATACATAGTTGGCATGATGAAATATATATATATACTTATATGTGTATACTTATTTAACTCTATTGTCACATATTTTTTCTATGTGTGTTAATTGTGTGTGTCAATTTTGCACCGAATACAAAATATAAAATGTCTGATCCCCACTCTACTCTGTGCACCATCATCACAGATTTTCAAGAAGAAGGTAATTTAATGTTTTCTTAGAAAGTAGTATATTTACATTTATGCTTTTGTTGTTGTGATTTTAGTTGTAGTTAATTTAGAAAATTTCGTTATTTATATTGATATGTAAATATATTTTTAAAAAAATCTAATTTTTCACATAAAATCTAATTGTTAATTGAAAGGTGAAATTTTCTTACATTGACATTGACATGAATATATGACACTTTCAACTGACACTGTTCATTCTTACATTTACTTGATATCTAACTAGCTCACAATCGAATTTAATTCAATTCGATGATTTGAAAAGTGCAGAAAAAATATTCTATATTTACTTAATAAGCAACAACAGAATTCATAGGAATTCACAGTTTTGTAGTGTAATGAAAGTGCAGTTTTACGGAAATATTTCTGGCCCACTGATTTTCATCTGAATAATTTAACTTACTAATGGTCCGCTCATTGTAACCAAATAATTTGTATTTTAAACTCGTTATTTTTTTGTACAGGCACGATCAATTTAATTCTTTGGTAAGACTAATATCAGGTCAATCTATAATAGTCTCATCATTACAGACTAAATAAGGCCTTTGCCCTACAAAAGGTAGGGTAGCTCTAATTTTTATATATGTATGTCACTTAGTTCCGGGCCCCGATAAAAATCTAAGTTTAAAGGTACAAAAAATTGATTTTTTTTAAATAATTCGTCGACGGTTGATCCTACGACAAAAATGTCTGATACAAATTTGAAGAAGACTAAATTCTCTACATTTTTGTGTAAACACTTAATACCTTAACTCCTGTGGGGAGAGGAGTACGGGGCTGGTCGAGCTGTCGTGAGAAAGGCCAAGAAGTTCTGCCGTACACCTTGAACTTTTTATGAAGCAGGGTATTTTGTGAAAGACTAGCAAATTTTCTTAATCACCCAGTAACTCTGAAACAGTTGAGATGCCGCCCCCTTGCTGTACAAATTTATGTTTGACTAGGTGACTACTATAACCTCCTGTCCTATGGAGCACCCTGGAAGAAACACCCTGTATAAGAGATACTACATATACATGTTTTTGGAAGAATGTTCACATTTCCGCCGCTGTAACACGTTAAATATCAGACTTAAAAAAAAGAGTGTTTATACAAAAAATATAGGGAATTTAGTCGTCCCCAAATTTATATCAGCCATTTTTGTCGTAGGGTCAACCTTTGAGGAATTATTTTGAAAAAAACGAATGTTTTGTACCTTTAATACAAGATGGCGGACCGCGCAGACCCCTCCAAGGGTGAAAATTTGAATTTTTCATCGGGGCCCGGAACTAAGTAACATATGTAAAACTCACAGCTCCCTACCTTTTGTAGGGCAAAAATGCCTATTGGCTGATAAGTTCATATTGTTTTTACTTGGGAAAATTAAAATATTTAAAAAGAAAAAACGCATGGAATTTTTTTAATCAATAATATATTAACCATCATTAGCTACAACTTTTCTCCATCTTTCTGGCAAATAATGAATTCCATCTAAATAAAATTGCAGTGTTTTTTATTTCTCATCCTTTTGGAAGGTTTTTCCATTTAAAATGTTTCACAGACTCTGAAAAAGATGGTAAGATCCGGTAAATACGAGGGATTAAGTTCCCAGCCGAAGTACTGTATCTTATTCATGTTCGTCTTTGCTGTATACATACTGCCGAGCTTTGTAGCTTTTTTTCATCAATACGCACCTGGTTTTGATGAGCTCTGAGTTTAATTCGACTCAGTGGTTCTTTGCACACATATCAGTAATGGTTACATTGAGTGACAGCAGTTAATAAAATAGCACACCCTGTTTATCCCACCATACTGACGGACCTTACGAGGATTGACACTGCATTTAGTATTGCAACTTTGTAACATCACTGTGCAGCATGGTTAGACTAGGTTCGGGTCAGCTATATAGTAAGCCAGGGAGAAACCGTTAATGTATTTTAACTGCAATCAATTACTTATTGAAAGTATTAGAACCCTAACTACTTAACTAGTGTTTAACTAAAATAACTCACTGTATTCTTAACCTATTTCGTTATACCCCAATAAAATAAGCATCCAACCTCGGAATGGAAGCGAACAAGCTGTAAATTGGTTTAAACCTTTGTTTGGGCATTCTAAAGACTGGGAAAATAATCTCGTGTCTGCATCACCAGATATTCAAGGTCAAAGGTCGCGAAAATCGGTTTTTTTCAATTATCTAGTTTTCTGTGGAATATACGTCATTCAAAGTCATTATGAAACTTGTAGATTATAAAATTACCTACAATTTTCATTTCAAACATTTTTTTTTATCTACAACCGTTTTCGAGGTACAGCGCGGAGAGAGCAAGTGCGCATCGGTATACAGCCGTATATAGCGTATAACGCTATGTGAACGCGAAACGAAGAATTTAATTTTTTATGTAATTATTATTAAGACCAAATACAAAATAGCATATTTAAAATTATTCTTATTCATCGTCGTCTTCGTAATTATGTTGCCCAAGGTCAATGTCGACTCATTATCATCGTCCTCGATATTCGTTACAGTTGTTGCGCCAAGCTCGAGGACTTCATGTACGCTGTCTCCATCGGAATCATTTGGTATTTAATGAGGCATTGAGGCATGCTCCGCCTCCCCGGAATTTATGAAACTTAAAAAAAAAACTCGTTAATTCGTACAATTTTACAAGAAAACCTATTAAAATCTTTTTAAAATTTTTAAAAACCATTCTGAGTGCTCTAATTAATTTTGACAAAGCGTGATCCTTAGGAGAAATTATGCAGAACTATTTTGACAGTTTGTGCTGAAAGTTTACTTGATAACCTTGGATATCATTGAAATTTTGAAAATTTCATACAACTTTGTTTAATTCTTCGGAAAAAAAGCTTTTTTAAGCTTTAACGATTCTAATCCCAAAGGATTCAATAAGGCTGATTATCCTTATAAGGAAGAAATATTTACTGCGCAATTAAAAACTTCAATAATATTCTTATTACGTTACATTATGGAATACAACTATATTAGCACTCTGGACAATAAATACTTCGGGAAACCGAGAAATTCACAGAAAAACATTAAATTTGTCTAGAAGCTACTCGAGTCTCGAAAAGGAGAAGGTAACCAGAGAGAGCAAAAAACTTTCTGACAAAGCCCTCCTTAGGTAAAAGTAATTTTGTGGACTTTCCATGAGATACAAGGCCAAGGCCATCCGAACATTGGAAGATACATATTTACAACGAAGTAATGGACAACATTATCACTAACTTCAAAAATAGGTTTGACGCCTTTAATTTGTTGTACCTGAAACATGGAGAGGCATTTGTAGAAAATTATAAAAAATGTTCTCAATGCAGACGTTTCCCCTTTACAGGCTGAAACAAAAATAATAAATAATATATTCCAAAACAAGAGCATTGTAGTAAATTTGTAAAGACTGAAAACAGAAATTAATAAAGACTTCTGCCCAAATTTATACAATTAGCTGCAAGCAGCTCTGGGTCTTCCTGTCAGCTCGGCCGGCTGTGAACGGAGCTTTTCCATGGAGTTAAGAGCAACTGCTTCTGGAGACGTACTTATAAACATTGAAAATGAGATAATTAAAAACAAACTAACAGCACAACAGGTGCTAAATAAGCTTGTAGAAAAAAAACCGTAAACTAAAGCGTATACCTACAGACTTTAACTATCTCTTTATTAGTACTTAACAAAAACGTAAATAATTGATCTAAAATGTATATCTAACTTAAGTATTAGTACCAGTACCAGGACATGAAATTAAATGTATTTTAAGTAAAAGTACTAGTCCCGGTACTAGTACCTACTCAAAAAAATTTCATGTACAAGCCCCGATACTGGTACTTAACGCACTTACGACAAATACCACCATAAAGCGAAGTACTTCAGGCCCTGTAAATTATTTAAATACGCCTTCTAATAATAGAGGCTATCTCCATTTCGACAGTGTCTCAAAAAATGTTACCACCTTCAGGAAAAAAGAAAGAAAATTAGCGCAATATATGAGTAACTCTAGGTCAGAAATAGACTAGCTGAATCCATATCCTTTGTTGAGAAGGTTGGCAATCAAGTGGCACAATCTGCTCACTTCACATGTGGAGGTTGATTTTCATTTGCAGATCTTCTAAATGCTACACAAAGACAATCAATATCTGATGTGACAACTGTTTTGCTAAAGGCAAACTCATATACTGAATGAACAACTTCCAAAATTATGTAGAAATTAAAACAGCAAAAGCTTATATGATATTTTATGATATTTCTTAAGTGGAAGCCTCATCCAGTTATTTAACTGGCTATAGATTTTTCAAAATTTCTGATTTGGGTTTTCGAAAGCTGTTGAGCTTTGTAAGTACCAGTACCAGTACCTGGAATTGTACTTCAAAATTTTTAAGTACCAGTACCGGAACTTGTACTTGTACTCAAAAGATTTGTGGTATGGTCCTAGTACTCGTACTTGGAATAAATACTGGGCATTAGGCAGGGGGTCACTATCATATCAGTTTCGTGTATGGAACTTGAGGTGTCTGATTTATTTTTCTTAATACGTGAGAGAAGCAAAGGAGGGGATGTGGAAAACGCAAGCCTCTGTTAATTAAACGACAGCACTTTCTTTTATTTTTCTTTTAAAATCGTGCCAATTTTATTTTATTTTTCAAATAAACACTACGTCCAATGATTTAAGAAAAATTTAAATCGCGTTGGATGTTTGGAGTGTGCTGTAGGGAATAGATGAGTGTCGCTTGGGTTAATTGGGATTAAAGAAAACAATGCAGTTTCACTCAATTCGCCAATTACATTATGTATACTAATCTATTTTCACAATAATTTAAGTGTCGGACTAAAACTATTCGTAAATACTCGACACCGTTGGTGTTGATAAGTAATAAATATCGCCCGATCGCCGAATGTTGACTGACTAGTTATCCAAAAATTGATTGAATGATGATGACTTAAACTAACTGATAAGAGATGTACCATGCTTTTCTCTTTCCGGGTGCTTAATAAAATTCAACGAGAATTATAAGAAAGAATGGGAAAAAATTGAAAACGGAATTGAGGTTTCACGAAGGAAGACTACATATTATAAAAATACTGACGCGATGTCTGCGACTTGTAAGATGAGAATAATTTTACTTTTTGTGCGCAGAGCTATTTTAGCAGAAATTATGCTCTAGAATTTAGATTTTGTTGCTTGTGGCTTCTTTAACTTACGCTCTGTACTCTATAGTCCCTGTAACTTTAGAAACTTTATGGCTTTTTAATCTATGCAATTTTATTGCCTCTACGCATTATATCTTGCAAGTGCTCAGAGCAATGCATAAAGAATGTCGGTCAAAAGCTGGGAATACTCATGAGCTAGTACATATACTTCGCAAACAAAATGTTTCTTAAAACCCATGTACGAAAGTTGGGGTACCAGGCCCAGCGCCTAGAAAAAAGTCCTAGTTACACCAATGGCCATACGCCCGAAATTGTGGCATTTCCCACTATGTAGTAGAACTCTGTTCATATATTAGTTATGCTTATTGAAGTAGTAAATTTGAAATATTTTGAAGGGTGGTTTGACGTAATTATTTCAAATACAAACAACATTGCGAAGTGCCACTGAAACAAAAAAAAAACTAAAAAGTTAAGAACACAAAAATGCAAACACAAAAATATTTTCAACAATTATCTTGATATTTTTGTTTTCCTAACCTCTTTTCCACGTATTTTCAGCGTATTTGTAGTTCAATTTCACGACTGCAACTTTTCCAGAAAAAAACGCCTTATCAGGATTATTTCAGCGATTATTGCAAGAGCACAATGCATTATTAAAATTTTCACATACATATTTATTAATTTAAGTCCAAGGGTTAACCACAAAATTGTCACTTCAAATATTATTAATCACAATTAATCCAAATAACTGATCAATTTTAAGTTTTTAATTAAAAACATACAAAATTAAAAAACCTACAAGAAAATGAATCTCACGTTTACTTCTAATTGACATTATCAAGTCAACACATAAGTTAAATTCTTCTTGCCTTTCCATCCCTTGATTCTCTCACATCGAAGGGGGGCTTTTACATGATATGCTTATATGATCTAAGGTCTATTTATTCTAAATGCGTTGCTGATACACTACACATATAAATAAAACATTTTTATATATAAAGAACAACTCATTAAAGCCAAAATGTAAAATATATCATTAAATGTATATTACGCATAGTTCTTCAACGTTCCTCTTATTACAGTCAACCTTCCTTAAGCGGGATTATCAAAACGGTACAGAAAAATATATGAGAGTTATTATAAACATCCAGTCAAGGATAGAAACAAAGGAACAAAATTGTATTAATTTCAGCGCTGTTATATTTTTAAATAATTTTCAGTTTATAATTAAATTAGACAAAAAATATTAAGAAACAAATTTCCATATAACGATATTCTTACTGGCATATGTACATATATCCTTTTAGAACTGTAAATATTTATGGTGATGAGTTTTTTTTTTAATTTACCAATCACGTTAATAATATAATCGGCTATCTTATCTACAGTAATCAAGATAAATATGCAGTGTAGTAGCAAAACCAATAAGTTCATAAAAGGGAAATCTTTAAAAAAAAAAACATTCATTAAACCGCCAAAACTTAAGGCTAATTGAATGTTCAAAGCCAAATGCATTTTGTACATGGAAAAGCAATTTCGCCCTAAAGCTTAGCAGTACTTTTTGATAAATCATCAGCTCGAATTTTTATTGGTCTTATCTTATGTATGAATGAATTCTGTGGTATCCCTAACTAAAATTGCAAATATGTAGATGTTCTTAGATTAGTAGAAAATTCCTAAAAAAGTTTTACATCGAAATAACAAGCTTTGTACATACATTTTTTTCGTTTACTTCTGCTAATATCTGAGAAAACTATAGGAGGTGTATATTTTTTATTTGACACTAAATGAGTTTTCAATATCGGGAGTGTTCTCTTACTCTTAGAGTAATTTTTTTTTTTGTATACAATATTAAAAATACTAGAGTTATCTACCCTCAAAGTTTATCATTGCATTTTTTCATGTTTCTTGCTAATTATTTTTGTATTATAAATAAAACACCAAAAAAGGTTCTTGATAAGTTTTTATTACCTACAAAAATGCTTTACCAAATTTTTGTCAGGTTCACCCTTCACGGTTACTAGAATAAATTATAAAAAATAATTGCGTCCTTATTTCCAAGATGACAGACAAACAACAACACCCCCAGCCTCCGAAAACTCAGTCTAGGCTTATGACGGACAAAATGCCCAAAATGCAAGGTTACCTTACCTTTACGCCGAATTGACTGGTTTTTCCGTAAATTCCCTTGAATATTTCTCTAAGGTCTATTTATTCGAACATAATCGATACTTTCTCTTAAAAAAACGAAAGTAATAAAGGAAAAACCCTCTATACCCCGTCCAAAATTGAAAAGTTGCTTTTAACTTTAGATAAGAGTAGACATTATCGAAAGTTGAGTTCGAAAAACCTATGTTAAAAATTCGAATATCAAAAAAATATCATCCAAAAAGTGGACTCACTTAATATTAACGGTACTTCATTATGCCATAATAATGCATATTATAGTCCCATCCCTAGTGGTGCAGACGCAATCTAGTAACCAAAATTGGTATTTGAAATAACACAAAAAATTAAGCATCAGGATTTAATTAAATTAAATAATGTGATAAGGATCAATCTGTCACCTTCTAGAATGTACCATTATCGAAGAAAAAATAAATATATTCTTTGTTTTTTTACAAAAGCTCTCAAATGCTAGTTCCAGTCATTCGCGTCATTCTAGAGTAATACATACTTATATCCGTCGTCAACGTTTTAGATGCGAGCCCACTTTTAGGAAGTTTCAGCTTTTAAACTATATTTAAAAGAAGGTGAGATACTAAGAAATATATGAATAAAAGAATCATAGCGGTTTATTTAGAGTATAGAGGACGAAACCCGTACCTATAGGTATGTGATGTCCTGTTTAATATTGTAAAGCTTAAGATTTAAAATAGTCCTAAAATCAAATCACCTCTATATATATTTCCGAGTGTGCAATCACAACATATTCAACTTACTAAGCTCATAACTAGCGATTGCATGTCATTAAATTTTCTCCACTCAGAGACGTTAACCTACAGTTTCTAAGAGAATGCGTTACCACAATTGCGGAGCGCAATCACAAGACAGAAACGCTTCCGCTATTCACGGCGCAATTATGCTGAGTGCGGTTTCCTACAATTTCGTTCATAAAAAGTGCACTCACTACATATATGGCCTCGTCCCGCCAATTGCTGAGCTTGTGTCCAGATGTGACGCTGATATGCAGATACTATCAGCTTCATGATTTATCAAAAACGACAACAGTTGCTCGAGAGAAGCTATTGAAGTAAACACAGCAGACAAATTTCAACCGAGTGGAATTTTGATTTGATAAATATAATTAGTCGAGAAATTTGGTTAAATACGCAATTAAAAATTATACTTATCGATTTACTAATATCATTTCATCCTTCACGCCCCTAAAATTGGTCCTTCGAGTCGGATTAACCTTAAGAAAAAGTGAATACTACTAGGTTTTTCTTACTCGGTATTTTAAACCATCGAAACTTTGTTATTGTTCGAACAATTTTTGATAAATTTATAAAGCGATGTGGTAGGTTTTTGGGACTCAAGGCTCAAGAAAATTTGTATGAAAAATATGTATCTCGCGCATTACTGTCACCATTGAGTATTCGAGCGTAATTTTTTGATTCGAGATAGTTAGAACAAACAAACCGATAATTTGTATATACATATGTATTATATAGAGCCAGTTAACATTTAGTCAAAGTCACCTATCGAACTCAACTGTAATAATTTCACTCTATACCCAACCGCATATAAATTTTTTTGTAAAAATATAAAATAAAAACAATTGTATAAATTTAGTAGTAATTTATACTCTCATCTTCGAAAATTTCATAGAACTTCATTGATTTTTACTAATTACATTTCAAAAAAGCATTTCTCCATCATACTTATATTTTCTTTTAGTTTTAGAATAACACAAATCAACAAAACCAATCAACAGCCATTCATCAAAAAGCAAAAAAAAAAATTGGCGACGAAAATATCCTAGTTTTTATGTGAAATAGTTTTAACAATTCCTAAATACAACATTTCATATTTCTGTGAATTTAATTTTATATTACAATTTCTAGGAAGTTGGCGAAGAATCTAAACTGGCGAGAAGTATAGAACGTGTTCGTTCACTAATTCGTAAAAAAAGAGTGGCCAACAAGGAGAAAAAGGAGAACATTTGCAACACAAAACTTGAACAGCTTGTGCGAGAAGTACAAAATGCAGCAAAAAAGACCCCAAAAGAAACCAACCTTCATCGATTAAGCTATCAGGTATAGTCAATATTTTTAAAATCTACCTAACTATAATAACACCTATAACTAAATTTTAGTGTTGAAATCTTTTCACCTACACGTTATTTATGTAGCACTTGTAAAATTTAAATTCTAAGTTTGAGGACATACATCTAAATTCAAGTTTCCTTCTTCGTTTTATTATAACAGTTAATCACGACGCACCTGGCGCAAAGCTCTTTTGGTAATTAAGTAAACAATTGATTTCAACTAATAAGTCCTTGGTTATGTCACTTAGATTAAATAGCTAAGAAAATAAATCGATAATGATTAGTTATATTTGATGTTTGATGCCACTAACTGTTATAATAAGATGGAGGCTTGGACTGTGACAATGCAGCAAATGTGAGCAATTTGCACCAGAAGTGCACTTATGCAAATTATTGTAAACTTTTAGTAATATATACATATATGTATATGGAAATGTGTGTTTACATGTACTTACTTCTATTATTTATAAAAAGGATTTTATACTACACCTTGCTTAGTTCATCTGTGTGATCGTAGGGAGATCTTAAACAGTCTTTTCTACATGTCTAACTTCTTTTCTTATGCCTAGAAATGGTTTACTATTTCATGTGAAAAGAACTTATTTTTCTATAACTATTCCAGGAATATGAAAGCTGTCCATCAACAACCTTTTCTGTACCAAAGGTAATTTATTAGCAGATTAAGTATAAGGAATTGTTTGTCCAGCACTATGTAGTTGCTACACGTGATATATTTAAGGAGGTTGCTTCTGTTATAAATTTGATGATCATTTTGAAAGAATTAATTCGGATGGTAGTGATCTAAGTATGGATTTCATACTACTTCTAACTAAAGATAGGTAACTTGAAGTGGTTGAGTGTTTTTAATGAATCAAAACATTCCATCGAATACATTCGACAAATGATTCAAATTGGCATTATAAGTAATAATTTTTTTTTAATTCCTACTGCGACAATGGTAAAATATGAGTCAGAAGGTTTGTCCGAAACTTTGAACGAGCTGTTCATAGAAATACGTTTGTGCACAGATCTGGTTTTGTATCCAGTTATTTATTTATATTATAAAACTGTCGACTTCCCGAACTGTGAAGACTGCAAAGATCAATCAAATAAAAAAAGACTGAATGATCGAGTTTCTCTGCATTTTCTGCAGCAAAAATTCAACACCACATTTATTAACTGAACCTTCGAACAGTAGGTACTCTAAGATTGACAGTGTTGAATACAAATTAGTCGTAGTCTATGGTATTCTTGAGTCTTTTTCGTCCCCTTTTAGATTTAATTACTTAGAGCCGGTTTTTTTCTTTGTTTCTTATTTTAAGTAACATTTTATAGCGTTTATTAAAGAGTCTATATTTAAAAAAAAACAATATTGTGTTCTGCCTCCGAATAATAATTCATCGAGCTACTTATTCTAATGTCTCACAATCAAGGATCTCGCATCTGATATCACTTAAGGAAATCACAAGCACAACACACTACTTAGACTCGGCCGTGATATATGTACTACATATATACAGAAAATACCGTTTACAGTGGACCAAATGAAAATCAGACATTTTCAGGACAAAATTCCACGAAATCTGATACAAAAATAACGATAATTCTGTGGATTTCTTGGAATTCTGGAATTTCGTAGAATTTCGCTCCATTTTTCTTCTTTGTACATCTACACTCGATTTTTATATGATCTGACTTTTAAGTTCTATTTCATGAATAACGTAGATTTTAAATTCGTTGCAACAGTAGTAGCATTTTGATAATTTTACCGTGCTATTAGCACAAATCAGATTAGTTTTTAAGATCATATGCATATTTATATCAGTGCAGTTTCTTCCGCTTAAAAAACTGAACAATTTTTTACATGAACTGATTTATGATTTAAATAAATAAAATAATGGAACTTTTCACACAAATAAATCAAATAGAAATAATGACCAGCCTTATTTTCATTACGTCAACTTTCAATTTCTGACGTAATTTAAAAAGGTATAACCAATTACATAAATTTAATCCAGACACTAGGCCAGCCAGGCCATACAACGCAAGCCATTATGTAAAGGCTGAAACAGATTACACTTTAGTGCGCGTCGGGACAACGCAGCAAAATGTTAGAGAACATGTGTTCCTTATTGTGCATCACGCGGCGCGACAGCGCGGCTAAAATTTTTGTCGCGTAATCATTTCTTATCCTAAGTTTGCTGCTCATTTTCAGTGGTACCAACAAAAAAATTATATTTGGGGAGGCAACTTATCATGAAAATATGTAGTACCAATATAAGAGCGCTCTTATTGCAATCAGTAGGTCTGTTTGATGAAAACCATGGGTAAACCCCGGGCTACACCGGGCTAGACTATCTTGTTTTTTGAAAAACTTGCTTAGACTAAAAATTTCTCGGGGTAATGGTTTGACAGTTGTCACTTGAGAACTGTCACTTGCAATTTGTTGTTGATTTGGACATATAAATTACTTCTTGAGCAGAAATAAGCAAAATTTAGAAGAAAAGAAATAGAAAAATAGCTAGAGCACATTTTATTTGTATTCACCCATTTTATAAATAACTTTTTACAATTAATTATATTCAGGAGAACTGTCAGAGAAATGTCATTACATTAGATTTACCCGGTGTTTTAAAAACTTGTTCGATAAGTGCACAAAGCCCCGGGTAAATTTGGGGAAAATTGTAGGATAAAATTTACACGGTATTTTCATCGAACAAATCTTGTGTTACAGCGCGGCGGAACAACTTCACCGTTCAATTTGCCGCGATGTCGCGCCGCGCACTAAAGTGTAATCTGTTTCAGCCTTAACACGGCAGAGAAATATACGTTTTGCATACGGTACCAGCTGCTAGAATTGCCTTAAATAACCGGCTGCCAGTACAGAATTCACTCAGTTAACCGCCACCGCCAGACACCAGTGAGATAACTAGGCTTCTCGATAAATCATCCCGACATCAATAATACCAGCGAAAGAGAACTCCAGCCAGACGAGTTCATCACAATCGATAGACAACAGTTCCGCTCCCGTCCCCTTAACGTCACCTTATGTTGGCCTGGTAATTGGTAAGCACACGAATCAAGTCGGTCTCGTACCTCAGTATTTGCTTATTTGACGGCAAGTGCACGTTAATCAAGTGTTTATGAACAGATTAATTACTTCATGTACTTAATGCAATATCTTTTTGGGATACATGTTTCCCTCAGAATGAAAAGTATTCTAACTATCGGTAGCCAATGATCCACCACACGAATTCAAACATTGATTTCAATGCGCAATAATGCATGTTGCAGATGGAAGCTGTTTAGAACTTCTGAAAATTTTCGTAATCTACACAATTTTGTAACTAGTGAAATACGAAAATCTAAGAAGAACAACTTTCGATCGAAATTCAATATGACGCTACCTTCAAATAAGCTATGGCGCAACTTGAGAGTAATTGGAACTAGACGACCTTCAGAATACAAGAGTTAGGTTGGCCCTAATTAATTAAATTTAAACTTTGTCACTTGGAGTTCGGGTCTACCCTCTCCACCTACTGTCGTGTGATATAGTCCGACAGCAGCTACCAATAAGGTAGTGACATAGATCCTAAGTTTATAAAATTGCTTATACGTATAATCTACCCATCTTTAACGTATAGTCTAAATAATGCTATTTTTCATTCTTATTTCCCCCTCCTGGAAGTTGGCTAACGTTATTTCCAAAAAAGTCTCAATTAAATTCCACCGTTTGTGAATTGTGGACTATTGTGAACATCATAACTCTGTGAAAAAGTTTCAATCTCGTTCCGGTGCAAGCACAGCTGTACACTTGCTCTACAGAAGATCACTGATGACTTTCGTTTGGCATTAGATAGTGACATGATAAATGTTCTCGTTCTCTCTCTCTGCTTATCAACAAATTAGTAACTAATTTTAATTTTTCAAGCTCGGAGTCCATTCTCATTCATTCCTATCCTTTTAGTCGGTATCAGCAAGTCACATGTAATGTAAATTCATCTTTGGTAAGAAGACCAAACACTAGTGGAGTACCTCAAGGCTCGATACTGAGTCCACTATTATTTTCGATATTTATAAATGATCTGCTGAATGTTATTATCAATGCTCAATATCAGCTGTATGCTGATGATTTAGAAAGGCCAATTGGCTTAATTGAAAATGCTGTTGTTCTCCTTAATAACGAACTTTGTTCAATACATGAATGAGCTTCATTTTAATCCTATCAAATCTAATACAATTTTAATCTATAAGTATAGACTGGATACGTCGTCGCTGCCTCGCGAAAAAGTAATTGTATTATCTCCTCTGGAATAGCTTACCTTTGATGTTGCGAAGAGAAAGAGTCGTTGGTATGACGTTCAAAAATGTATTATTTGAACATTTTCGTACAAGCTAAATTAATTTTTGTTTTAGTATTTTTCTCTTAAATATATGTAAGTTAAGAATGTTTTTCTTTTCTCGTTTTCTCTTTAAAATTTATACATAAATGTCGTTACCTAGTAGCTATAAGCATAGATGACACAATAAATAGATGTCGCATGCAGTAACAAAAAAATATGCAAAATTTATATGGCTGGGTGGTTCATTCCGGAATGGACCACAACATTTGAAATTATGTATACGTCGAGTGATTCATATTTTTTCGTATCTGAAGTTTTGAGGAAGTCGATCAAATGTATACAAAACAAACTGCTTTTATAAAAACATTTGCTTTCGGCGCGCTCTAAAACATGTTATGGTCCATTCCAGAATGCACTACCCATTTCACAATATGTATACTATGGTCTGGTATGCCATGAGGCATCTAGTGCTTGTACCATCTATGGTATAAATTAACTTAAAGTGTATTTTCTCTTTCGTTTTTTTTCTCAAAAATTTTTCTCACAAATTGTTTTTATAATAAAGTATTAGTTTTACAGTATACCTAAGTTAGATTAAGCTATTTTTGTTTAAACTATTTTTAAATCTATCCCTACACATAGTTATATACCATTGGGGCTAATTATGTAGAGCACAATCAAAATAATAATATACTGTTACTGTTAATGGTATTCCCTCACTTATTTCCTGAAAATTCCTTTTACAAGCAAGTGAAATTTTTTTAAGTCTATATTCACATCACTGTACATTATGCATTTTCTCAATGTACCATACAATTTTTTGTCAAACCATAGTAAGTTTAGAGTAAATTTTTTTCTTATGACCATAGGGTATAAATAACATTATTTCCAAATATGGATTTCACATCACTTTTCTTATGAAAACATAATCTTTACTTATATGTATATCGTTTATACATAAATTTCAAAATTTTTATTTTTAGGAATCAATGAATAGGCCAGTATCAGGATCCGATTTCGGATACGATATACCACTTAAAGAAACTCCATTGCAAACAATAATAGATGGACAAGAACTAGAGGAATGCATTGAAATCGAAAATGAAACCTATTTTGAGGATAGCACACAACTGTAAGTTAAGCAATATTTATACATAGTTAATTTCGTTCAATTTATATATTTTTCTCACTTTTACTTTATTATAATATTAGAAACGAGTATTGTCTGTATCCTCAAAGAGAAAAAAAATTACTTCAACAAATGTCTTCTGGATTTGGAACACAACAATATGATAGTCGCGATGAGCAAACAATATCTGAATCAATTGAACTTCGACTTATGGGTCAATATAATTCAACTGATACAGATCCTGGTGATCAAATTGCTCATCATATGGATAGCGAAAGACACGATGAGGCATACTTACAGTATCAAAAATCTTTATTAACGCGATCACCTAGCTATAGAAAATCAATTGATCGATTATCCCTCTCAAGTGAAGCTAGCCAAAAATCACTTATCCCATCAAGAAGTAAATCTGAGGAGAACTTTCAAAGTAGCATGAATGAAGTTAAAAGAATTTCAAGTGATCACTCTGTCAATACTCTGTCAATAGATCCGGAAGATCTTCTAAATCAGGTGGATTTACGTGAAGAACTTTTGAACTGCGATAGAAAGGAATTATTTCAATTCCTTTCCGATGATATTGATAACAGTAATAATTACTTTAGCGAAACTGTTGGATATGGTAGCGCAGTTATTGATCCCGAAACAGATAGTTTAGTTTTAGATTCGAAAAAAGACAATTATATATTCTCATCAACACGAAAAACTTCCAGTTGTAGTATTAAATCAAACATAAGCTGTATATCGAACTCGATTATCCAGCAGCTTGAGCAAAAACGAGGAGGGAGTATATGTGACTCAATAGATAAGCTCTTTGGTCGATCCGAATCACATGGAATATTCGATGGACGTATTCTGGACACTGATGATCAGGTGCCTTTAGTTGGTAATTCAGAATTTGACAATATTATTATGAGTTTCGAGAAGGAATTAGAAGAGATTAAAAAATCAACAACGTCTCTTGAAAGACGATTATCGACACTCTCTGAACCATCTCCTCAAGCTGAAGATTGCAATAAAGGTATAATTACATCGGATATTACAAGTACGTTGAGATTCGATGATAATATGTCGATGCAAGTTCAAAAGAGATATCCATCTGTAAATGTAAATAGCAGAGATTCCGTTAAAATTAAGCGTAGAAGTTTAGAAAAACAAAAGAAAATCGATGAAGAATTTAGTGTAACTAATGAAATTAAGAAAATCTGTGATCAAATCCAAGCACCATTTACGGAAATAGGAAATACATCGCCATTTCTGCGGCGTAAAAGTGATTTTTATATGAATTTCGATCGTATAAAGAGACGAAGTCTGATAGAACGAGTGGATGAGGTGCCTGAAGAGGAGCGATCGCCTCTAAGAATTGAAAGTGATAAGCTTCCAAGAAGACTTTTATCTGCAGACTTAAAATTAGATAGTCTATCGCTTAAAAGTACTGGAAGCTATGAAGAGATTCTAATAAAAAAACAATTACAACAACAGAATATCAAACAAGAATCTATAGATAGAGAGGTGATAAGAGAAAAACCTAAACCACCACAATCAGTTGTAGAAAAGGAACCTTCGCAAAATGAAAAAACTCCGAAAAAAAGTCCGAAGAAAAGTCATGTAGCAAAACTAACTGAAAAACCTTGGCATTGTCTGGTTTCCTACGTGGACGATCTCACCGTTGGAGGTAGACGAAACTCGCAGGGAGCTTACAATGATCCAATGTCTTTCCCAAGTTTTGGTCGTAATAAGACTCCGAAGGTTCCGCAAGATTGTTTCCCACAGAAATGTTATGAACAGTAAGTATTTTTTTTACAACAGTTATGTTAGATTTTAGTATGTGACGCCTATTATTATTATTGATATTACGCACTGTAAAACTCATCCGTTCTTTTCAAGCTTATATTTCAGATGCCCTTGCTTTCTATCCTGTGTTGATACAAAATGGGGCAAATCATGGACTGATCTTAGAACGGCTGTACTATCTGTTGTCGATACGCCCGCATTCGAATGGTTTGTCTTAGTACTCATCTTCGCCTCAAGCATAACGCTATGCTTCGAAGACATTTACTTAGATAGCAATAAAACTCTAAAGAAAGTTCTCTACTGGACGAACTTCTCGTTTTGTATAATTTTTGTCGTCGAAATGGTGCTGAAGTGGCTAGCGTTAGGATTTTCTAAGTATTTTACTAGTTTTTGGACAATTTTAGATTTCATAATTGTGTTTGTAAGTATACACTGTACACACATTTTCCTGAGAAAACAAATCAAACATAATTTCCTTTTAAATGTTATCATTGTAGGTGTCTGTATTTTCTCTACTTATTGAGGAAAATGAAAACCTGAAAGTTTTACGATCATTGAGGACATTGCGCGCTCTTAGACCACTTAGAGCAATATCAAGGTGAGAGGATGCTCATGTATTTATTATTGGGCAAAAAATCCCAGTCGATATCCAATAGAAATGTATAGAATTCATATTATAAAGACAGATCCAAATGCGTTTTGTCCTATGTAGGCCGCTTTCTTTTTTTTATTTTTTGCTTTTTATTGTGACTCTAATATTTTTAACTATTACTTTACAGAAGTTACATATTGCAGTCTACTTTTATTATAATTTAATTTATATTCAGGCAACTTCTATAAAAATCTATCCTAGATTAGCTTAATCTTGTTCTAGTTCCATTCTATATTTGTTTCTCCTAAAACACTTCATGCTTATTAGGGTTCCGTACGCAAAGGGTAACAACAGGAACCCTATTACTAAGGCTTCGCTGTCCGTCCGTCACCAGGTTGTATCTCCTGAACTGTAATAGGTAGACAGTTGAAATGTTCATAGACTGTGTATTTCTATCAGAGATATAACAACAAATAATAAAAATAAAATAGAAGTAAAAATTAATGGGAGCCCACATACAAAAAACGTGACTTTTTCGGCGTTTTTCATTCTTATTATTATCTGTCTGTCACCGGGCTGTATCTCATTAACCGTAACAGGTAAACAGTTGAAATTTTCACAGAGTATGTACTTCTATTGCCGCTATAACAAAAAATAATAAAAATAAAATAAAATGAAAAATTAAAGGGGAGCTCCCATACAAGAAACGTGATTTTTTCTGCGCTTTTTTCCTCGTTTTATTCTCATTCATTATTATTATCATAAGTAGGCATTTTTTTTTCAAATGACAGCAATTTTTTTTTCACATGACGCCTACTCTCATTTGAAAAAATAAATAAAAAGTACATACTGTTTAATTTTGTACAATGGTACAGAACCCTTCTGGCGTGAGTCCGACTCGCCGGCCAACCGGCCAAGTGGTTATTTTTGAATCAAATAGAGAAAATTTTTTGAAAATGTTTATAAAATTATTGCTTAGTTTTTCTTAGTTATAGGGTCGATATTATAATTTACCATCTGTAAATTGGATGTTGAAAAGAAAAGGTTTGGTTAGGTTTCTATATTATTCGAAATTTTCTGTGAGCCCACTGAAGGCAATTATTATCCAATATTATTGATGCCACTGAAAAACTTTCTTCAAATGATGGGAAACTATCTAAGAAGGCTAAGCGTCAAAACTGGGATAATGAATAAAAATTGTAAGCGATAGACATATATGTACATAAGAGTTGTTTAAAATCAAGCCAAAACCATTTTTCAGTGCAGAATTGCCAGTGAACGTGAAAATTGTTTATTGAATTGCTCAAAAAGACAATGGTATAGGTAAATGGACATTTTTCTTCGACCTGTAGAATATAAAGCAATGTCATTATAAAGTTATTCCTATATTTTCTTTGATGGTCGGGGAAGTATAGAAAAACGATAAAAACTGGAATCTTCACAAAATTAAAAATATCTTCTTTAAACATCATAACAGCACATCGGGAATGGCACTGAATGAACCAAGCATAATTCTTAGTTAACATATCCACTCATAATTTCCTTATACAGCATTACTTTCAACCTTAATCATTCCATTATACTCCACCTTCCTCTGCACGTACATTTAACCTCATGGAAAAGAACGTTCAAGGTCTCTTGTTAAACAGGTTAAATACAATTTTACAATCTCAATTACATCACAGAGACCTTTTTTACGGCTAAAATTGTTCATTGTTTTGAACTATAGGTGGCTGCTTTTGACAATCAGCTGTCGTGCATTTGTGATATTATTTCGTGTTCTTTTAGATTGCTATTGCAATTACCCAATCTCGAAATAGTAAGGAAAATTATATTTATACTTACTATTTTAATTTCTTTTCAAAATTTTTGTCTAAATGAAGATAGAATTTTTTTATCTAAAAATACACTGCCACTCTTATATTCAAATTTCTTTCAACTTCAAACGTCAAAATTTTAGCGTGGAAAAAAGGTATTAACCGGATAAATCTTATGTTAAATATATGTTGGTGGATATTACTGCCATCTACTTGTCACAACTAAGCAAACTTTTAGCTGATTCAGCGATTTTGCTAAATATTTCACAACTAAATTTCACCGTTAGATTTCCATACAAAATTTATCCTCTTTAGATTAAAACTGTCCGAAAAAATCTCGCTGACTAATGACTGAAACCTTAAGCAACTTTCGAAATGTATTAGTGTGCTGTGCTTGTATTCGTTTTCGCCATAAGACTTGTGAAATTGTGACTTCTTGAAGGATGGAATTTTTTATACCCTAGATCAAATCATAGGGTGTACTAAGTTTGTCATTCCGTTTGTAACGCACAGAAATAATGCTTGTAGAGCAATGTGGATTGGACACGCACGCATAATATTAAAAGTTATTTTGATTTTTGCATGTCCGTCTGTCCGTCTGTCCATCCGTCGGGCCGCACGATAGCTCGACAACGCACGTACTTAGAGATCTGGAATTTTGCACATGGGCTTTGAAAAAAAACCTAAAATTAAATTCGAAAATGGAACAAATCGGTTAACTCCTTTTCTTCGTAGGGTTGTCACACAAAAGCTCCGTTTTTCACTATACATATTTGGACACTGTCAGAGATCGCGTCAACATAGATGCAATTTTGTACAGGGTGTTTTCATAAAAATAGTAAATGCAGTTTCAAAAATTGACTAAATTGGGCAACCCCTACTTGGTCTTGCCAATAAAACAATTTAGGATTTTTACGTATATTGTACTAAATAATAATAAGAATATGAATCCTATGAAATTGGTTATAATCTTTTTACTGTCCGACAAACTGTTCTAGAAATATATGCGAAAAACCACATCAACGATCAAATTTCAACTGATGGGAAACCATACCAAATTACATACGGGTATTCATCTAGGGCAGGGGTGGCCAACCCTTCAGCTTCCCTGGGCCGCATTGGAAGTAGACGATTTATATTGGGCCACACACAAAATATACGAACCCTAAAAATAGCTAATGAACAAAAACGAAGAATACACATACATACTTAGTTAAAAAATTTAAGTAATTTAAGCTTCATTAATTCATACATTTTTTATTATAAAATTTAAGAAATAGCAACGTGAAAATTGATGTGATATTTGACATTGTTTTTGAGACAATAATGCTTCGATATTTTGCGATCGAAGTTGATGCAACTCTCAGTGAGTTCTCAAGGTGCTCATGAGTTATTTTTCTCCTATTTTTATTTTTTGTTTGCTTCATCTTAGAAAATAGCTCCTAGCGATGGCATGAATTGTGAATCAAGGGGTACTTTTCTCTGGGAAGATAATTCTTATAAAAGTCCAGTAAAGAGAAATTATAAAATTTTGCTTAAAGTTGAACATTATATTGCAGATCTAGCCATTTCATTTGAAAATTTGCTGGTAAGTTTATGTCGACTAAAAATGGAGTCGCAAATATGTCAAAAAATTGATGGTTTTTTTGGAAATCTTGAAATCTTTTCTCAGATTTCTGTATCAAATCGAAAATCAAGTTTGCCTATTTTTGGTTACTCGCAGGACAGTGTTTAGCCAACGTTTCAAAATACATAAAATTATTTGCTTAAACTTGTGACTACCTCAGTTTCATTTCGAAAGCCGGTATAGTGTTTGAGGCAAAGTATTATGAGTTGTTTTTCACTTTGAAGACGCAAATTTAGCTCACTTAAATGAGCTGTCTCAGTCTACTAAAAAAGCAAAATCTGTGAGCCTGTTTTCATCATTCCATAAATGATTGATTTCATTTCGCAAAACATAAAATCTTCTCAACATTTTACCCCGACTTAACCATCTTACTTCCGAAAAGTAAATAACGTCCCCAATGTCTTCAGTGTCAATTTGACTAAGTACAATTGCACATTGAAACCTTTCTTTGGCCACATTGCGCAATTGTACATTTATTTTGTCAAGAAGTAACTACTCCCATGGAAATGGTATCTAGATAAAGAAAATATTTTATAAAATTAATTGAGAAAGTATTTAAGTATATGAGTTTTGTTGGGCCGCATTCAAAGCCGTCCTGGGCCACATGCGGCCCGTGGGCCGCGGGTTGGCCACGCCTGATCTAGGGTATCCTAAGAATTAGTCTTAGACCAATTCTAGTTTTTTTCCTGGTTGATAATTCAAATTGTTGTGTAAAATATACAAATCGTTTGTATCCCTTCCTTTTAGGAAAAAAAAGTACAGGGCTGCCCTTGAAAGGAAAACTTAACCAGAAAACTTCTAGACTTTTATCGAATAAACAAGTCGTACTTGGCGTTAAACTTTCGTATTTTTCTATTTCTATTTAATATTTTTTTTCGAATATCATCATAATAAAATAAGATGATATATTTCCTTAAGTCTATTAATTTGTGCAAAATAAGCTAAAGGCGAGTGACTAACGCACATACCTACACTGAATTCACGGGTTAAGGCGTTTCCTGTTCCTGCTCAGGATTGGATATCAGATATTTTTTTAAGTAACAACTTTTTTTTTTAAATGAATTTCACAAACTAAAATCGTTTCTTATCGTTTAAATATTACTTTTTGTTTCCCTTCGGATTTATCATTCACACTTAAACAGGATTTACATTATGATGGCATGCATTTTTTACAGAAATTGTGAGGGAGATAGTACATCGTATACGGAAATTTATTTATGAGTCACGAGAGACGCAAACGTGTTCTGCATTTTTTTTCCAGACCTCGTCAATGTGTGCGTATCCGAAACCATAAAAAGACCTCAAGCATAGTAAGTTTTTATAGTTAAAGAAACTAAAACTTTGTTATTGGCAACCCTAATTTGTCAATTTCGTCTTCGCGTGCTGCCATATTGTTGTTGTTACTATAATTTTATAGAAAATATTTATTAAATCATCTGTGAAAAATGGAAGAAAATAAAAGTAAGTTTTTAATTTTTAATTAAATATTGCGAAATCAAAAGTTTTTACATATTTGTTTATAGAAAAGATTGAAGTTATTTCGGACATAGTTGTTCGTCCAATTTTTTACAACAATTATTATTACAAACGATTAAAAATTTACAATTTATAATTTTACAACTTGACAATGTGACAGTTTGCGATTTGTACCATAAAAACTGGAGAGGACCGTACGTGAGAGATATTGCGGTGATTGCTTCGACAGCACTTAAATTTCAATAAATTATCTTCCTCACAATTTCTGTAAAAACTGCATGCCATCATAATGTAAATCCTGCTTTATATTGGTCTCTCAACCATAAAAACATGGACCACTAACACAACAAGAATTTATTACGCGAAATCTAGGTTATCACCATTCCTGTTTATTCTAAGAGCGAGACTAATTCATTGCTTGTAGTTTTATATTTTGTCGAAAATAATAGTGGTTATGCAAACAAAGATAATGATACAGTCACTAGGCTCTCTGGATTATTATATTTTAAAACCATTCGTCAACACGATATACTAAGCTATGTACGTACTTGACGCAAATAAGGCCTAGCGTGCAATAAGGCCTATAGTGCCAAAATCATTCGGTTGCGTCACGAATTTTGTGAGAAGTGGATGTTAGGTTAGGTTAGGTAAGAGGGTGCCGTTAAGTGGGGTGCATTGTATCCCTTGATCTCTTGGAATAACCTTTTGAAACCACCATAGATCCACCCTGCTTCCCTTATGAGTCTCAGAATACATCTGAAATCTTTACTTTCAGCTCCCCCAGATTTGAAAATAAGTAACTAAAACCTAATAAGTGGATTATTTCTCGTCTACAGCAGACTGAAATTCATTGAAAATAAATTCAATGAATTTCTAAAATGCATGTTGCTACCATTTAATTCACACTTGCTTTTGATAAAAAGTATTTATATGGGCAATTCGGTGACCCTATCATCGAACTTCTATGGTAGGCGATCAGAGATAACCATACTGATCGCCGGGACGAAAAGTTCGATTTTTGTAAAACCTAATAGCCTATCTCTTTTACTCATCGTAGCGGGACACTCGCAATGAAAGTACGTGTTGGACGGATTCTATTTACTCCGAGTCCTCGCTGCTCCTGCGGAAATCGTTCGCCGCTTTTTCGGTCTACTAGCATAGTCTCATATGGCCCAATGACCCGGAATTACCCCTACTAGATTCTTAGTATCAATTCTACTACCATTAAGTAGTTCTCTTGTCCGCTTCTTGCCATAAGCAGGCCATACTTGCTTCGCAATACGGCACGTTTCCCTGTTGCTTCACCCTGCCCCTGATGATCTCCTCTTTTATATCTCCAATCGAGGTCCTCACATAAGCTACCTCACATACATTGCAGAGCCCTTTTTGGTCAACCCATCAACCCTATCGTTGTCTTGGATATCCCTATGGGCAGGTAACCGGCATAGAGTCACCTTGTGCTATGTAATCAATTCCTCTAGGCTCGTCCTGCATAATCACACCAATTAGATTTTACCAGAACAGCATCGGGCTCCTTTATGCCTGCCTGGGCTGTCAGTGTATATGCAGATGTGAAGTGCGGTCTCTCCGCATCTAGATATCAACAGTGCCGCCCGATAAATCGCAACAAGCTTTGCCTGAGATATACTGTATTTGTCCGGCAATCTATAAGACTCGTGCCACTGCAGTACACTACAGTCCCTGTATCTACACTCGTCTTCGATCCATCCGTAACGCTAGAAATATCGGATGTATCTCCTTCCCATCCCAAGCACTCTTGGTGGGCATCATCGCATTGATACCCCCATCAAAAGTTAGAGGCGGTATTTGGTAGTCTGTTTTTTCGCTACAAGCACTGCAGTCTATCTTCTTAAGTATATTGGAATGCCCAAAACCCCTCTTCGTCCATCAATTCCCCGCTCTAAGCCTGACAGCGCTAATTCCCGCTACACTTCTGCAGTGGCAATAAATCAAGCATGACCTGTAGTGCCGCCGTGGGCGTGGTGCGCAGACACCGAGTTATTCCTCACCAGGCAGTTATCTGGGTTCTTGACAGCACATGGAGGTTACATTTTCTCGTCAGTGCCGTCCACCAGACCATGGAACCATAGCAGAGGATCGCCCGAACTATGGCTATGTGTACATTAATCGTGCCACCCTTGGTTGTAATCCCCAGTTGCGACCAAAAATTCTCTTGCACGAGTAGAAGGCCATACTGGCCTTCTTGAAACATTTTTTTATATTAACCTTCAGCCTGGAATCAAATATGACTGGAGAGAGTAAGATTCTCACAATCCAGCATTAGATGTTTGAAACTTTGCTCCTGCCTTTTCTTGTTAAGAGCACTAGCTTTATCTTCCACGGGTTTACACTCAATCCACTATTATTATGTTATTAGCCGAATTACTCAATTTAAGCTACGCATATTCGAGCCTTTCATTAATAGTAAACAGAAGTTTACCAGTTACCAGGATACATATGTCATCCGCATAGGTAACCACTTTAAATCCGTCTCTCACGAGCTTAATGAGGAATTCATCTATTACCAGTAGCCACAGGGGGTTGTGATAGCACCCCCTTTCCTACCTGTGGTGCAACTCTGGATGCTTTTCTTCCAACTACATCCCCTAAGCAAGAGCTAATCTTTCTGCTGAGGAGCATTGAGTTAATCCAGTTACATATTATTATCAACTCCCTCCCTTTTCAGTCCGTTGTCTCTGTCTTAACGTTATTGGAAGCCCCCTCGATATCCATGAATGTACCCAGAATGTACTTCTTATATTCAATGATTCTCTCAACAACGGACACCACTGCATGTAGCGCTAACTCTATTGATTTCGCTTTTGTATAAGCATGGTAGCTACCACTGCTGCCCTGCCATACACTTCTTATATGCACCTAAATTAGTCTCTCCAAGACTTTAAGAGGTGGATGTTATTATAAAGTGAAATAAAATTTCTCGAAAAAGACCTGCTGATTTTTTCGACTTTATTAATACGTATTTTGATTTGTCCTGTTATTTTAAAAATTTACATATATTTATATAATTTTTAAAGGCCTTATTAAACTACCCACGTTTAATAAAGCCTAAAGTACTTACTTGTTTTAATTTTTTATGTTTCATGATTTTTAATAAATCAAAACTTATTATTCACATCGTCTTTTATTATAATCAAAAATACTGTTGAAAAATTATCCGTTTCAAATAAGGTAGACCTTATTTGCCTCAAATACCTTAGTTCTGTTTTCGAAGATTTAAAGAGATGAATTTAAAATGTTAACAATATATCTGAAGAATTTTTCTCCTCTAATTTGTTGGGGAATATCGGCCAAAGATGGTGTCTCTCAATCAAAACTTGTTTTTTTTTCTTTTATAAATTTTTTAGTTCATTTCATGATTTCGCTAATAATATGACTACTCTCAGGGCCATCTGATGTTCTATTAATTTTCTTAATTTTACTTTATCTGCTAATTGTAGTTCTTTACTTAAAGTTCTTGAACTCCCCCACTCTAAGCATGTTTAATATTCCCTTTAAATCTTGTATTAATTTACCGTAATAAATATGTATATATACCTATTATATAATAAGGTGCGATAATAATATCATAATTTTAGATGGCAAGGAATGCGTATTGTGGTAAATGCCCTTATGTACGCCATTCCATCTATCTTCAACGTCCTCTTGGTCTGTTTAGTTTTCTGGCTTATATTTTCCATAATGGGTGTGCAATTTTTTGGTGGAAAGTTTTTCAAATGTGTTGATGAGGCCGGTGAACTTCTTCCAATATCGGTAAGTTTCAAAAATAAATTGCAAAAAAAATATCAATAATTATTTCCATTTTTTTCTCGTCAAAACTGAATAGGTAGTAAATGATAAGTGGCAGTGCATAGAAGAAAATTACACGTGGATAAATTCAAAAATCACTTTTGATCATGTTGGTATGGGCTATTTGGCTCTTCTGCAGGTTGCCACATTCGAGGGTTGGATGGAAGTTATGGCAGATGCTGTAGATGCTCGTGGAGTAGATTTACAACCTCAAAGAGAAGCTAATCTTTACGCGTACATATATTTTGTAATATTTATAGTTTGTGGATCATTCTTTACTCTGAATCTATTTATTGGAGTTATTATAGATAACTTTAATATGTTAAAGAAAAAGGTAACTAATATGTAGCCATCTGTTCATCCATAATAAACAGTTTTTTTTTACAGTATGAAGGAGGTGTCCTTGAAATGTTTTTAACAGAATCACAAAAACATTATTATACAGCGATGAAAAAGTTAGGCCGAAAAAAGCCACAAAAAGTAATCAAAAGACCTTTGAATCATTTCTTAGCCATGTTCTATGACCTGTCCAATTCACGAAGGTAAAATATTATAATCAGTTTGCGGCTAGTTAATGTCAAATAGAAATTACACTTAAAACGAAAGCATAATTAATTGTAACTTGTAAGCTTAAAGTTCTTAATATTTAAATTTGTCAATGTTGTCTCTCTCGGAATAATTCGGGACAAATGTCCTGAAAATTGTCTTGCCTTTAATTTTCGAATTGCTTGGAATTATCATTTTTAGAGTATTTGATTGATTGAATGATTATTTGAATTTATTAACTTAGGTTTTTTAAATATATTCAGGAATATTTTGACCAGACGTTGATTAGAGAAAACATGGAATTGAGTTAGAGGCCCTCATGCTTACAGAAACAAATACAAAAGTAACAAAATATTTGCCGGCTAATATATAATACAAAGTAAATAAAAACCTCAACCTGAATATTGTTGTTTGCGCATAAACTTGTGTTAAAAATCTATTTCTGAAGAAATTAATTAGCAACTAGATGAAATTATTCAGTTCTTCCACTTTTCGAACTGTTTAATTTTTTAGTAAAATTCTTAGTGAAAATAATTTGAGAAAATCAAAAATTTAAATTAGAATAATGAAATTCTAAATGAAATTACACTCATAAGAACTTCCATAGTTATCAGAAGAAAAAATGGATCTAATTCGCCATAAAAATCTGCATCGCCACAATCCTCAATATATTCCTATCGCGATCATATTCACTCTAATGTGAAGGCATTTCTGTGGGGGTGTAAAAAATTTAACACTAAATATCATTATACACTAGATGATGAAATCATAGGGTATTCTAAGTTAATTCCGTTTGTAATGCATAGAAATAATGAAGATAAGCTAAATGGATTGGACACACACGCCTAATATCAAAAATTATTTTGATTTTTCCGTCCGTCTGTCCTCACGATAACTCGAGAACGCTTGTATTTAGAGACGCGAAATCTTGTACGCCGGCTTCTACAAAAATAAATAAATTTACAGTCGAAAATGGGACAAATCGGGTAACTTTTTTGTGGGATTGCCATTCGAAAATTTCGTTTTTCACTATATATTTGGACACTGCCTGAGAACACGTCAACGTAGAGAGGTTCAAATACTGTACAAGGCGTTTTGATAAAAATAATATACTGTCAAACCAATCAGTCCTAGACGTTTTTGTTGTGTTGAAAAGTTCTTCAGGATATAGTTATATCATATTTAGTGCCCGACGAACCGTGCTAAAAATATATGCGAAAAACCACTTCAACAATCAAACATGCACAGATTGGTGGCCATACGAAATTACATACGGACATTCATCTAGGATATCATAAGAATTGGTCTTACAAGGGGAGGGTCCCTACTCGCCATCACCGATTTCGTCCAAATTCACAGTATATGTGGGCTTTGACTAGTAATGAAAGTGACGCAAGTGGGAGCTCCAGATAGCCAAGCGAAATCGAAATAATGTATAATGTAGTGTAGCCCGGATTTTTGTAAAATGCTCAAATTTGCAAAATATTCGCGGAAGCTATAGCATTTAAATTCCAACAGAATTTGAACGAAAGCACCAAATGCATTCGAGCAAAATGTCAACTATAGAGAATGTATGTAGATTGCTGATTCTGTAAGTACCATTTCCGTGAGTTTTCAAAGAGTGCAGGCAAATGGCGAAAATTGGGCATGCAAAATTTTTATAGATTAATTTATTTTTAAATAGATAAATTACTTCCGATCTTCCTGAGATTTTGTACAGATAATCTGTTGATAACGTTACATCCATAAAAAACAATTGGATTAATCGATAAGTCGTATAACAACATTTCGAAATGAATTTTTCAGACAGAAATTTTTGCCGTCGAAAATTAAATTTCGCAAATTAATCGGAAGGGGAGGGAAAATGTACTCAAAAAATAAGAAAAAAATCAAGAAATAATTATGAATTTTTGAAGTCGGATAATGGTTACCCTACCTTCCTCAGAACACCCGAATTCGGGATATTTTTTCGTATTGGTATATATGAATGACCTATTAACATTGAATTTATCATCCGATGTTGATGAAATTTTGTACGAATACTCTATACAGATGGTGGAATATAAAATAACTACCCATAACCCCTAGAATTTTTTTTTTAATTTTTTTATGTTATTATATGGTGGTGGGTTACTACTCTGTAACCCGCTGCCGTTCGAATTTCATAATAGTAGTTCCTTTTATCGCCGTACAATATTATTTTTCCATCTTGGAAATAAATAATATTTGATGTATCAGCCTGAATTGAAACTAGCGGTGATAGGTATCGAAAACCTTTAGGTAAAAGTAGATCTGGGAGTTTATTAATGACGGGGCTGGGGTGATCTGGGATTTTCTCCAATTGGTTAATAGCTTGGTTTAAGAGGTAGAATAGGTATTTATGTATGGGGGTTACGTTAAGGGCTTCATACATCACTTTATTGTCGAAGAATTTGCCGTTTTGCCTCCTATGGAGGCCCGTGTAAGCACGGAGTATTTTTCTTTCTAATCTCTCTAGAGTTTTCAAGTAACTAGGGTATATTGAGTGCCAGATGGGGAGCCATACATGATAATTGGTCTGATAAGTTATTTATAAAGCATTAGCTTGGTATTTATTGATACTCCGTTTCAAAAATGTATAATAGGACTGAGGAGACTGTAGCCGTAATTTTCTTTTTGGCTGACGGCCTTAGTATGATTGTTGAAGTTAATGCCAATATATTTGGCTTATTTAGCCTCTAGGCAGCAGCCAGTCGTGAATTCTCTTTTATTCAGAGCACAGATCACGTTTATGTAAAATTTCAGTAAGGTTTGTTGGGTTGAGTGCTGTGGCTAGAAGCTGAATTGTGAATCCTGAAGGATATTTTTCCTCACAAGTGCTAAGAACTTGTTGTAGAATGACTTTTCCAAGAAGTTTTCCCAGGTTTGAGAAGAGAGAGATTGATTTGAATTCTTTTATGTTGTTTGAAAACGTATTCTTTGAGATTAGTTTTCTTTCGTATGTTTTCCAATTTTCAGGAAAGTAGCTATTGTTTATGCACATGTTATATATTATGGTTCGGAATTTAATGGCAGCGATAGGGTACAACAGCTCGCTCGAAACTGGAAAACATCAACCAGCAAAACATGCGTCATATATTACAAATATTACGGTATTTAGAATAAAATTGTTAGAATACATAAAAGTGTGAGTGCATTACTTTTAGGGCTGTTAATAGACTTCCAAGTAGGCTCCCATAATAGATCGATTTTTAGTCGAATTGGCGCCGCTATCTTGAATTTATTTTATTTTATTTTTTTAGGATCAGTAATTAAGAATTTGTGGTATAATTCTTAATTTCCGATCCTAAAAAAATCGTTTTTGAACGAATCTGACTAAAAGCCATAACCTTCGTCTGCCATTTTGTAGCTGGCGTATTGACTTTTTCTTATGTAAAATTTGAAAAGCGTATTTTCATCCAAGTTGTCTAAGTTTGCCAATTTTTAGCTCAATACCTCAACTACTTATCATAATCAAAATATTGATAATACTCCTATTCCCCGAAAAACTTCAAAATCCGCTACCCCGGAAATCCTTAGATATCGATTTTGAGTCGAATCCGACCATAAATATTTAAAGTCTTCCCCCATCTTGCATATCTTAATTTTGACCAGAAATTCGTAATTTGCAACCAAGAAGAGCCAAGTTCAAGCATATTTCGATTTTGAGTCGAATGGGGCATAATCGGCTAAATTCGTCCGCATCTTGAAATTCTGAAATTTCGCGACCTGGGTAATCTTGTAGCCACCATATTGAATTTATATTTAATAAAAGAGCAAAAATGTATTATCACCCACATTGTAGCTTCGAATTTCTTCTGTTTGATACTCACAAATTCGATATTCGATGCTTCTAAAATCAACAGCTCTATTTGACGTACTTTTGATGAAGCAAAGTTGACTTGCTTATGAGTTATGGCATTTAAAAAGCCAAGAAGTGTATGGAGAAACGATAAATCGCTCTTTGAAACTTAAAGAGTTAAAGTACAATGGAAGGGAGAATTCCATATTTATTTATACCATTCACAGCAGAAATATACCATCCAGAGTAGAAATTAATATTGCCAAATTTAACTTTAACTTCTTTTGAAGTAAACACTTTTTACTTAAAACGTAAAATTTGCCGACCAAATTCTAAATTTGATTTTAACTTACGCGAACTACCAAAATGTCCTCACTCACAGCCAGAATTATCTTAACACAATTTTTTTTCCATTTTTAGATTTGAAATTGCAATTTTTGTGCTAATTTTTCTGAACATGCTTACAATGGGAATCGAACACTACAATCAACCACACGCTGTTTTTTTTATATTAGAAGTGAGTAATGCGTTTTTCACGACGGTTTTTGGATTAGGTAAGCAATAACAACATTGCATACTTATTAAATTAATGATTATCTTTTAAATTTATTTTAAATCATTACAGAAGCAATCGTCAAAATAATTGGGCTACGCTATCATTACTTTACAGTTCCATGGAATGTTTTTGACTTCCTTCTAGTACTGGCATCAATATTCGGCATTCTAATGGAAGACATAATGATTGATTTACCAATTTCACCGACATTACTACGTGTTGTGAGAGTTTTTCGTATAGGGCGTATACTACGGCTAATAAAAGCTGCCAAGGGTATAAGAAAACTACTGTTCGCACTGGTTGTTTCCTTACCCGCTCTCTTCAATATTGGTGCTCTACTGGCTCTAATTACATTCATTTATGCTATCCTCGGCATGTCCCTATTTGGTCATGTCAAGTTACAAGGTGCCTTAGATGATATGGTCAATTTTCAAACATTCGGTCGTAGTATGCAGCTTCTATTCAGATTGATGACATCAGCTGGTTGGAATGATGTCCTAGAGTCTCTAATGATTCAGCCCCCAGATTGTGATCCGAATTTTAATAGGCAAACAAACGGAGACTGTGGCCATCCTCTTTTAGCTATCACCTATTTTACTAGCTTCATAATCATTAGTTATATGATTGTAATAAACATGTATATTGCTATAATTTTGGAGAACTTCAATCAAGCCCATCAGGAAGAAGAGATTGGAATTGTCGAAGATGATTTGGAGATGTTTTATATTCGTTGGTCAAAGTATGGATAAGAGTATATTGAAGAAATCTTCATGATCTAATTCGGCTTTCGTTTTTTTTTTTTTCGTTTCAGATATGATCCTCATGCGGGACAATTCATCCCGTTTGCTCAATTATCTGATTTTATTGCTTCACTTGATCCACCATTGGGTATTCCGAAGCCAAATACCGTTGCTCTAGTCTCTTTCAACTTGCCCATTTCAAAGGGGAACAAAATTCATTGTTTAGATATTTTGCATGCATTGGTTAAACATGTTCTTGGACATGTCGAAGAGACGGATAATTTCAAGCAACTTCAAGAGCAAATGGATATTAAATTCAAGAAACAGTTTCCAACACGTAAAGAATTGGAAATCGTATCTTCGACACGAATATGGAAGCGACAAGATAAGGCTGCAAAAACAATACAAAAAACCTGGAAAGAATATCAAAGGTTTAAATTTTTCAATTTGTCAATGCTTTTAATTTTATAATAATCTAATTATAGGGTGAAAAAAGAAAAGGAACGCTCACTTAATTCGGCTGAAGATGATACGCTGACTTCAAGTCCTGGAGGATGGCATGCAAAATTATCAGCTCTAAATTTTTTACACTTACAAGTACCTGATTCATTATTAAATGCTTATTTATTTTTTTTACAAAAATTATATTCTACAGGTAAGTCGCAGGGGTACTGCATGTTCCAGTCGTGCATCTTCGCGGAAGTCTTCTCGAGCATCAGATGCCTCAGATTTAAGCGAACTTGCTGGAGCATGGTTAAATCTACCACTTATGCTCGTATCTGGAGCGGATGAAGTGGTCAAAGATTTGAAGACACAAAATGACGAAAGTGGAAAACGGTATAATTTTATATTCAACAGACAATTGAAAAATTATAAGTTTTCTCCGAAATTTGTTAAATTCGAATTTTTAAGAAATGTTCACTTATTATACTTTCGTTTTTGTATATATATTATAGGCTTCTTCAAAAAGAAATTTCAATATTCATCAATAATGAATTTCAGTGTAGAGAATCGATCATTCGAAGGGTAATGGCTAATTTTGGTTAAGTCTTTTAGAATAGATGCTAGTGCGACTGCCTATATTCCTTACGCATGATAAAATTACATAATTTAGATACTACATAAAAGCAAATGCCGACCAACGCTTATTGACCTTTTTGACAAAAAAAAAACGGTTGAGTTCAGTTATATTACGAATTTAAAGAAATTTTAAAGCACACTGTTTTAATACAAACAGAAGCATGGTTAAAATGTGGTCTATCCGGTCCGCCCAAATTATCAATTTTTTTTGCATGTTTACATGCACATATGCTTATATAGACGGAAAGCTACGAAAATCTATTCAGATTCGAAGAAAAACCGATTTTTAAAATTCATTAAAGTTCATTAAAAATCTAATTAATTTTACTTTCACTTGGGATGTGTAAGGAATCACAATCACTTACATATTCGATTTCATTAACGTAGTCATATTCAAAACTCGTGAAATCAAAACAATTTAAACAATTCTTCGCATATCGTAGCAAAATTCATTTTCTTCAATTTATTTTACAACGTTGGACCTTATTATCTCACAAAAATCTAAAATTGATCAATAAATAAAATACGCATTCAGCAGCAATCCCTAATTTCATTGAATATGATTGAAATTATATTTTATTTCCACTAATTTATGACAGCTGAATTTTTAATAATACGTAAACCGTTATAAGTCTGATTTTTTTTCTTTTTTCAATCAATCTTCCAAGTTTCCTTAATAAAATAAATAAATCAAAAATATTACATTTTATCCAGCGGTCTATTTCAATGTGAATGAACAGCTCATAAATTTAATTTTTTAACTACCAATATTTTTAAATGCATTGGGCTACAAAATATTATACAGGGAGTCTCAAATAAAAGAGGTGCCATTAGGGTTGTATGTATTTTGGGCTACACTTTATGTTGAAGGCTTTTGATATGAATAACTGCAGTTGAAGACGTGTTTTATTTTTAAATAGTAGTTTAATGAAATGAATTTGAATTCCAAATAGAGGAGAGAGTAAAAAGAAATGTTTGTTCCAATCCAACGATTATCTTTTCATTAAATATGTATCCTCATTGAAAAGCTCTAGAGTGTTATAGAAAATATGAATAAAAATTCTTTACCACCCAATCGACGAATTTTAAGGTTAGAAAACCAAACGGCTGACGGTTAAATTCAGGTCAAAAGAATTCGCCGTTAGTGACTCAGTGATTGTTAGTTTTCAAAGCATGTCTGACAGTTGTAATACTTATTAAAGCGAAATTTCTACTAGAGCTAAGTTAAATTGCAAAATTACGAAGAAAGTACGATATTTCTAGTTCATGAAGCTAGTTAGGTATGATAAGAGAAGTGCTGCCAGAGATAGCCATCTCGCTTCATTTTAACCGAAGAAGAAGTTCATTAATCTCCACCAGATTCATGGGATTATAACCTGCTTCTTGCTTCAATTCATTAGAAGCCGCAGTATACACCTGAGCTCTTTATTTTGCAAGATTAGAGAAGAAGTGGATACCAAGGTCTGACTGTTATTCCCATTCTACTAGCATGTTTTCCTATCACCCCTACTAGATTCAAAATGTCAGCTCTGCTCTCACTAAAGAGTTCCCGTGTTCTCTACAACATCTCTACAATACCCTGTACCTACTGTCCCTCTGTATTTATGGCTTCTTTCGAACAAAAAACTACTACTAAAATTTTGTACAGAAACGCTTTTTTCTCACACACACTCTCTTCATGTATGGTTTCGTCTCTTTGGCTACCATTCTTACAGTTTTTGGATAAGAATAACTGTCTGTCCCTTCCTCAATCCCGTGTGTTGATCTACTCCTCTTCAGGCATTTTACTTTTCCTCGCACCATTTTTTCCTTGAACATTATACTCTATTTAGGCTATTCAAACGAATTGTAGAAAGGAAAAAGGTTTGCGATTAGACTATAATATTATTATATCTATCGGCAATGAACTATTTCCTCTTTTCGTATTGTTACTATCAAGTTTGTGATCCGAAATAATTTAAATCAACTTTCCACACTTAATCCCACCACTGCCACCATATAGTGTACCTAACTATGTGTAAGTCCGAGTTATTGCTCTAAAATTGATTCAACAATTCTTATTTCATGACGGACTCTGAATATAACTCTTGACACTAATTTAACGGCTGTGTGCTAGAAAGATATTTTACGTTACTGAGCTCCTCAGAATCCCACCCAGTGAGTTTTATAGCAAGTCCTCTGTTTTCAGAAGACTGCCACTGCTATTGATTGGCCGCAATAAGACCTCTATCCACACCCATAAAATCATAAATCAATGTGCATACATTGTAGTACTAAGAACATAGCTTAGTCCCAACATTCCATAATCTTTGCAGTGTTCTTATGTAAAGCTAACAAAAGTTTGATTTGAACAGCTCCTGCGCTCTAAAACTACTATCCATATAGAAAAATGGTCTCCTGATAATCTTAAGCTTCCGTTCTTATCTTCTCAAGTGTAATTTTTATATTATTTCCTAAAAATATCTATTTAAAAAAATATATATTTACCAACGACTATTGATTGCACAAACAAAAACTCTCAGCTAAATAATACTTGTATATGGAAGTGAGACATGGTCCGATGAAATCGAATAAATCTGCCTGCAGATTCAGACTACAGCCACAAAAACGCACATGCAACTATTAATCAGATGAGATCTATTGAGCGTAAAATGGGAAGGTTACATTTTAATCAAAACTATTTTATTGAATAAGACATATAAACTGTGTTCTTTTATATACCCTAGTTCTAGAACTCCCATATACTGGAGAGAACAAAATGTTCTGTCGATTCAAGCGAACTATTTGTACTGTTCGCTTCATTTATAAATCTTCTATGTAAAGTGTATGAGGCGTTCTTTGTGTATCTTTTGTTCTGCCCTGCGGACACAAAAGAACACAGCTATAGTAAGTGTAAACTTTGTGAAGTTTTTCTGGATAGTAATTTAGGCTCTATAGCATATATAAAATCAATGTCTGGTCACTTTTCCATAAGATTCAATATTAAATATTCTACAGACTCGGACCAGCACGCACACATATGGATTTCTATTTCATGGCTTGGGAAGCATTTCTCAAGGCTTTTGCAACTCCCAATTCCAACAGATATTGCTCAAGCTCCTGCCGCGCCTACACTAATAAATTTATGGTATGCGTTTAATGGTCAAAAGCTCTTTTTAGGCAAGCTTTCAAAAACGACGAAATTTTGCTCCCGTTTAATTTTCAACTCTCATATTATTTTCTCTATAGCAATATCAACAGGTCTTAGCAATTCAATGTTGTAAAGCAAAATTTAATGACCACGTACAATAGTTATTTTAAAATCGAAAAACTAAAAAGCTCCTCCACTAAGTACTAAGAAATCTTAATATCTCTAAATATATAAGATTAAAAAGAAAATACAATAAATAAACGAAAAGTTTTAGATTCTGCTTGACATGTTATTTAAGAAAAACGGAATTTCCTTATGCATATGAGAAGCTGCTTGAAGAAACAATGAAGTCCATACTTATGGAAGAAGGATCCAAAATGACTTTAAGACATTCAGGTAACCAACGTCATTACAAAAACAATGACGTTGTACATAAATACCGTCGGTGATACTGCATGCATAACCTCGAGACTAACAATATCATAACCCCGTAACTGGTAACGTAGGTAAGAAACTACAACTTGTTTTATCAAATTTGTATCTAAAATCCAAAAATATTATATTTCTCGTCCTATCCCAGGGTTCAGTAGCAAAAATTTTCTCATTATAATAATAAAAAAAAAAAGAGTTTAGTGTTTGCTGAAAATCTTATTTTGACTTTAAGTTACACGGTATTGACATTAGTAGTCTCGCGGTTATGCAGTATCACCGACGATATATATAATAATTACAAAATAATTGCACTTGTTCCTATACATAATTACAGTAAATTTATTGGTAAAGTTGAAGTAGCTGATATGAGGTATGAGAAAAGTTCACGTCATTATTGACAATATTTATTAGAATTATATTGATGTTAAACCATGCACAGTTTTAGAGGTACATATATGCACTCTAGATAGTCACTGTTGTGGTAGCAGGCTAAAATATATCCGTTGTATATTATACACTACTGCATTTTACATGTTTAGCTTACCAATTAAAACTACTTGAAAAAATTGTTATTAATTCATTACAGCCAAATTTAAGCAATTTAAGAATTTTCGTTAACAGAACTTTGCCTTAAAATTTCGCTCAATGAGCTACTTATACTTTTAGATTATATAAAAATAAATTTTAATTAAATTTTCATAATCTTCTAATTCTATCTGACTTTATCTAAAATCTTCTTTGTTATAACCAAAATGTCTTTAAATTAAGATTTCATTACCCTCTTTCTTCTTTTTTCTTACCAAAAGATGTAAACCAAAAACACATCTTAAAAACCTTCATTCCAAAAAATTTCGAAGAAAATTTATCGAGCTACTTTCAAAAGAAAGTCATTTTCTTGAAATTCTCTCATTAAACTGATTTAAACAAAATTTCCAAAATAAAGGGGAAGCATTTTTGTGGAACCACCAAGATCCGGCAGAAGACGAAGTTTCTATAACTTCTTCCTGCGCCATCAAGATGCTGTTGACGATAGTCTAACATCCCCATCAGTACATAGAAAAAGTAATTTTTTGACCCTTTTAAAAAAGCTCCAAATCTCATAGTAGGCATAACAATACAATTGATAAATTTAGGCCTAACACCAACAACAAGCGAGGATAAATCTATACCAGCGCCACCAGCAAGCCGGAAACGGGCGACCAGCTTTATACGCAAAAAGCCACCGTTAGAACGAGGTTTGTCAGCACAAAGCGCTTTAAGAATTAACAAAACTGCTTTTGTCTGTATGTGTGCTCGTAGATTTGTATGGATAATTGCTTTTGAGTTAAACTTTTAACATTTTACAGCCGATGGCCCATCGGAGGTCAGTATTATGGTAACGAAACCATCACCGGAAGCACCACCCGGAGGACCATCACTACGACCCGACAACTCAACCCTGGTCCATGTACTCGTTCACAGAGAAAGTGAAGAATATAAGGATGAGGAAAATGATTGTGGTGATAATACAGGTAAGAATTTATTTTGATTTATATTAATACATTTAATAAAAACTGTGAGCTTAGTCAACAAGAAAAATAATAAGAAATATGTAAACATTTATATTCAGACTCTCCATGTGAAGAAGTTTACATAATATACATAACAAAAAATAGCAATCAAATAATTTTAAAAAACATAGCAGAACATAGCACGATACATGTAAATCATACTCGACCATTTTATGACGTATTGCGACACGTGATTATGTGAATTGAAAGAGCTTTTCACAAGTTGTTCTTTTACAAACATAATTAGATTATACATATTAGATTTGAGAAGTGCGCGTCGTTTTACGCACCATTAACTGTAGCCACCATAGGCCTATTGTGATTTTGTTCATTTTTAAAGGATATTGAGGGGAATTATTTCGAGGAACACCAGTATTTTCTTCAATGAGGTGAGCATTGCTAATGATGATGTTAAGAGGTATTTCCCCAGAAGTCTGAGTCTGACTCTTCTGTGTGCTAAGAATTTAATTTGGAGCCACACGGAGCACGGACAGCATACCAATACTAGTTCAAGCAAATATTTTCGGCGGTAATTTATCTATAAGAAGTTGTGACGGTCACATGATTCAGTAACCTTTAGTATAGTTCAGCCAAGCGAAGTTACTGTCCCAAGTAGCCTCGTTTTCAGTCCCTCACCTCCTCTTGACATACCCATCAGTTTACTTGCGCCAGTACGAAAACGAGTTCCACTCCTTCAACTTTTTAGCAAAGTGGAACCTGAGAAATAGCCCAATTGAGTATATACTTAAGGAAGGTGAGCACTAGTAAACCCCTCAGCCACCTTCACTGATATCTGTACTAAAGTATTGGAAAGGACCGAAAAGGATACCACTCAAAAATCGGCAAAGAAGAAGAATTGGAGAAACCGGAAAACGAGGTATGATGACGGGTGGGTAGCCAAGCAAGCCATAAAGTTTGCAATCGTCAAATGGAAAAGACGTATGCGTAGATCAAAGTTTAGACAAACCAAGGTTCGGTTAACGTCGACGAAAGAAGGCCATCACTCACCAACGCTAGATCCCACAGCCACTGGTTGTTCGCGGTGGAAGGGACCGAAAAGGAACAAGAAAAAAAAAACAAAATAATAACAATCAACGCCCGAATTTAGGCACTTTCACATCAAAAACAAGAACCGAAAAACTCAATTTATTCCACACAACTTTGATGTTTTATCGCCCGAAAAAAAAAGTTGTGTTTTTCTTAAAAATCTGAGATAAATATACTAATTTATTAGTAAAATTGGAATAAAATTAGTTTTTCGGTTTACATTTTGTCGGTTTTTGTTTTTGATATGAAAGTGCCTTTAATCTCTTGACCTGTAAATGTATCATACATGAGTAAAACCAGCTTGACCAAACAATTTTATTATCCCCTTGCATGAAGGTGCCGACTTCATACACATATAGTACGCTTGATGAAGTGCGACAGAAGACTACTTCACCTGAACGTAAGGTGACAACCTAGAACATATAACTAAAGGCACTTTCACATCAAACACAAGAATCGAAAAAATGTAAACCGAAAAACTCAATTTATTCTACTTTTAAACAAGATTTTTGCTTCAATGATTTAATAAAATTATGGGAAATAGGATAAACTAAAAATTTTACTAATAAAATAGTATATTTATCTTAAAATTGTTAAGAAAAAACAACTTTTATGATTTATCGGACGAATTTTTCAGCCGCTAAAATATATAAGCTGTGTTTTTCTTAAAAATCTGAAATAAAAATAACTATTTTCTCAGTAAAATTCTTAGTTTATCCTATTTCTTGGGTTTTATTAATCATTGCAACAAAAATCTTGTTTTAGTTTTAAAGTGGTATAAATTGAGTTTTTCGGTTTACATTTTTCTGTTCTTGTTTTTGATGTGAAAGTACCTTAAAGGAATCGCAATAATCTCGAAAAATTCCGGCATTTCCCACTATCAAAACCCTCGAGAATACTCCCAAGACATGAAACAGAAATCTATATGTATGCGTTGTGAGTCCGTTTTCTAAAATGTTCTATATTGATACTTATGGAAAAGTTCCAAACATTGAATTTATATATTCTATAGAGCCTAAACTACTATCCATATAGGAAAATAGTCTTCTAGTAATTTAAAGCTTGCTTCCTTGCCTTCCCAAAGGCTACACTTACTCTTTACCTTACTTAACAAAATAATAAAAAAGTTTTGAATACAAAGTAACCTTACCATTTTACGCGCAATACCTCTCAGCTGAGTGATAATTGCATGTGCATATGTGCAGCTTGTGACGTACCCCCCGGAATATAATACAAGTCATGAAGTCGCCGAAGGCACCGACACATTAAAAGGCCTTAACGTGCCGGGTACAGCATACGATAAGAGCTCCTCTCACTGCTTTTTGTATAGTCGTCATGGAGGAAAAACTAAAATTTCATCCTAAGCAGGGCCTAAAGCCCAAAACTGTTGCTCCCACAGCAAAATGAAGTTAAAACAAATTACAGCCAAATATGTTTTCCTTCTAATAGTTTTTAAAAAAAATAGCATGTAGATCAAATTTATGGTAATTATAGCGTTTGAACAAAATACAAGCAACTTTTATATGGAAAACTCATGCAGCAAGACAAGGCAAGAAGACTGTGGAGGTCTCCTGCTGACCGGCCCGCTGCTCTCTTTTTTCGACTTTGTTCATGGCTTGTATCTTGCGGGGGTTACGGGGTTTGGAGCAATTATTTAAAATAAAACAAAATTGTGAGCTGCCACAAAAAAAGTTGGGAACACAAAAACGTAAACAAATTATTTTGAACACTTTTCTTGATATTTTTGTTTCCCTTCCCGTTTTAGGGTTCCGTACCCAAAGGGTAACAACGGGAACCCTATTTCTAAGACTTCGCTGCCCGTCCGTCCGTCACAAGATTGTATCTCATGAATCGTAATAGGCAGACAGTTGAAATTTTCACAGGCTGTGCATTTCTATTGCCGATATAACAACAAATAATACAAATTAAATTAAATTAGGCCCGCCTACAAGAAACGTGATTTTTTCCGCGTTTTTCATTCTTATTATTATCTGTCTGTCGCCGGGCTGTATCTCATTAACCGTAACAGGTAGACAGTTGAAATTTTCACAGAGTGTGTATTTCTATTGCCGCTATAACAACACATAATACATAAAAATTAAATTAAATTAAAAATTATTTCACTTCTTTTGCAGAAAGAACTTTAGTTTATTTTCAGGACTTCAATTTGCCTGAAAAACGCCTTCCCGGGATTATTTCTGCGATTATTGCAACAGCACCGCACAGCACAAGTCATTGTTGAAATATTCTCCCGTTTATTAAATTAAGTTCAAGGCTTAATCACTAAACTATAACTTTGAATTTTTTTATATAAAATTAACACAATTACCGGGACGTTTTTTAATTAATTAACACACAAAATACAAAACCCGGCGAAAAACACGAATCTGACGTTTCATTCAACACGAATCTGACGTTTAATTCGAATTGACAAAATTGACTAATGTCAAGTTCACTTGGGTAAAGCTTGGTTATACTTGGTTAAATTCTTCTTGCTTTACACCAGTGATTCCGAAAGTGGGCCATACTGCCCCCTCCAGGGGGGGGGGGGGGACGTTGAATAAAATAAGTAACAGCAAATGCCGAATTGAAGTTTAAATCCAAAGACGGTTACCAACAGTTCTGGCTTCAAAATCAGATTCCTACAGCTTATCCTGAATTATGGGCTATAATACAAAAGTTTCTAATTACATTTCGTTCATCGTATTTTGTTCAGTGCGGTCCCAAAATTTATTAACAAAAAAAAAACGGACTCAGAGCAACTAGTCGCGGCGATTTAAGAATATTGCTGACAAAAATAGAGTCGAGGATTGATACATTGATAGCAGCGCAACAGGTTCATCCTTCTCATTAGAATTTTTTGTAATGCTATTCGTACTTTTTATTTTCATATTATTATTCGTCGATACATTAATTTTCTGTGATTTTAATAAATAAATTTATTATTTATTACTTACAATATCCTTCATTACTATATGTATATAAAAACATAGGTGGAACATATATATATACATATATCTTTCTGTTTGTTAGATTAAAGAACGTTGATTTCGAACGGGCGGTGAGTAACTTTTTTCTGAATGGGGAGCGGTAGTCCAAATAAGTTTGGGAACCACCATTTCACCTAAAAACAGTTTCCTTGACACCGATAGGGTTTTTACATGATACTTCGTTTCCTTTACTTATATGTTCTAAGGGTGACGATTTCGTATAAACTAAGCCGACTGGAGGACACTCATATCAGCATTATTTAGAATTAGAATGAGAGTACCTATAGTTGAAATTTGTAAATTTAAGGTGGAAGATGAGCACAGTATAAGGTCGATTTATTCGAGACTATTAAAATTATTATTTGAAAGATTCGAACTTGGAGTTAGCAATCTAGGAGCACCACGAACTCCCAGACGGTGATAGAAGTAACCTAAACTGTTCCTTTTGGTACCACTCAATTTAATGTGTAATAGTTTCGTGTGTAGTAGTAGTCGTATCCATTCAAGCCCAAAAAAGAGGTTATCTCAGTATTAGGGAAATCGGAACCATATGCCGGCAGTGTCATGGGAAGTCGGGGAGATGCACAGAGAATCGAGATGCCAAATCCTCGACAAATGTTCGAGGTAAGTGATGCTAGCCATCCCTTCAGAACTGCGTGATTTACGCTGCGGCTTTCTTTTGTTTGATAGGCACGAAAGTTTTGTTAATGGTACGGGGCGGCGCAGCGATGGAATTGTCTCAAAATACTTTGTCCTGTTAACTTGGTGTCAGCTTATAGTGACTAGACTATTCCCTAGGAGTTCTGCTCTAGTAGCTTTCTCCTATAGGAGTTCTGGCCTAAGTCTGGCTCTGACTTTCCTTACGATCTGCATACTAATTAAAGACCACGCAGTAGGCGACATCAGTAATTACAGTCACTGAAAACCGTTTAACTTCAGTATGTATACCACGCACCAGAAATAATAGCATCATCTTTATTGCTAAATGACGACAACATTCTAAATTACTACATATCAATAATTGTAACTTAGTTTGAACATGTGCACAGTTAACTTCAGTAATCATATAAGGAACTACCGCGGATCAAAATTATTGTGATGGCACGTCTAGGCACAAGGACAGCAAAATATTCCCGCTTCGTGTCAAAGCGTGTGGTTTGTCTCATGGTGTTTTCCATAAGAAAAGGCTTTGGCTTAAGCATCTATGCCATATGGAAATGTCAATGACCATGGTATGTGTAGACGCTATGTTAGAATGCAAGTTTTCAAAAAAATATGCAAAATCTTCCCAGGAAATTATGCTGATAGTAGATTTGTGAGCTAAGCATGATTGAATGATTTTTTAAATTAAAATAATGTCTCTGAAGATTAATTTGAATTGTACCTCAAAAATGCAAGTCTACACGCGACTATACAAGTAATAATACAAAACTAGCTAAACAAAAATGTGTATAATATGTATGGTATGACGCATTAAAATTTCGGTTAAAAAAAAGGTGTACTGATTTGGATAGAGTTCTTCACAACCTCAAAGAGCAGAATATTGACAATCTGATAACATATACAATACATATATATATATATATATCTACACTAGCATATTAGACAAAACATTAAACTAGAACACAATTTATAATTTTAGATAAGCCAAAAAGACCACCTGAAATCAAAATTACACCTGGATCTGATGAACTACCAATCAGTGAACTTACAAAAAATCATCCTACTGTACATATAATGGTAGAGAGTCCAAAAGAGCCTCCAAGTGGAGATTTTTCGACAATATCAACACCGGAATGTCCATCCAACAATGATACGAAAATAAATATTAATGATGAAATAATCGATGTCAATATCCAAGGAGATACATCAAATGTATTTTATGAATATACCGACAGCAGCTGCCATGAACTTGAAGATGTCAAAGTTGAAGAAGCCAGAACAAATGAAATCGATAGCATCGATGATGAAACACAACAAAGGTGACCATCAGAATATGATATTAACAAGCAAAATGACAACGGGGAAATTAGTTGACAATCCTTTACTTGAGTACATAATACTAAGTATAACGGTTTACTAGAATCAATTTATAGCAAACATTATTGTTCTTTGTATATACCTCAAATAATAAGGATCAATCTAAACAACAATAGAACCAACCAATATTGCTTAAACAGGTTAATAATAAATCTTTATGTGAATAAATCAACTATTTATTGTTAATGATACCACTTAGGCCTAGTTACATGAAGACTCTGATGTTTACAATGGTTATTATTATTAATATTAAATTGTAATTAATATTGTCGTTTTGTTACCTGTATTCAATAAACTATTCAATGAATAGTCGAAAGTCATGCCAAAATGTGCATATTCAATTCTGTATATATTACATACATAATATTATGTAGATTATGTAAAAATTAATTGTAAAAATTTTTGTTTTCCTTTGTAAAGAAAAAAACGTTTATACATACTATTATATTATTGTATACAAGTTAAAAGTACATACATAGCAATCAAAAGAATAAAAATAAAAACAAGGCAATAATTAAATAGCTAGTTGTTAGGTAGATTAACAACAAAACAATTTTCAGCTTCTACATCAAGATTCTTATACAGATGAGTTTACAAAACACAAACAAAAAATCATTTGTAATCTATTCTCCCGCTACTTAATATCCTGCCTAACTGATTACCAATAAAACCTGACATTCCACATATGATTGCACCTATAGCTTTTCACAACAATCCCTTAACACAGTAAACGTGAAATATATAACACCAAAGTTTAGCGATTATAAGCATTAATAATTAGATAATAATTTTTGTCCGTAAAGATAAAAGTAAAATTTAATTTCTGTTAAGCCGGATTTTATAAACATTAAAATTTCTACAAGTTTACACACTTCCTATATTTCTACAGGTCGATGGAAAACAATTTTGGTCTACTAATGTGAAAAATGAACACTTTTTTTTTGTCTACTAATAACTAGATACATCCCTTGTCCAGATCCGATCCTAAAAGTTGATTTATGTTTTAAATATTATTATTATTACTTATTAAATGAAAAAAAATGGAATCAATAATTTTTACCCTACAAAACTTGGGAATTTTGCTAACTAAATTTTAATAAATTTTGCATAGGCGGCTAGTTGAAATGAAGGTCGTTACGGCTAAACTACTTGGCAACAAGAATAATCCGAGATTCCACTACACAACACAAGGGGCGTTCAGAGTGTTTACCTATTTTGAGTGATCCGTTTCCCTAAAAGGTAGACGTAATGAAAAACAAATAAAAAAACAAAACATTAACCTGCAAAAATAGTTTTAGGCCTAAACTACGTATAAAAATTAATAACTTTGTAGGGTTTGATGATCCCGCAAAATTATGTTTCGCCGTATTTAATAGCGATTTCACTATTGATGAAAGAAAGGAAACACGAATATTCACGATCTGTTATTATGACTTTTATTGACTTCTTTCAATTATTGTCAATATGAATAATATAATATTAGACTTAACGTCTCGTATATCTTTTATATAGATCTAAAAGAGTTTAACGACTCTTTTTGCAACTCCTATCTAAAACCAAATTCTCTAAACAGTTAATTCAATTATGTACTCTTCGCTTACAAGCACTGACAACTAATAAGAATGGACTGAGCATTCTTGCTTAAAAAATGCCACGGCTGTGAGAACCCTTTATTTCGTACAATTGCACACCGATTTATAGCTAATTATTGGAAACACATAAAGATTTTATAAAATAGTATTGCATTAAATTCAAATTATTTAGGAAGTTAAACTTGTTTTAGTTAACAAAAAAATTAATTTTTAATATTAATGAAAAATTTGCTCCTCTGCAGATTTGTTGTCAAATTTAATTGAGCTTGTAAGAGATAGACGTATGTAAACAATATATTTGCTAAATTTTTATGTCAATTCCAATTCATTACAATTAATACAGTCCTACTGTTTCGAAAATTGGTTACAGTTCAGTGTACATTTTAAGCTTGAAAGGGACAAATAGATTTTAGCCAAAATTTGTGCCATTTTTGACTATAGGAATTAGATAGGATGGCTCAGTCCATTCTTATTATATGTCAGTGCTTACAAGTGACAATTACAATTTACTTGACAGACTTCTCCCTTTACTTATTCTATTACTACAGTACTCAGTTGAACTAGACCACATGAGAACACTAAAACTTTTGGAACGAAGGTTGTATGATATGGCGCTGCCACATCCCACAAATTTTTGTTAATAAATAAAAAATAAACAAAAATTTAACGAGCATTGAATTAAAAAACCGTCTTAAGCACCTATTCCACTTAAGAGGAGTCAGTGCCAAGATTTGCAAGGTTCGCACATATTTCAATGCGAATTTCTGCCAAACTACTTGTAGCAAAATAATGATTTATATCTTAAATTAAAGATATCGAAGAGATCTAGTAAATAACGTTGGCAAAAATCAAAATCTATTGAAATGGAGATATTAGCTCGAAAACTTGTAAAAAATGGTAAAAATTTAAGGCTCTTAAATCAAATTCCTTAATTGGTATTCTCATTCTCTTCATTTCTTTAGATTGTGACTATTTTAGAAAGATAAAGCCCAGATCTAGCAAATGGTGTCGAGTTTCTTTCATTTTTAGTTGCGCTTGTTTCAATTTATTTATTCTAATAGTACTGGTTTTTCTCCCGATATTTCACCTCCGATAAATTGTAATATTTCATTGAAAGTTGTTGAAATATAAAGTAAAATAGTATGTTTAACAATTATGTGCAAAAACAAATTAGGGGAGTTAGTCCTCGTTAAAAAATTTCAATTTATTTTGAACTGCAAATATTCATCTTTCGTCTTAAATTGTATAGTTTTTTCACATGTTGGGTTTCTGTCTTTTACGCTAGATGTCACTAATGTGGTCTAGTTCTAGGCTAATTTTATATGAATTTTCTCACTTCCAGTAGACAGAGGACAAACACCTATGTATAGTAAATTCCATTTACCTACAGATTTCGCTGGAATCTGAACTGAAATTTTTGCTAACTACTGACTCCTCTTAAAAGTAACTTCTTATCTAACAACAATGTTAGGCAAATATGTGATTCAAATATAAAAATATTCTCCTGTCGGCTGCCTAAAAAAGAAATTATACCTGAAGTCCATTTTGAAATTATTTTTGAGCGACTCGATTGCTCTTTAAAGCATCTTTTATAGTGACATTTTATATACTACTGTTAACTTAAATATCAGAAACTGAACTTATTGTTGGGCCTGTTGTGGCAAAAGGAATCTATCAGAGCTAAGGCCGCGCATAACTGCAATTTGTGATTCGAGATCGAATCGAAAGCGATTCGTTTTAGTTGAGTTTGACTTCGATCTCGATTCGATTTTGATCCGGACACGACTGAAAGGAGCATTCTATATCGAATCGTAATAACAAATCGATAGCGATTCGTAACACCGATTCGGTAACAATTCGTAATAACACTTCGGGACTGATTCGTCATCACAAATTAAAGTTGACGTATCCATCTATAGGAGGTTTAAAACATTTCACTAAAGATTCCCATTCACTTACAGATTATCTGCAGTTTCAGACATCTTTCAATCCAAATCTGTTTTCGTCCACCCACTAGTATCAAATCACAGAAAACTTCAGATAAACTGACGACTAGCACACACCTAGTTGCTCTTCAGTCCATATCGTAAAGTTTGTTAACGTTTATCATGCAAATCGGTCGAATTTTTAAAATGATTTTGTCAAAAAAGAAAATTGCTGTTCTAGTATCTAATAATAATTCTTTTATCAGAAGTACAGTGAAGAGTAAAAAACATTTCTGGGTGAAAGATTGGTTGCTTCACAGACAAAGCATCTCACATATGAGACTATTAATTTTTTTCCTAACAGAATCAGTAGTACGCTCTATAATGTTCTATTTATTCCTTATTATCGTTTTCTTTTTACTTTCTGTTCGAATATGAATCATATTTTACTGCCCATATTTCCTGTATACTTCAGAATTCATTTAATGTTGTACTTTTATCCATGATGATGAGAAAACACAATTATCAGACGAAAATAATACATTAATACTTGAGTACTTGACTTGAAGTCCACTTGAAACTCAAGTAGGGTTTTTGGTTGAATTAATTCCAATTACTTGACTTGAAATTTACTTGAAGTGACATTTTACCTTTGACACCTCTGCATTAAGTTCAATACAGAATTGCGGATTTTTAGATAAATATCTTAAGAAAAATGCTAAAAATCACAGCCTGAATTATAAACAATAATCTTCTTCTTGTTCCTCTTTGCCGTTTTCATATCTCGCACCAATGAAAAAATGTCAAGTACTGAAGTTGCGTTTACATAAATTTTTTCAAATCAATCGAACAAAATTTTGTGATTTACTTGACTCAAACATACTTGAAGTCAATACGCGTTTAATGATATTTTGATTACTTGATCTCTACTTGAAGTATACTTTGAATATTCATGTACGTGCGGTGGATATGCAGTTTACAAATCTGCAGTTCTGTTATCTGACGATGAACTGCCGACCTGGTTACAACCAAATTGTACAAATTTTTAACATACACACGCAGATCACCTAGACTGTAGATCAAATCGTACGATTTGAATTGTTAATGAGTGGCGGAATTTAAATATATCTAGGTACAGTTCGGATATGTAGCTAATCTGTAAGGCTTTAGTCCACTAAGTTTCACAATGAAATGAAATCATGTGGTTAAATAAGGTAATTTTTCGAATAGCAGTAAATAGAAATTCTGCTTATATGTCGAAGAAAATTCTTTTAAAATTCAATAAATTTAATACTTTTCTTTAGACCACAAATGATATTTTACAACAAAGCTACAATAAAATTACAAGTAAATTTGTACTTTAATAGCTTCTGAGAATTGGACAAGTCGAAATAAAAAAATAAATTAGCGTTCTGACGACAGTAACACATCCGTAAACGAAACTCTCGGAAAAATATTTGGCTGAAAACGAAATTCTCTAAAATGTTTGCTGGGACTTCGAGTAGGAAACTAATACCGATTTTCATTAATATTTTAAGAAAAGTGCACGGCCAATGGAAAACGAGTTCAATGCAATGAAAATAGATAGCTCATATCCGTGTAATTTGTCAGATTTAAAATTTTCCAGCAAAAGCAACATCACGAATAACTTAAAAATGATGAAAATTACAATTTGACAGTTTTGCTGTGAATGCGGATGAATTTGGTGTAGCAATAGTTGAAGATGGATATGTAATACTCCATGACTTTCAGCGGTGGCATTTCTCATATAAATGTGTGCGGTAATTAGTATAAATGGAGTTAACATGAAGCATGATACAGCGTTACCACTTTTAATTAATGGCGGAAAATTTTAAATATTATTTAAGTGAAAGTATGCATATTTTATACACCAGCCTTCTCTATTAGTTTCCTGCTCCAAGTTTACAAGTTGTTTTCATCGATAAACCTATTTTTTAGGCCATCTTGAATACCTATCATGTCTTTTAAGCTTCGACAAATTTTTCGAAATTTGGTTCACCTACACGGAAAAAATTCACATTTACATTCTTAATACAGAAATATCTTGATATTGTTGCTTTTGCAAGCATTCTTATATCGCGTTTTACCATATTTACTATACTATATGATATTAGCCCCACTGACATATATAATATGGACTCTTTCATGTGGGCTCAATTGCTTATGTCAAAAAAAGTTCTTACGCCGGTGCCAACATTGAAAAAATCATTGGCGGGAAATTGAAAAAATTAGTGCGCAGCTCGAAAAGCGATTAAAATAAAACGTTTCGAATTTCTACTGCACATCTTATGAATATATTGCCTTTGGTAAAACAATTTTATCAGTAATATCCCTAAATAATTAATTTAAAAACATTTCGGCGGACCCACTTATTTATTTCTTGCTTACAGTTCTCTCTCAGTTGGTACTTAGACCGAAAGAGTCAGCAATGTAGAAGTGAGCCCACTTTTTGCAATGCATTTCTATGAACATAGTCAGACCATATTATACATGTCAGTGATTAGCCCTGTTTATACGGGTCAGTATGCTGCCTCTAAGATGATGGTTGGGGGCAGGAAGGAAGCATCATCCTAATTACAGATTTCGTGCGGCACAGGCAGCATACTGACCTGTCTAAACTGGGTCTTTAAACAAATCGAATTAAAGAACATGTTTCGTATACCGCGATTGGGTGGCAATGGCAACAATTATTACCAGGTATGATCCTAAACGTGAACGTGAAATGGTTAGATGAAACGAGAAACCAATGAATTCAAACGAAATAAATGATTTATTGAGGTTTGCTTATAGCTCTTCACAAAACCCACTTTTTTCATTAGGTGCTAGCAATTTTTGTGCATTCTTTGTCTTTGCTAGAAGTTCAGAGAATTAAGCCTTGTTCTGTTTTTGAATTCAAATATAAAAAATTTAAATAGTGGGAAAGTAAAGTTCATCTGACTTATTGAAATGTTCATTTGAGAACGAATAAACTTCTGTAAAATGTGGAAACCAAAATTTTTCTATTATATAGATATACATAAATAAAGTTGTTCATACAAATTTCATGCAAGCGAGGTTAAGTTACTTAGTACAAAATAAAACAAAAATTCCATACAAAATAAACGCTCATCAACTATATGATTTTTCGGCACTACGCAGACATAATGGAATATATGACGAGCTAAAAATAAAACATAAATAAAACAAATCAAACACTTCTTGATTTTTTTTTTAAATTTTTCGAAAAATATAATATACAGCGGAATCGATTAGTTTCTATGGAGCCTTGTATTGTGCGGTTATTTATGTTTTAGTCCATGATCTGCCACATTCTGGGGTTTTTGTAAAAACTGTTATTACCTACTCTAAGTTGGTTGGTCTGGCTCTCCTGCATGTATGAGTTCCCCCTCCGAGTTCCAGTTATCAGCCTGAATTTAGAATGTTAGATTAATATCACATCAAAACCCCGGGATGAATATTATACTGTGCCCGGGGCCTATGCAATTACAGTTTCTACAATTTATTTCTACGTCGATTCTGCCTGACTCTGGAAATTTTTCGTTTGTATTTAGATACTGTAAATCAAATTTTTAAAACAGTGTGATAGTAATGGAGTGATTTTCACTTCTCGTATCGATACTGTAAACGTTGGTAAAAATTTGTTTTCCATCAATAATTTCATCTTCATATTTTACTTGACCAAAAAGCGTAAATTTTTATTAGCAACCCTGTATTAGACAGACCAAACTATTTAAAGAACTTTTTCTTATTTGTTTACTAGCGAGTAAAATTAATATGGAAAAGTCACATCTTATACGATATCGATGCTTCACTCATATATGGAAAAAATATTTCATTGCTCAAACTTCTTTCAAAAAGCAAAATTCATTCTTTTTTTTCATCCCTTTTTTTGCAAATTTTGCTGCAAAGCTACATTTTGAATAAATTCAAGAAGCTTCCACTTTTTTAATTATATTTATCTTAACTAATTTATATTTTAAGGCTCATTTTGATTTTGCTCCTTCCTAATAAAATATTTACTTACGCCCACCAATAATATCTGCATGTATGCTTTAATCTGCAAACATTTCCAACATTTATTTAATAAACAAATAAAAAACATTGACAATCATATATTCTTACGTAATATTGAACTGTAAAATAGTTTTGCTATAACCAAATATGTTTGTAATCTACGATTTTCTTATTTGTGTGTGTAAACAGATATCTAAATCAATTATTGTAAATAATATACCTACATAAATAGCGAAAAAAGGGAATATTTATATAGTGATGGTAAAGTGGATATTCTAATTATTTCAAAAAAGAAAACCTCCCCGTAATTAAATTCAGTAGAACTTTAGATAGAAAACAACATTTAAATTAACTTTTTCAAAAATTTAAAAAAAAAAATTTAACAAAATGAAAAATTTCAAAATTTTTCATTACTTACTTGAATTGAAGACACTTTTTAAATAAATTAACATTTTAATCAAAATGAATATTTTGCCTTTTCTATATAAGAAAATAAACTAGAAAAATAAAAATTGAAAGGAGATTATATACATAAGTATGTATGTAGATGAAAGAGCTGGAAGAGTTATTATTCGAGTTTAGCTTAAAATTTTGCCTCAGCATTTTAAAATTTAAATATTAAAAACTGAAAAAAAAGTCTTGCCATCCGTTTATGTGAATATATAATATATGTATGCTTCAATCATATAGCTACTGCTTCTTTTGTATATTATGTATTTGAAAAAAAGAAAACATAAATAACATAACAATAACAATAAATTAAAGCTTAAAGCGATGACAATAATAGAAATCATAACTTTGTTGCAAACTAATCAGAATTGCTGCTACTACCCACTAGAGTTCGTGCAAGTGGGGAAAATGTTTATAAAACCTAGCATTGTTAATGGTTCTCCAACTTTAATCCAAATCGCAGTTAACAATATTTGTATTATTATTACATAAATTATAATTAATTGAATAACGAATTTAATAGACATATTATGTAGATAGACGCTTTTTAACGAAATATTTGTTCAGACATTTGTTGGTATTAATTTTTTGCAAATATTTATATATACTATTCGCAGTTGAAGTTTGTATTTTTAGTGTTAGGCGAGCAAGATATAATCAAGAAATAGTTTCTTTTTTATTATTTTTGCTTAACAAACGCAGATTTTTTAAACTTGTTTTTGTAAATCTAAAAAACACCAATCGCGCTTTACAAAGTGCACATTTGCTAAGTTAAAAATAAATTCAGGTCGACATTATTAAGTTTCAACTTTAAATTATGGGAGTGGATTATAAAACTGAATGTACTGATAAATTAGTTAAGTACCTACAATATACTTAAGTATAACCAATATTTTTTTTATTATTGACTTGAAAAATTATCTTGGAGCACATTAAGGAGAAATTTATCGATTTATCAGCGAGTAGTTAAATAAATTAATCAGTGAGTTAGTTAAATAATAATAAATGGAAAAATCAGTTAATCATGTGCTACCCTGGTGTAAATTATAATATAAAAATAATACAAATTTATTTTCTAAATTTTCTAACGAAATTAAGGTGAGGTAAAAAATTTGTTACTTTTCAATTACTCTGGAAAATTTTCAACATACTAATTATATGAAAATTCATATAATATACATATAATATGTTTTTTTTTGTTTTTTTTTCGGAGCTGCTGAGTTTTTTGTATGCAGATCTGGTGACGGAATATAGTTCTGCCTGGAATATTGAGGCGTACTATCCTAGCCTTTGATAAATGTCAGCTCTTGACTTTACAGCATATCGACCACAAGTGCAAAGTCCGAACTCTATTTTACTTACTTTGGCTGAGACAACTTAAAACTAGATACGAAAATCTCCATATAAGCTAGGATCACTATTTGAAATCTCTTTAACTTTTTATTCAACCAAAGAAAGCTGTCATTGCTAAGAACTTATGTGTCATAATCATTGACATATAATAAGAATGGACTGAGCCATCCCATCTAATTCCTATAGTCAAAAATGGCACAAATTTTGGCTAAGATCTATTTGACTCTTTCAAGCTTAAAATGTACACTGAACTGTAACCAATTTTCGAAACAGTACGGCTGTATTAATTGGAATGTATTGGAACTGACATAAAAATTCAGACAAATATATTGTTTACATACGTGTATCTCTTACAAGCTCAATTAAATTTGACAACAAATCTGCAGAGGAGCACATTTTTCAGTAATATTACAAATTAATTTCTGTGTTAATTAAAAGAACTTTAACTTCGTAAACAATTTTCATTTAATGCAACATCTTTAGTGTTTCCAATCGTGTAACTCCTTCGTAGGGTCGCCATTCAAAAACTAAATTTTTCACTATATATTTGGACACTGCATGAGAACGCGTCAACGTAGAGAGCTGAAATTTTGTACACGGCATTTTCATAAAAATAGTAAATAAAATTTCAAAAGTTGGATAAATCTGGCAGCCCATTCTTGGTGTTACCATATAAATATTTAGGATTTCTACGCATATTGAAAAAACGATCACTCCTAGACGTTTTATTGTACTAAAAACTTCTTGAGATTATGAAATTGTTTAGAATCATTTTTTCTGTCCAAAAACTACGTCAACAATCAAACTTGCACAGAGGAGGTGACCATAAGAAATTACATATATACTCATCTATATTATCATAAGAGGTCTTAGACCTCATCTCTTTACTTGTTTTTTTTTTTTTTTAACTACAGTAGCTCAATAGATAAAAATAATGCCATTAAGTTATTTTTATATAATAATTGGTAAATTATGATAGTTAGGCCACTTTGAAAACGAAAATTAAATATTCGTGCTAGAGGTTTTGCATGCATGTCGTCGATATATTTCTGTCCCTTCACCTTTTACGGCTTGAGAACCGTCGGTACACCAGATTAGAGCTTTGTTTTCTAGATTTGTATCTATTTCCTCCATATTTGGCATCCTTATCTTGACTGGTAGATTGTATTTAACTACCATTCTGTCTGATATCATGTCCAGTATTGGATTTTCTTCTATTCGTTTTAAAATTTTAGGTGGAAAAACTTCTTCATACATATGTATGTATATCTTGAATGGAAGTCATCTTAACCCTTACCATAATATTAAATTTAGTAAGTACCCGTACCATACCGCGAAGTAGCTTACCTTACCTTCTTTCATGGATAACCAATAATGCATCTACCGAGTAAAAATATACTACTTTCTAGATAAAAAGAAGAATGATGTGAACGGATAAATGATCTTTTCGGGGCACCCAAAACTGTTAACTTTGTGAAATCTAGCAGATTGAAATAAGTAGCTTAATACTATTTCTAACAAGAAAACATGTATATGTATTTCCCTTGGGTGGCCTGATTCTCTAAAGCAAATTGTGGTAACTGTACTCGTATACACTAGCTGATCTATGTTAATATAGTTTTATGCGAATTAAAAGAATCTTACTTTGAATTATATATCTCGGCCATAAGTTAAACACTACAAGAACTGATTTTCGTAACACAAAGTAAAATTCTACTCACTCTTATATTACTCTATTGACATAAATCCGCACAAAGCCTTAGCAACCGATCTCTGTAACTATTGCTATTCTTCTCATTTTAATTCTTGTTTTAATTTTCAGATTCTCACTCAAATTATATATAAGTGGGCTGCTGAATCTATCTTCTGTAACTTTCAAATGCTATTTAAGTCATTTTCACTCTATGCTATCTAATTTATAGAGAACTGGTTAGTTTCTTCGATCGAACAAAATTTTATAAAATCAATCTGAATGGTAAACTGATTTATTTCTGTGATAATATAAAACATTATAATCTGCACTAAACAGTCAAAATATTTTTTTCATACAAGGTCAATAAACTTTATGCAAATGAAAACGCTACAAAATTATACTAAAAAATAAAGCAGCAGAGTGTTATATCTACGAATACGGCGTAATAAATAACTTCCTCAGTTCGGTGATAATGAATGCTAATCAGTTCTACTCACTTTAGACATTTAGCAATAAATAATTTGTTTTTCTTTTAAATTTGTGAGATCGATGTATTTTAATTTCATTTTTATACTTTCCCAGATATAAATTTTCAAAAAATACATAACATTTAAATAATCATATAAATTTAATGACCATTCCCATAATCCGAAAGGAATGGCTTACTGAGGGTGTGAATTTAAATTAAGTTTATTTATGTTTTGAAAAATTATTTCCGAAATTACACACAGTTAAATAACGTATATAAAGATAATGAAATTGTGATTTCAGTAAAAGTCATATCATTAAAAATTTTAAAGTTAATAGTACAAAAAATATACATAGTATATTACACATACATAGGTAATAAAAATAAAGGATGGTTGATTATCGTTACATTGTGATGTTGAAAATATGATTCTACATAATATTAAAATGAAAATTTTAGTAAAAATTCGGATGTAAATACGTGATACCGCAGCAGTGATTAGTTATTAGCTGAAATAAAATTATTTGTAAATTTATCGAAATTTCAAATTCCGCTATATACATATGATAAGCAATTATTATAAATATATAATAAAATTGTTTCGTATTTATTACATTTATCTTTTATTTATACTTTTCCCTCCCCTTCACATTTTTCACACGTCATAACAACAAGCAAGAGGTAATTACTTACCTAAACAAACAATAGATTATCATCTCAACTGTTTCGGAGTTACAGGATGATTAAGAAAATATGCTATGTCTAAAAATTATATATATAGAGAATGTCATGGCCTTTCCAAGGACTGTTCAACCAGCTCCGCATTCTTCTCTACTCCTAGACGAAAAATATAGGGTATGCTAAGTTTGTCATTCCGTTTGTAACACCTAGAAATAGTGATGATAGAGCAAAACGGATTAGACACCCATGCATAAAATTAAAAGTTATTTTGATTTTGGAATATCCGTCCGTCTGTCCTCACGATAGCTCAACAACGCTTTTAAAGTAAAAAGTAAACTAAAGTTCGAAAATGGCACGAATCCGGTAACTGCTTCGTAGGGTTGCCATATAAAAATTTCGTTTTCACTATACATTTTGACATTACCTGAGAATACGTAAACGTAGAGAGCTGAAATTTTGTACATAGGGTTTTTATGAAAAGAGTAAATACAATTTCAAAAATAAGCTAAATCGGGCAACCCCTTATTGGTGTTGAAATATAAAAATTTAGGATTTTTACGTATACTGTGAAAACCATAAGTCCTGTACTATTTTAATGTACGGAAAAGTTCTTCAGAATATAAAATCCTATAAAATATTTTTTCTGTCCAACGAACCGTTATAGAAATACATATATGCGAAAAACCACTTCAAAAATCAAACTTGCACAGAAATGACATACGTATACGAGTATTCATATAGGGTATCATAAAAATTGGTCATTCTTCAGAATGACACTGAATATTCCAAATATCAAATATAAAATCGCAGGTTGCACAATAAACACAAATAAGAAATATACAGATAAAGAATCGAATAGGAAAATTAAAAACCCTAAGTCAGATACATGTTGCGAATCAATGAAAAAACTTGCATGTCTCTCTCGAATATAAAATCGACGATGCCTCGACCTGATGTAGGGCGGCCTCAATTCTTTCTTCGAAATTGACTGAAAATTGTTTTTTAAAAATTTCCTGGAAATTTGTTCCTCAGAGGCTGATAACGGCAAAAGCAATGAATGCTTATTGGCAATTGGATGCCACAAAGGCACAAATGAAAGTATTGTATATGAAAAGAACTCCAATCAGCCATCAAAGTGAATGAAAATTCTACCGAAACATTTTTGCAAATTTTCTTATTGCATATTTATACGTCAAAACTCATAAAAATGTTGTCGGCCTCCAAAAATGCGTATAAATAAATTCTAAGAAAAAATTTCCAGTAAATTTCAAGACAAAATTGAGGGCTCCCCTACATCAGGTCGTGGCATCGTTGATTTTATATTGTATCGAGGCATTGCATTGCTCTGGTAAAAGGTGGAAACTTGGATGTTTGCCTGAACATTAGGAACATTTTCTGTTAATAACAACATTTCTTAGCTACAATTTTCGTCGTAGCTAACTAAAACTGTTACCAGAAATGTTGATAAAGTTTTCATTTCACTGATATGCGTTCTTCATAAAGATATGCAAAAAGCTAAAACTGTTGCTAAAATATACACAATTAAACAAATTTTATACAATAGAAATGAGTTGGATACGCAATTTTATAGATCACTGCCTTTGCCTACTATAAAAAAGTTCCACAAGAAATTGCAAAAGCTACACTTTCCCAAATTCTGTGAATATGAGAAAGGTGGCTTAATTGGAAAAATTGTTAAAATAATTGATGACTTAACTTATTAATAATATTCGATATGTTCAGAATAAAAACACTTGTTTTCGTTCCACAATATTTAATTTTTAATATCACAAATAAGTAAATATATAGATGAAGAACGCAATCAGAAAAATGAAAACTTTATCAACATTTCTGATAACCAAGTTAGTTAGCTACGACGAAAATTGTAACTAGGAAATGTTATTCACAAAAAATGTTCCTAACACACACCCAAGTCTTTTACCAGACCAATGCAATGGCTCGCTCCAATATAAAATCAACGATGCCTCGACCTGATGTAGGGAAGCCCTCATTTTTTCTTAGAAATTGACTGCAAATTTTTTCTTAAAATTTATAAGCATTTTTGAAGTCCGACAAGGCGGCAACAATTTTTGTGCAATAAGATTTTTAGTTTTTTTTTAGAAATTTACAAGAAATGTTTCAGTCGAATTTTTATTCACTTTGTTGGCCGATTGGCATTATTTTCAGATACAATAACTTTCATTTTTGTGCCTTTGTCGGCCTCCAATTGCCGATAAACATTCATTCTTCTGTCGTTGTCAGCCTCCAATACATATTGTCAGCCTCCAATATAACTTCTAAAGCCTCGTTTCCACTTATACAAATTGTGTCAACTTGTTCGTCAACATGTTGTGTACTTGTTGGGAGCCGACATGTTAGGTTAAACTAGCAAGTGTTTCCATTTAAATAAATTCTCGCGAGCTTGTTGGCTTAACTTCTTACATTCTACTCCATTGCCTTCCACTAGTTTAGCAAACACAACAAATAGCGTTTCCACTTAAATGAATAAATCCATCCAACAAATTCTGCGAGTTTTTACAGTCGACATCGAACAAGTTGCCAACATGTGTCTGAATTTTCATATAGGGTTTTTCCACTTAGACAGAATGTTGGCAACTTGTTTCAGAACTTGTCGGGCAAGACAATTTGTATAAGTAGAAACGAGGCTTAAGGAACCAATTTCAGTAAATTTCTAAAAAAAATTCCAATAAATTTCTAAGAAAGAATTGAGGCCTTCCTACATCAGGTCGCTCGATATCTACATCCTCGATTTTATATTCGAGCGAGGCGTTGCAAATTATTTTTAATTGACTCGCAACATTTATTTGACTTCTGGTTTTCAATTTTCCTATTCGATTCGTTATCTGTATATTTAAATAATAATAATAGGTGTTATGCGATGCGTTTCGCCGTATCTAGGCATCTTCAAGCTCTTGCAATAATGGTGAAACTGATTCAGTAAAGATTAATTCTGTATATGTATTTACTTATTTGCGTTAATAGGTACATAATAATTAATAGATGTTATGCGATGCGTTTCGCCATATTTCTCTTGCAATAATGGTGAGACTGATTCAGTAAAGATTAAAATCGACAATTATAATTTATACATATCTATATAATAATACATAAGTGGCCTTTTGACGGCTAGAATTGGTCTAAGACCAATTCTTATGATTCCCTAAAGATGAATGCCCAGACAGTAAAAATAACCAATTTTATAGGATTTCATATTCTGAAGAACTTTTCAGTACAACAAAAACCTTTAGGACTGATCATTTTCACAATATACCTACGTAAAAATCCTAATTTTTTTATGGCAACACCAAAAATAATTAAAGTTTGAACAAAATTCGTTGCGAGTGGAGCCAAAAGTTAATATCCGATTTTGTCTAGTTTAGTTTTATAGCAAAGTCATAAGTTTTGCTTTTACGTAATACTTTCGGCTGATTTCACTCATGCTCTTTCAACTCAAGCTCCGACATTCGCTACCCACGCTCATCCAAATCAAACGACTGGGCCATGCAAAAGTCGCAAGATTTACTTGAGCGTGTGTAGCGGTCTTAAGACCAAATCTTTTGGTACCCTAGATGAATGCCCGTATGTAATTTCGTATGGTGCAAGTTTGATTTTTGAAGCGGTTTTTAACATATATCTCTAGAACGGTTCGACGGACAATAAAAATGATTATAACCAATTTCAAAGGATTTCATATTCTGAATAACTTTTTGATACAATGAAAACTTTTAGGACTGATTGTTTTTACAGTATACGTAAAAAACCTAAATTTTCATATGGCAACACCAAGAAGGCGCTGCCCCATTTAGTCCATTTGGAAGCTTTATTTACTATGCCATAGCCCATACAAGGGAGATTATCGGAACTTTAATTGGATGAGTAGTATTCGGGGATAGGTAAAAGCCCATATGACCAAGTTTCGTTTGGGAGTACGGGCAGAATACCAATACTACCGCAAACCGGCCGTTTTGAACTTGCGAAATTTCTGAAATTTCTCATCGGATGGCTGTGCAGATGTTTATTTGCGATTTGAGATGATAATATAATAATTTAATAATCATTACGTGTTGTGAATTTACAGTTATTGTTTATATAAAAAACTGTGACTTAATTGAACACGCACACAATTAATTTCGGTTATCATATAAGGAACTACGCGAAGGAACATTATTGTTATGGCACGTCTAAGCCAAATTTCTTCCTTCCCTAAAAAGTTCTCGTCTGGGTGCCAACTTGTTCGTCAACATGTTGTGTACTTGTTGGGAGCCGACATGTAAGTTTAAACTTACAAGTGTTTCCATTTAAATAATTTCTCGCGAACTTGTTGGCTTAACTTCTTACATTCTACTCCATTGCCTTCCACTAGTTTAGCCAACACAACAAATGAGCGTTTCCACTTAAATGAACAAATCCACCCAACAAATTCTGCGAGTTTTTACAGCCGACATCGAACAAGTTGCCAACATGTGTCTGAATTTTCATATAGCGTTTCCACTTAGACAGAATGTTGCCAACTTGTTTCACACCTTGTCGGGTAAAAAAATTTGTATAAGGGAAACGAGGTTTTATAAGATCTGTATGCTCCTTTAGTACAGCTTTTTAAGAAAAACCTTAACTATAGAGTTCAAAATGCGCTTCGCAATCCTAGATTCATTCAAAAATAGATTCAAATTAATATTATTAAATTCCGGAACTTAATTTTTCCGTATTCGAGAAAAATAGCCAAAGTTGCGTAAACCAATGCCCAATGCTGTTTTCCCACGTAATCTTCAATTCGTGTCTTGTTGCTAGTAGCGGTTAGAGGTAATCATAACATAAAGCAGTTGACATTTTATACTAAAATTTGAATTAAATTGTTTCGCTATATATTTTGTATATCATTTAAGTAAAATAAGTATACAAAATGTCGAATATAATATAATTTAAGGGAGATTTTGATAACAAAAATAATCGAAGTCTTTTTAATTGTAGTTTTTAATAATCGACATCGATATTGCTTCGATTATTATTTTTGCCAACCCTGAGCATTTTAGAGTGATCAAATCGAATCGTACGCAAAATAAAAGCTTGATTTTCTTTTCACTTGATTTAAATAGTTGCTACTAGCTGTGAGTTAAGTGTTTCCAGGGGGGGGTTTTTTCAAGTTCCTATACATATTACCACCATCCAAGAAGATCCAGTCAGTGTTGATTGGTTACGTTGGCAAATTTGTCCAAAAAAGTAGATGCTTGGGTGATTTGCATAAAACGATTCTATTATAGTTGTGAGAGGTGCAGGAAGTGTTGCGTCAGTGATAAGTAGGATTTAATTGTCATAAAAGGTCCTAAAATGAATTTTATCTTGGCACTCTGTCTTCTCCTAATCGGAGTTGTCCACTCAGATGATTCCAAAGGTCCTAAGGTTACAGATAAGGTAATTGTTAGCAAGGAAATAGCCAATTAAGAGCAATCAGATTCAGTGCAATAAACTTTTTAATTATTTAATATTTACACATGCTCTTCTGTAGGTGTTCTTTGATATAACCATCGGGGGTGACCCTGTGGGACGAATTGAAATTGGCGTGTTTGGAGCTACAGTCCCAAAAACTGCTCGCAACTTTAAGGAACTAGCAGAAAAACCAGAAGGTCAAGGGTAAGTGGTCGATGCCGTACGAAAATATTAAAAACGTTTATTGATAATAAATACGTGAACAGATACAAAGGAAGTAAAATCCATCGCGTTATTAAAGATTTCATGATCCAAGGTGGCGATTTCACTAAGGGAGATGGCACTGGAGGTTGGGAATTAATTATTTTCAATCCAAGAGTAAATTAATAATTTAAAGTCTAAATTTCTTAGGACGATCAATTTATGGCGAACGTTTCGAAGATGAAAACTTCAAACTGAAACATTATGGAGCCGGTTGGTTGAGTATGGCTAACGCTGGTAAAGATACAAATGGATCTCAGTTCTTTATTACCACCAAGCCAACAAGTTGGCTCGATGGACGACACGTTGTTTTTGGAAAGGTAAGTTGGATTTTCGATTAGTTTCTTTAAGCGCTAATTACTAATTATTCGTTTTAAAGGTGTTGTCTGGAATGGACGTTATTCGGAAAATAGAAAATACAGCAACAGATCCAAGAGATCGTCCTGTTAAAGATGTTGCAATTTCAAATTCAGGCTCTTTACCAGTCAATGAACCGTTTTCCGTCGCCAAAACCGATGCCACAGATTAATTGAGAAATATTTTATTAAATGGCTCATAAATACGAATGGTTATCTGCCATGCATTTAAATACATTGAGCAAATTTTAAATAATAAAGAATTTTATAAGAAGTACATAATTATTTCTAGTTTCTTCATGTGTAATTAAAAACAAATCGAAAAAATTTAGGGTTGCTGCTTTCTAATTTCATATGTAGTTTACTTCAAGCATTGTCATTGAGAATTCCTAATTCTTAAAGGAACATGCTCTATTTGATCTGACCTGAATGCTGTACTGATTGTTCCAATACATCTTTAGTTTCTGTTTGTCTTTTTCAATTTCTTTAAATCCCTCATCACAGCACGTGAGTTTCTTTTTCTTGGCATTGTGTATTTAAACAGAATTTTAGGTTGGTCCTCCGAATGTCCGAGTAAAATACAACTGTCATTACAATTCAAATTAAAAAGGAAAAATATTTGTTGTTGCTAAAAATTATATACAACTTTGGGTAAAAGAATACTATTTTTGCGTAACAATTTTGATTAAGTAAGAATATTTTCAGCAGAATGACAAAAGATTGAGTTCTTTCAGAAATCTGTCTTGTTATCGTCTAAATATTTTAGAATCAGCGTAGCCATTGGTTTTACGGAAATCTGTATCCTATCAGGTTTACCGGGGTATTCGAGCCATTGAATAAATATTCAATGATTCGAGCCGATCGAATCAAGATTTTTCATATAGCATATTTTACTAGTAAAATTAATCGCTTCAAATATTCTTCAGCGTCAATCAAAAATAACCGGCAATTGCTTTTTATTGAATTTGAAAAATCGTCGATTCAATTGTATTAAACAGTAGAAAAATTCGATTCGATATAGATTTGATTGAATCGAATTCCCCGGTAGACCTCATTCATTTTTATATGACCGCAAGCATTTTGCTTACAAAACTTTGCAAATGGTGCAAGAACTTAGTTTTGCAATAAAATGGCAACTGGTATGTTTCATGCACCTATTTATCAAAATTTGCAAACGGTGTGCTATGAATTAAGTAATCTGCAATGACGGCGTCAGAAACTGAAATAGATGGGAGGAAGCATTCCGATTTCTTTCTTGTGAAATTTTTCACTTCCTCGTTTTTTATATAAAAAAAAAATATTTTGAAGGTGGAATTTGTGTTAATCTTGTTGTCTTTTATTATACTGAATTAAGTCTCAGACTAGCCGCGTTAGCTTGTACTGTATGATAGCGAATTATAATGTTATCACATGGAAAAGAGTGCAGACAGAAATATGATTGAGAAATTTCTTCTAAAACTTATTAACTTTTGTGCCGTTAGGTCTGTTTAAGTTAGGATATGATCTTATGGACATCCCCCCATACCCCCATACATATTACCTACACCCTGATTTAGGTATGAAGAATCGATCTAATGCAATGTCATCTACTCTAGCTCTATATATATTAAGAAATCTCAAGGTGCCAGTCAGTTTACCCTTCTTACCCAAGTCTTCTACATAGACTAAGTGCATGATCCATTTTGTTTTTATTACACCTACTCCGTCCAAGTCTATATCCTGGAATACACTGAGCATCCTACCTGACTCGATGTAATGTAATCTTAGTAATCCTCATCTAAACCGCTTGCATTACTTCAAATCTCATGGTGGTTTCTAAGCTCGCCAGTCGCCATGTAGTGTTTAAAATCAGTCTCGCCTGCATTTCGAACTAATCTGATCATAAGCTTTTGAAAGACTCACGTCGAGAATAATGCCGTTCGTTTACTAATATTTTTAGCGGTGTACGCAATACATGAAGTCTTGGCCAGCTGTCGTGCGGAGGATGTACACAACTATAATAAAACCACTGGTGCTTGATTTGCTACCTTTGGATTTCACAATTCAGAGGACGCGTGCACTAGAGAATCCTACTGTAAATGTGGAAAAGTTAACAAAGCGTTACATATGGCTCCAAAGCCTCTTATAGTATGCATTCTGGTTGGTATTTGGACGAAGAAACCAAATATTCATATGTTCTAGGTAAAACAGTCATCTTCAAACGGTAATCCTCGTCATATTGATAGGGTTGGCATTTGTAGTCAATCAAGCGCTTGAAAATCCAGTTTCGCACTCAAAAACAATATCAGAATATAAGAGTAAACTTAACATACACAACCAAATTTGCTTATATTGGTTTCTGGTCGCCAGAAATGAGAAATAATTAAATTTCCTTAGCAGGAAAGGTTTGAGACTGTACTTCTGCGTCCGGGACCAATAATTGGCACGAGTTGCATCGAAATAAGGGGAGATATTGTTCTACATTTCTGTTTACATGAATACGCATCTTGTGAGACAATGTATTGAGAATAGGAGATATCTGTTGTACAAGTGAAATCCTTCAGTTTATTAAGGGCGATAAAGTTCACCACTCCTGCCTATTCCAATATGAATATGATAGGACCGTGTTTCTTGGCGTCTATATTTGAGCCCTACATGTGCTTACCTATTTGGTTAGGCGTCAAGCGTTAATGCACGTTGTATAGATCCTTGTGGAATTCCTAGAACAGCCTCATATTTTGAGTAATATTTGCCAAATTTCATTCGCTGTTTTCTATCACTTAGCTTATGAACCATTTCAGCTCTACATTCTTAATTCCGTAATTATTTAATTTTGTTATCCATAAGTCCCTGTCGATCGTGTCAAATGCTCGGTTAAAATAAATAACGAAATACCGCTATCGACCCTTCATCCATAAATTTTTTTCTACTCTGATATCATCCAGTCGTTTCGCATAAATGGTTACTCCTGAATCCTGATACTTGCTCTACTAGTATATAATGTTCTTTTTTTTCAATATATTCCACTAGTTGTTTGTACACTACTCTTCCAACATTTTTTTCAATACTGGAAGCATGTTATTTGGTCTCAATTATTCATCACATGCTTTAGTTCTTTTAATTTTTTCAACAGGTGTACAACTTAACTCTTCCATGATTTACGAAATTCTCCACTAATAAGTGACTGGTTTATTATTTTACTCAAAACTTGACTTACTAATTCGTAGTTGTCTACTCTCATCGTTATATTCATGTTATTATAATCCCTTTTATATTTAATTCTTCACAAATGATTTTCAGTGCTTGAATATCAACATGCCTAAACTTACTTGGACTTTTGATTAAAGTAAGTCCCTATCAATGTAGGTATGTGGTTGGCTAATTTCGCTAAATTACACTTTACTAAAGATACATCCTTCTCTTATAGCTTTATAATTATATTTATTTATTTATTTAATATTTACATAATATTTACAGATTAATACATTTCTCATTTTTCCTTTTTATTTCTCTCAACCCCTACTTTTAGACAGCTTATCTGGTTTAAGAAAGAGATTAAAAGGTTGATATTGTACCGCACAAGAAATATGAAGCTACTCTCTCCTGTTTTCACCACAATTCTAACTACAATTCATAAAATCATATGCATATGCTAATTTATAGAGCTTTTAACGACAAAATTACATGCATAACTTCATTCTTAAATAATCTAAAAGTCTTAAGCTGATATATAATTCAAACATCTATTCATTTAGACAAAAAACAAAAGAAAATACATACAGTAATATACATTTTACCAAATTCAGATAAAAATGGATATTTATGAAAGTTGCACATTACTGGCAACAAATTTATTACCTTTTAACTATTCGTCCATTAAGACTAGTTCTTCGTTCTGTTCATGTATCATTTTGTCAATATTCTATTCACTAATATATATAAGAGTATCATCTGCAAATAAAGCAATTTTGCACGATTTCAAAACCTCGTTGATATCATCAATATACAATTATTATTTATTATTATTTATTTATTCACTTAAAATAATAATAGTAATATTAATTTATTTCTTCCTTTTACTTCCAATATTAAACTTTGGACATCTCAACAGACAGCCTATGGCTGGTATTATTTCCAATTTTCATCTTTTTTAATTTTCTTGTTTTTCGTAAATTAAATGTGCTCCGTTTACACATCATACAATTGCAACATTTTCTTGTGAATACTTCTTTATCAGATCCTTGAACTTGTTCACTTGCTTTGTAATTGTTATTTATTTAGGTACAGCTTTACATGCTTTAAACTCGTTAGCTTTCTGTCAGTTCTAGCATAAGGTAAGACGTATATGTCGTCGCAATCTCGTGTCCTGGTTATGTATATCTCTATGCTCGAAGTTTAAGTTGGACTTTATCATTTTAGCTTTTTCCACGTATATTTATTGTTTTAAGCTCAGGAATTTTCTCATTTCATACAGCACAAGCGTATGTAAATTGAAGATGGACTTCATTGCTTTATTTAATATGCTATGCATGCATTTTCTTTGATTATTGCAACATTGCAACCAATTGATTATATTGTAGGTAATTATTGGTAGTATAAAAGCATTGTAGATCAGGATTCTCGTCCAATAATTAAAAAAGTCTCTTCTCCTCATGATTCCTATAAGTGTTGCCAGTTTTTTCCTCACATATGTAGTGTGATGTTTCCAGGTCAAATTATCGTCCATTATCATTCCCAGATATTTTATTGAGTTAACTTTTTTAATGTACTCACCTTCCACTTATCGTCTAATGTCCAGGTTTTGCTTGGCTCTCTGTTGAAACACCATAAAACATGTTTTCGATGTATTTATTGTAAGCTTATTACCATATAGCCATCTTGTGTACCGCGTTAAGTCTTACTTATTTCCCTCAGTATTGCTTCATCATTCCTTCCCTTGTACAGGAGTAGTGTGTCACCGCATATATATAATATTCTGCTGTCATCCCAGCTTCCATTAAATCTTGGATGTACAGAGTAGAGGAGCGGACCCAGAATTGATCCCAGAGGGACTCCAGTATTCAAACCTTGGTTCTCACTATAATAGTTTTCACTTTCGTACTGCACTGTCTATCATGCAGGTAATTGGTTAGCAACTGGTTAATCTTTCCTCTAATTCCCAAATCGTTTAATATTTTGATTAGTGTATTCCAATTATCTGATTTAACAATACCTCGCGTTCAAGTGTTTCAAATTTAAAAACACTGCTATTATAGCATCTCTATCCACTCTCGTTTCCATTCAAATATAAGCCAATTAAAGGCCACCTCACATGTTTATTCCTACACCCCATAATCAATTTATTTATTTCAATATACCCATTACATTCAATACGATGGTGTTCATATTCAAAATAAACCAGAAACCAAGCTATGTATATGCAACAGAAAACTGCTGTTAGTGAGGTACAACCGTATTATTTAAGTAACAATAACTTCAAAAAAAGGGGGACACAAAATTCATTAATGTATAAAGGACTACAGTACTTTAATAACTTGACAAATATTGAAAATGAAAGTTATATGGATCTTCCTAAATCAAAATTATATGAATTTGTCGTAGTTAAATTTTAATAGCAATCATGTTTGATTATATTTACGTAACTTTCTTGCACTTTTTCATTTTTTAAATATGAAATTATATGCTTTTTTAATATTAATGAACTAAGTATATATATTCCATCAATTGTTCAGCAATAAAACGATCAAATATATTCTCGTAAGCAAGCATATTTATAGGATGTCGCATTTTGTCTACTTTCGCTACTGGCATACACATATCAGAGTCCTTTAATAGAAATCGCATGTAATATTTCATTTTCACATGCTGGCAAATGGCTAGTGTCTTCTATTGCCTCATTTTTTTCAGAAAGTAAACCTACCAGGGGATGTTCAGAAAAGGAGCCTTAAATAAACAAACATTTTAAAATCCTTGAAAATGCGATTTATTCTATTCAATTGTGTACATTACTCAATTCAAGATTTTTCACATTTTGCCCTACTCAAAAATCAATTAATCGGATATATCCCTTCTCTAATATTCTGGAATTGTGAAGTTGTCTCTAAAATACATCGCAAACCTGCTAAACTCTAAAGAATGTGTAATATATTCCAAAACTTGGAAATATTTGGAATAATCAAAACGGAATTGGTAAATTTGTATAGTCGAAACATTGATGCCTTATACATTAAGAAAAATTAAATTTTAAATCATAACAATTACTTATTTTATTACTGCAACTCTTATAAGATGCGATGATCTACGACTATTTCAAGCTACCGGGATCTCTTCAATTTTCTTAGTGGAATCATTAGTCACAAGAGTTGACGAACTTGGTCCAGCAGTTTCTCCACCGATAGCCACTTCCTCAAAATTTTCAACCAAATCAGGGACATCATCATCAGCTGAAGTTGAAGCACCTTTATTAGCAAATTCGCTTGCAATCTTTTTTAATTGCGTTATATCTTGTGGCCCTAATTGAGTAAGAATTCCCGGTAGCATTTCTGAAATCGATTTATTCTCGCCATGTCCAGTAATAGCAAATGTGTTTGTTGGTAAAGATGCTTGGGCTTTTGGATTATTGAAGTGAATTACTGTACCATCATTTTTAATAATGTTGACCTCTTCTATGCCGGGAATGGTATTTACCGAAAGTTTTTTAAGCGATGATTGTAGTTTTTTATCATCTGTTGCGGGAGTGGAATGGACTATTTTCTTCTTTCTCCTAGGCGTACCTTTTCCGCCAATCCTTACTTGAGCCTGCAACTTCTTCAATTTCTCGGGATTCATTTTACTGAATTACTTTCTGAAAATATCTTTAATTTATTCTAAAAAAAATTATTTATCCCGAAATAAAACCCGCGTACAGACACAGAAACACGTGCGTCAAAAGAATATTTAATGCAACTGTCAAAAAAGTGAGCCGCCATATTCTTCTCTTCGTAATAGACTTTTATTAAAGCCAGAGTTCAATGTGACACTGTCGCCAGATGTGTCCCGAGTCCCGAGTGATGTTAACTAGTTATTTTACTGTAACATTACATAAAACTTACAATTTTCACTCACAATTAAAATGTTCTGTATACATAAATTGTCTCAACCCAAAGTAACCCGGGGGCTCCATCTGCAAGCACAGCCTGCATGCAAGCCTCCCTTCCAACGCGATTTTAAACTTGACAGCAGAAGGCAGTTCGGCTGATGTCTTATCAGCGTGCATGCAAGTTCGTTTAAAAAATGGCATCGAGACGTAAAGTCTTGCGTATATTGGAAAATTATAGCAATAAAGGAAGTAGCAGAATGATAAAAACCCAAGAAAAAATGAAGAGGAAGGTAAATGATGTAATGCAAATGATCCCAGAAAATCTCATTTTCCCAGAATAAATTTATCAAATTCTCTCAAGCATTTCTTTTCCGCCATTTTGAAAACTGTATAAGTGTCAAATTGCTATCTCCCAGCTGCCATGAATTTTCATCATGCAAGTTCGCTGAAAGTTGCATGGCAGTTGGATTACACGTGCAAGAAGTATGGCAGTGCAAGTTGCATGCAAGCTGTACTTGCAGGTGTAACCTCCGGGTAATAGTATTCAAGTATTCCCATTAAAATTTTGACACATTGCAGCTGTAACCTGTGACGTAATTTTTTCTTTTAATAGTTTAAAGAATAAATAGCATGTAGAACAAATTTATGGAAATTATAGCGTTTGAACAAAATACAATCAACTTTTATAAGAAAAACTCCTGCAGTAAGACAAGGCAAGAAGACTGTGGATGTCGCCTGCTGACCGGCCGGCCCGCTGCTCTCTTTTTTCAACTTTGTTCATGGCTTGTATATTCCGGTGGTTACGATTACGATACAAGCGTAACCCCCGCAAGATACAAGCCATGAACAAAGTCGAAAAAAGAGAGCAACGGGCCGGTCAGCAGGCGACATCCACAGTCTTCTTGCTTTGTCTTACTGAAGGAGTTTTTCATAGAAAAGTTGCTTGTATTTTGTTCAAACGTAATAATTTCCATAAATTTGTTCTACATGCTATATTTTTTTAAAACTATTAGAAAGAAAACATATTTGGCTGCAATTTGTTTTAACAGCATTTTGCTTGTATCTTGCGGGGGCTACGTTAAAAGGCCTTAGTGCCGGGTACAGCATGCAAGAGCTCACTCTCACTGCTTTTTGTATACTCGTCATGGAGGAAAAACTAAAATTTCGTCTTAAGCAGGTCCTAAAGCTTTTTCTTTCTAATAGTTAAAAACAAAAGTAGATGTAGAAAAAATTTATGGAAATTATAGCGTTTGAACAAAATACAAGCAACTTTTATATGAAAAACTCTTGCAGTAAGACAAGACAAGACTGTGGATGTCGCCTGCTGACCGTCCCCCCACTGCTCTCTTTTATCGACTTTGTTCATGGCTTGAATATTCCGCAGGTTACGCCGGAGCTAATTCGCTTGCAGTAGTATTGGCACAGTATATCATACAGTAGCCCAGCTTAGAACAAACTACTGAAAAGTGGATTTTAGAATTTTAATTACAAAAAAAAAAACTCAAAATTTCTCCCATAAGAGGGAACTATTAAGTATGATACGGATGTAAATGAACGAACAGTAGCTAGTTGCACAATGGTTGGGAGAAGTATTAGTTTTATGTAAGTACATATCTCAGTGCCAGCCTGCAAATGTATTGTTCCATTACCAAACAGCTGTTTGATTGCAAAGTGGTGTTCGTTCCATGGACAGTATAACAGGCAAATGGCTGTAACCTTAGAATATATAGCAAACAGGAATGGTGATAAGCCAGATTTGTCTAATGAATTTCTGGTTGTGTTGGTAGTCCATTTTTACATGTATTTACACGCCATCCCTATTCTAAGCAACTTGTCAATTTGCAAAAAGTAAACAAAGGTCTTGAGCGGAGCATGTGTGGTAAAAAATGTTCTTTTTCTATTTTATTTTAAAGCAATTCACATAATTAATTTATATAAATCTTTGCTTCTATTGACAAGAAAGATAATTTAGATAGTGCAGTTGCTTCAAACAGGATTCTCTAGTTTATAATCCAATTTATATTTACAAGCACTGACCGAGCACTTCATTTCTGTTTTTCTAAATGATATGAAGATTTTAATAGGCACTAGTGGTACTATAAAGCTTTGCACTAAATAAACTTCAAAGATAAATAGTTTTGAAAAGAATTGATTACGTACTTTTGTTAAATTTCACAAAAAAATTTAAATTGACTAAATCTGCTCACAAAACAAAAGCATATTTGACAAATTACGCCCACGAATTATACACGATTCAACCATTCCTATTTGCTACATATTCTAAGGAAATAATGTTTGTTACAGTTTGATATTTCTACCAAGCCGAATGGCATGGGAAGTGGAAAAAATTGTTACCTGTTTTTTTTCTTGTAGAGATAGTTTTGATTGTCATTTTGTCTCTCTTCCTCTAGTACAAGTTTGTGCATGCTGTAAGTTTTGTTTCTTCCACTTTGGATTTACATAGGAACCTTTGCATTAGAAATTGACTATTGTGTTAGTTAAAACTGCTGAAAGAGAAAGTATAGTCTCTTTATAGAAGCATCCTACTCGCCTGACAACTTTGACAGAGCTGGGCTACTGTATGATATACTGTGGTATTGGAATGCTGTCCGTACTCCCGTAATCCCCGGAATATAATACAAGCCATGCATGAAGTCGCCGAAGGCACCGACACATTAAAAGACCTTAACGTGCCGGATCGTAACCCCCGGAATATAATACAAGCCATGAAGTCGCCGAAGCCACCGACACATTAAAAGGCCTTAACGTGCCGGGTACAGCATGCAGTAAGAACTCACTCTCACTACTTTTTGTATACTGGTCATGGAGGAAAAACTAATATTTCATCTTAAACAAGTCCTAAAGCCCAAAACGTTCGCTCGCACAGCAAAACTGCTTTTTGTATACTCGTCATGGAGGAAAAACTAAAATTACATCTTAAATAGGTCCCAAAACTGTTACTCCCACCGCAAAATAAAGTTAAGACAAATTACAACCAAATATGTTTTCTTTCTAATAGTAATGTAAAAAAATAGCATGTAGAACAAATTTATGGAAATGATAGGGTTTGAACAAAATACAAGCAACTTTTATATGAAAAACTCCAGCAGTAAGACAAGACAAGAAGACTGTGGATGTCGCCTGCTGACCGGCCCGCTGCTCTCTTTTTTCGACTTTGTTCATGGTTTGTATATTCCGGGGGTTACGGTACTCCCGATCGAAACTTATGTCGTTTTCGTTTGAACATCAGTTTCGCTCTGGAGGCAACCTAAGTGCTGTCAAAGCGTTCGTTTGAAGCAAAAATGACGTCACGGGTTGCCTCTGGTGGCAACCCAAAAGGCATCAGTTTCACTCTGAAAATTTACTCGGGTACACTATGAGTTCACTCACCCAAACAAAGTCTAGTTGTGATTTGATATTATTTAATTAACTTTAAAGTCAACAATTTTTATTAAGACAACTACTATTATTATATTATCCTCAAAATTATTCGCAAACAAATTACCAGCCAGTTTTCGCAAAAAGTTTATAGCTACTTTGACGTTAGTTTACATACACAAGCGAACTTTTTCAGGTGCACTCTGAATACGTTCGATTGAACGGGGTTGCCTCCAGAGCGAACCTGGATGTTCAAACGAAAACGACATTAATGGCACGGAATTTTCCCTACTTTCGAATACTTCTCACCATAAAAACTGCCTAAGAACTTCCGTACGACGTGTGTGGGCTATGGATAAGTAACTATCGCTGCGCAAAAATATTGTCCTGGTACGTTTAAGTACAAGGGGAGGAAAATCCTCTCGTTTCGACCTGAAGCGTGAACGCACACGTGCAGGAACTTTCTATAACACAGTTCACAGCTGTTTCGCTCTTCGCAGAGTAGAGAAGTTGGCCACGAAGTGGGTTGTCAAATCTTTTGTTTCTCACAGTTTTTATCTTGGTACGTTTCAAGTGAGAAAATTTCAAGTAAATAAAAGTCTAAGGTGATTTAAGTAAAATTTTATAAAAATAAGAATAAGAGCAATTCAAAAGCATAAGGGAATATAGGAATTCGGTATAATAAACGAGCTTCTGCTCAGCCACCTAATCAAATGAAAATTTTTGTTAAATTTTTATACTCATGTTCTAATAGTTTCCCTTCCGATTATTCAAAATTAATGGAAATTTTTGCTCTTTTATGTTAAGATTGTTTGTATTTTGATTCAGCATTAAGATATTTGCAAATAATAACTCTATTTCTAGGACGACATAGAGATCTATAAAAAATGGATCCTGAGAAGTCGAGCAACAGTTCTTTTGAAGATCTGTCCAATTTAAATGACACCGAAAATAAAACAAACATAGAAAAAGATATTAAAAATGAGGAAGATGCTTTGGATGTCGTAGGAAATGGTCAACTAACGAAAAAAGTTATACAAACAAGTGAAAGTGACACGCAACCTCAAAATCGGGATTATGTTAAAATTAATTATACAGGAAAACTTGAAGATGAAACTATTGTGGAAAGTGGGCAGAACTTTGAATTACATGTTGGTGACTATGAAGTAAGTTTCAAGCTGGAAAGATTTTATCAATTTTTTTAAAAAGCATTAATGTATTTGATAGGTTGTCCAAGGTTTGGATATGACTCTTCCACTAATGAAGTTAGGAGAAATTGCAGTTATTAACGTGGATTCAAGGTTTGCATATGGATCATTGGGATTAAAGAATGAGAACGATCCAGACTCATCAGTACCTCCCGATGCAAAGGTAAGTGAAGTCCCAATCGTTTGCAAAGATATGTGTGGGTTAAAATCTCTCATTGTATGTAAATTAAGATAAGCGGTTGTATTACAGAGCTATCCTCCCTTCCACCACTCTTTCCATCTCTGTAGTTTTTCTATTAATTTTTCTTATATGAACTATGTAATTGGGCATCTTCACAGACAGCCAAGGGCTGGTATTGGTGAAGATGATTTTTCCTATTTTCTTTTTTTAGTCACTAGTTATTTTTGTTGCATAGTAATCAGCTTACACATCAAATCAAAACCCTCGAGAATACTTCCCAAGCCATGAAATAGGATGCTATATGTATGCGTTGTGAGTTCGTTTTCTAAAATGTTCTATATTGATACTTATTGAAAAGTGCCAAACATTGACTTTATATATGCTATAGAGCCTAAACTACTATCCATGCAGGAAAAAAAGATTATTAAAATTGCATGTGTTTCCGTTTGGCTAATAAATATAAAAAACAGGACCCACATAGAAGAAGAGGTGTGTCCAAGATTTATGTAAAACTCAGCCAGAATTGGGTTTTTATGCGGATGCGTTTTTTTTTTTATAATACGGTGATATTTTACCATCTCAATAAACTTTTCTTCCATTTTTTATTCAACCAACTTTGATATTTACCACGGCATTGTTATTTACTGATATTTTTAATTTATCAAGTCATAAATATGATTGCAATGAACGTATAACAATAATATGAACGCAATCCAAAATCATAATTTTGCTAAACGCACCCTAAACGTACGACAAATTTCAATTTTCATTTAAGTTTGACGACAACGTCGAACGATGTCGTCAGCATTGGATTTTATACCATACACTCCCAAGTTATTAGAAACCAAATGACAGCATTTGTGTCGTGTCGCTCACACTGTGTTTTAGCCTGTAGGCAGCTACATTCGATATCATCAGCTGCATCAGCCCACGGCATCCCACGATGGCACAGCGACATTACATGATCACTCCGCTGAAAATTTTTGCTTGAGGAATCGTAGTCATTTGGTTAAGATAAATGTTTTTAAATAATTTTGTTAGGAAAGGTATGATAATTTTATTACGGTTCGAAAGATAAGAAATGATTTTGGGATTTGTAAGAGTTTAGCAATTGGTCTATAATTGTTGATTTGATTCCGGGAACCGGCTTTGAATAGAGGTTTAATAAGAGAAAATTTCCCATCACCCAAAAAATCCCCCAAACCTAGGGATAGATAAAAGACTATTGTTATTGGAAGAACCAAAGAACTACAACAATATTTAAGCAAGATGTTGGGAATTAAATCGTTACCGTAAGAGGTATCACATTACATTAGTCACGATATTACGTCAGAACATGTGCCAAAATTTTAATGCCTTGGACTCGACCATGCCAGCAATGCCTCACTCCAATATAAAATCAACGATGCCTCGAACTGTTGGGAAGTCCTCAATTTCTTAGAAAAAAAATTTATTCACCCTAAACACCCCAAGCAATAATTCCTAAACACGAAGAAAACTCCAAATAAGATTATGCACGAGTAATAAAAATACTCAAACTTGCATAATTTCCAAAAAATTTGTCTGCGGAAAATGCATGACTGAGAAACCAGTTAGTTGTTTTATTAGAAATTTATTAGAAGTTATGTTGCAAAATATTTCCTTTAATAAATTAAGAATTTCTTCCTAAAATCAACGTTTATTTCATTAGGGGTCAAATGACCCTTTATTGTAAGAATAGGTATGTATGTGTAAATTTTCGGTACGTTTAGTGTTAATATTCGTTGGTAGGTTATTGTATATCTGTAAGCCTCGGTATGTCACCATGTTCTGGGCCCTCTTTATATTATAAATATTCAGCCTTAAGTCTCCACCGTTTCTCAATTAGTAACATATATTGCCATTTGACATTAATATTCAATAATTATATCAACCAGCATAGAATGTCTAACGTATGTTTAATAGGCGTGTATCTATTGCAGCTTATTATCGATCTCATGGCCTTGTTTTGAAGTTTTTCTAACGTTTTTGTAACCGATTCATCATTTCATTACTACATGAATAACACTGTAGAGCAATATTCAAAATGAGGTTTAGTTAATGTATTATAAACACCTATGGCCGTTAATAATGATAGTTTATTTCTAATACTTTTGGAAAACGAAATTTTGTTCGAAATTTTTTTACACACATAGTATATATAACACATTTTAGATTATTGTCTATTACAACACCGAGATATTTCCTTTCCTTTGCAAACCCAATTTGTTCATTTTCTATCACAATTTGCCTCGCATTCGCTTCATTTACTATCATACCTTTCGTTTTTAACACATTTAATTTCAGTGCTCAACATGACGTCGACGTCAAGCCGGAATCGGGTGATAGGTCAAATCATAATAGTTACCAGAAGAGAAAATGTACACCCTGTGATGGTTTTTTTAGCTCCTGTTGCTACAAATCTTTACTTTTTTAATATTATTTTTCTTATGTAATCCCGAATAGTGCTTATGTAACCTGTTGCTTTAAATTCTAAGCCAACTGCTTCAGCTTGGAACAAAATGTCGAATTTTACCGAACCAAGAATACAAAATTAATACTTCGCCCAACTTTAACTGGCTGTACTGAAAAAAAATGTACTACGCCAGTTTGGCAGTTGACTTTTAAGGTTGACGCATTTAATAAGGCTTCTAAAATGGTAGAACAGAACACTTGCTACATTATTTCTTAGATTACGGGAAAAAAACAATTTCTTCAAGAAAGAAAAATTTCTTTTTATCTACTAAAAATGATTCTAATGTATCCAAAGCTTGCCTTAAGACCGTCACTTTAAGATTCTAGTTTGAGTGAGGTGGAGAGTCATTCCATGAAGTGTGAGTGAGACATAGTGACGCATTCGAGTCAGAGATGCTAACTTTTTGTTAAACTTAGGACAAATTTTCCTTAAGTTTAAAATTAAACACCAATTATTTGGATGCATTCTCTATAAATGAAGTGCATGTTGGTATATTCGTGTGTGGTGGCACAACACAATCACACGATAGTCCAGGAGAAAGCAAAGGTCATCGTAAAGAGATCAAAACTGTCCAAATTCAAATCATGTCCAATAAACGAAACTAAAAGTCGTAAGTACGAAATAACACCAAAGAATACGAAAAGATGCGTAGTAAACGAAGGAGCGTAACGTACTGCCAATACTCAAAAAGTGGCGTCATTATCTGTCTCACTCACACTTCATGGAACGACTCTCCGTCTCACTCAAACTAGAATCTTAAAGTTATGGTCTTAAGGCAAGCTTTGTATACACTAGAATCATTTTTAGTAGGTAAAATGAAATTTTTCCAAACTGGGTTTCTTTGAGAAAAATTTTTTTCTCCGTAATCTAAGAAAGAATGTAGCAAGTGTTATACCATTTTAGAATCCTTATTAAACCGTGCGTTCAGGTGTACACACATCACATCATTGAAAAAGTAGGGATAGCACCTAAACGGTTGGTGTGCACTTCTCAGCACATCGGTACACACATCACATCATTGAAAAAGTAGGGATAGCACCTGAACGGTTGGTGTGCACTTCGATTCGAAATGTCAATTTTGAAAGTTCTTTAAGAATAAAACTATGCTAAACGTCAAAATTACTAGGCGCACCGGGACACTACGCTACCAGACCGTAGCGTAAAAATGTGCACACCGATGTGCTGGGGAAATGACAGCGCTTCGGTCGCCTGAACGACATGGTGTGTAAAAATGTGACATTCTGCGTGCAGCTGAATGTACGGAAATGCGTCAACTTGCCAAACTGGCGTTGTACATTTTTTTTTCAGTACAGCCAGTTAAAATTGGGCGAAGTGACATTTTATTCCAAGCTAGAGCAGTTGGCTTAGAATTTAAGGCAACAGGTTACATAAGTACTATTTGGGATTACATAAGAAAAATAAAATTTGAAAAAAGTTAAAGATTTGTAGCAACAGGAGCTAAAAAGACTAATATGCAAGTTACCTAACTACATATAAATCCTTGGAGTAGTCAAGTAGCACGAGAATGCCGACCTCACCCTTATCCAGGCTTTTCCGCAGGTCCTTAGTAACCTTTAATATGGCTGTTTCGCAATTGCAATTTACACGGACACGGACTGCCAGCGTGTCAGCATGTTATTTCTTTCCACATATGCCAGTATTTGCCCATACATTATATTTTCTAGTACTTTGGCTAAGAAGCAGAAAATGTTAAGATCAGATGCTGTAGCGACTGAAGACTTTTTAGGAATAGGCAAAATCATTGCCAATTTCCAGTTAGTAGGGAAAGGAGATGACGTAAGCCAATGATTTAGTAAGTGCAGGAGCAATATTTTTATGAATTTTGGTGAGATTTTATAAGGGCCTACAGATTCAGATTTGACAGAATAGTGCTATTACGAGCTCTTGATAATCGATTCCGTTTAACGGCTACAGTTAACACATAGGGTGTAATAGGTCAACTTAAAGAGGAGAGTCTATAGTTTACAGTTTTTATAAAAAAAAAGTTGTCACGACCTTTTTGCAAAAATAATGGAGGTTAAATTAAAAAAAAAGGTAAGAAAATCCGAAATTTTTAGTTTAGACAACAATAATTCTTGATGGGCGAGAGGTGTGGGGCTGGTTGAGCAGTTGTTGGAAAGGCCATAAAGCGCTGCATACACCAAGCTCTTAACTGTGACCATACGCCCTGTAGTTTTTAAGATAAAAAAACTGAAAAACAATACAATTTTTGGTTCGCCTAGGTGAGTACTATCACCTCCTGCTCTATTGACCTCCTAGTGGAAAATACCCTATTTTCATTAATAAAAAAAACAGCATTAAGCCAGCAAGATCCTTTAAGATGACAAAACCAAAGCTACCTGCATTTAGTTAAAAATTATAACAGGTTCATCAGAAGAGCAGGACTGTTATAAATGTGTGCCTACAAAATGCTTTTAAAATGTATAACGTTTCAGAAATGATAAGCGTTTATTTATATGAAAATACGATACACAGGACTCTTAGTAAGAAGCATAATTAGGAAGCAGCAGTAAATCTGGTCATAGGAAGAAGAAAATATATATATATACATATAGATTATTGGAAATCCGAAATTCTCAGTAACTTTAACTTCGTCTGGCAAGGGGTTAGCCGCGCGCAAAACGTCTTGGACCTGCATTTCTGTGCTCGGGGAAAACCTCTTTTTAAGACATGCATTAAGTGGTTATAATAAGTATTTCAATTTTGAAAAAAGTACTCACTTAGGCCGCGGAGATTTCCTGCCAGAAGATTGTTTTTGACATTGCCTTTCCTTTAACTTAATACTTATGCATATATTTTTTGGTCTCTTAGACTATATGTAACCAAGATAATTAGAGGGTGATTTGAAAACAGGAGACATCTCTACCATATCAGTACTTGCCTGATTACGAAAGTGCACAATTAATAGTTCATATCATACAAAAATGAATAGTCACAGTAGAAAGATGAGGATAGTTATTAGAGGATGGCTTTGTTAAAAAAAATATATATAATAATATTATTTTCACTAATCCAAACTCCAAACCGGCAATTATAGTATCTAATATCAGTTGGTGTGGAACTTGTGAAATTTCAAAGCACATTTGTTCTAGCTTGCAAACGAACGAGTAATTTTTTATTTTCAAATAAGTAAAAAGCATTTTTCCTAATTTCAGCTGATTTATACCGTGGAATTATTAGAGTGTAGGCCAGAAGAGGAAGAAGATATACAAACTTACGAAGTTCGTAAAAAATTTGGGTATTGTATAATTTTTTACTTGATTGAATTTCTCGTGAGAGCATCAGATTAATTATAGAATATTTCAGAAATCGTAAACGGGAACGGGCGAATTTTTGGTACAATCGAAATGAATTTAATATTGCAATCCTAATTTATAGACGGGCACTAGAATATTTAGACGACACTGATGGTGGCATCACCGATGCCAAAGAAAGCGAAGTAAGTCTTTGGATCTTTAAATTTTTATTGTATATATTAATAAATGGTACTTTATTTTAGTTATCTAATAGTGAACTGCAAGATCTTTTGGAAGATAGACTTGTTGTGTACAATAATTTAGCTATGGCTCAAATAAAAATTGCTGCTTATGATGCTGCATTAAATTCCGTTGAAAATGTTTTAAGATGTCAACCGAATAACTCTAAAGCTCTTTTCAGAAAAGGCAGAGTAAGTTGAATCATTTATTTTATTTCAATTCATAAGACGTTTTGGTTTAGATTCTTGATGCTAAAGGAGATACGAAAGCAGCTATAAGCTTATTACAGAGAGCTGCTACCCTGGAACCTGATAGCAAATCAATTCAACAGGCAATTAATACTTAATATAGACTTATATTATACTGTGAATTAATTACATGTTTTTAATAATATAGGACTTGGCAAAATTAATTATTAAATCACGTAGAGAAGAGCGAAATGAGAAAGAAATGTACCAAAAAATGTTGGGACAAGCAAAGAAACTTGAACAAAAAAACGTACAAGGCAAGCCAGCCGCTAACGATGTACCGAAGGCAACTTGAATAAAAATAAAATGAGTACGAAAAATGAGTAAAATGTTATTACTTTTTTTGCAGTTAAAATTGCTGGGCTATCTAATGGGATCAATTCTGATCGGCGTTGCTGGCGTGGCTATGTACAGATACAAATATTAAATCTTTGAATTCGATTTATTTTCCGTTCATGTTCATCCTTATATCTTGATATGTTATGTTCTTGTTTATTTTTTTTTTATATTTTTTTTATATTAATTGAAACATCTATTTTCTATTTTGGTCCATATTCAATTTTTCTCTTTCAGATTGAATCCCCAAAACAGAAAATTAATTTGGGATTCATTGAGAATGGATTCTCTTTTTGATTACTTTGATACCACTTTTAAGAAGAAGGCGAACATTTTCCATTACATAAATAATTTGTTTTCTTCTCGTTAGGGAAAAATTTCCTGTAATAACACTTTCAAATATTTTATCAATTTGTATTCTTGTAATAAATTGCTATCGGGAAATTGTGTAAAGACTTATATAAAAAAAAAACGTGCCTCTTGAGATGTATAGAGTGTAAATTAATATTTTACTTTTGCTCGATTTGGATTGGCTAAAACATTTAGATAAAATACTTCATAACGTTCATTCCATATAAATTTTCGTGGTTTAGGTGTATATAATGGCATTTGAACAAAAATAAATATATTTCTTGTATTTTTCTTTTTATTCAATACACACCTTTATATAATGGCCCCTATTGCTGAATCCGCCGAGAGAACTGAGATTGCGAATTTGCCAATTTGCGATTATCGAAAACATTCTCAGTTTAAAAATCAAGTTTCATTGATTATTGAAAACAAGTGAATCGAATCTCGATACTGAATGTGGTAGTTCCGCCGGCGGATTGAAAAGTTGCACATTGAGAAGTGAATCTTACTTGCGGCGGAAAACAGTAATCCATCGGATTGAGCAATACGGGCCAATATCTCTTAGAAGTAAGATAGGTGATCGTCGACTTTATTTTGGAAGATAAAGAGACAATTTTAGACTGTTTTTAATAAAAATCCAATTATCTACAATATTGTAGTGCTCCGAATTGGCCGAGAGGATTCAGTCGCAGTTTCCTTTAAATTGAGCACATTATCACACATTATAGAAGCAATTCAAGTCTGTAAAATAATAATATATAGTTTCCTTAAATCGTGATCAGATTAGAGAAATTAATTCCCGGACTCGAAATTTCGACTTTTTCTAAATTTGAGCATTTGATCTTGATAAAATGAAAGAAATATTTCTATCGAAAAGTAGACTTTATTAAACATTGAACACATCATGCTCACTGAACTTGAAAATAAAAATGAAAATTTCTTTTCATTCATAGAAGCTGCTTATGTTATATTTCGGGTTATGTGTTCCAAGGCAGGGTATTATATTTGTTATAGAGAATATGATTCCAAACGGTTAATTTGTCCATACAAATGGAAGATGAGTCCAACAGAGTTTACATGCTGGCAGAGGTAAATTGTTGACGGGGAAAATAACATTTTTGGCAACCGGAAAGTCATACCGATTGGTATACTTAAGAAGTAATGGCAAATAGTTAATAATTACAACTGTTACCGAAGACTTTTGTTCATTTAAAGCTCATTAAGAGTGCGGGTTTAGTAAGAGTTTTATACTTTTAATTCAGTGCTAATAGTTTTCACAGACTTGTTAATTAAAGTCTCTTCATAAATCTTCAATATAATAAGACATCAGTCTACCTTAGCAGACTTTCATAAATTGCAGTCAATTAGGATGGTTACCAGAGAATTAATTTTAAAGCCGGATTCACAATGCGAAGTGTTGTAGAATGGCAAGTGGCATCTGTTTTTCGTACGCAGTACTGCACATGGCTATCTTTGTTTGGCTTAGAGTAGAGTGTAGCTGCATGAAAATAGGTTCTATTCCAATTTCACGCTGCCATTTCCGAAAATATTTATTTTTCCCGCGGACGGGAATGGAACCTACACTTGTTAGAATCGGTCAATGATGGAGAAATAAGAATTTTAAGAACTTTTATTTTTAATGATTCTAAATCAAATTTCTAAATACAAGAAGAAAAAACAACCGTATTCTTGTATTTATAAATTTGATTTAGAATCATTAAAAATAAAAGTTCTTAAAATTCTTATTTCTCCATCATTGACCGATTCTAACAAGTGTAGGTACGATTCCCGTCCGCGGGAAAAATAAATAAAATTGAATTTACAATTTATTTGTGCGCTTTCATCGTTACTGGTTAATGCCAGCTGAAAGCAAAAACGTGGCTTAGTAGGCTAGTTACAAATTTGATAAATGCAAGAAGGAAAATCATCTGTCTCGTTAGCTCAGTGGTAAGAGCAGTCGCCCGGCAAGCGGAATGTCCCGGTTTCAAATCCCGGACGAGGCGCTTGTTTTTTCTTGTATTTATAAATTTGATTTAGAATCATTAAAAATAAAAGTTCTTAAAATTCTTATTTCTCCATCATTTCCGAAAACTTACAAACTGGAATTTCGAACCACTTAACATGTAGATGGCGTGGAAAAAGTTCCAAACTTTTTATCACAACATGTTTTAAAGTTATTTTCTCATTTAATATTTTTTATGAATGCTAATAAAAAACAAGAGGTATTTTTTGCAAACTTCACGATTTAAAAACCAAAAGAAGTACGTTAATTTTTAGCTAGTTTCAAAGCAATATATTATTTTGACAACGACAAGCATGTCAATTTGGCGTTGCTCTAGCATTTTGTTACATTAATTTCAAAGTTCATATGTCGATTTGGGTGAAATTTGAGTTCAGAGCAAAACTGCTTACAATAAAGCGAGTGGAATTAGAGCTTTGAAATAAAACGTAGCAAATCGCCATAACGACGCCAAATCAACAAGAATAGAACCTATTTCCATGGAGCTCCACTCTGCGCTACTCTGAGCCAAACAGAGATAGACATATGCACTACTGCGTGCGAAAAAAAGATACCAGTTGCCACTCTACACTACTCTGCATTGTGCATTGCGACATTAAATTCAAAGTTTGAGTTTCACTCTGCGCAGTATTGTGACCAGCTTCGCTCTGGACTCAAAAATACGGCATTATTGCTCATCTACGTGTCTATGCTAATAAATATTCTTAGGGCCATATTCACCAAGCAAAATTAAAAAAAATTTCATTTAAAGCTATTCACCAACCACACTTGTCCAATTATGAATAACAATTGTAAGGAAAAAATTGCGGCCTTCCCTACATGCATTGAATAAATAACTAATAAGGAAGCGGGGTATCATGCGAATACAGTGTACGTGTTTAAGCATTTCAATGACAGTGCGACCTACGGTCGGGGGGGGGGAGAAATGACAAAAGGGCCTTGTCGCTACTTTGTGTCAGTTCAACATTCTGACATTTCATATTTTTTGAAAATAAGTTTCGGATTTCAATTCGCGATATTGTGAAAAATAATTAATTAAACGTGATTTTTACGTCATACGGAGTTATTGTCGTGGGAAAGCATTCTTCAAATAAGCTGAATAGCTTTACTTAATAATTATATTGTTTTAAACAAACTAAAAGTGAAACATCTATAAAAATAAAGATCCATGGCAAAAGATTTAACAATGCCGGTTTATTTGTTTACAATTGAATTGTCATTGGTGCCTAAATAATTCCAGTCATACAAAGGCAACGCCAAGAAATATTATCTGAAAATAAAAATAAATAAAAAATAAAAATTTGTTTATTTTACATACGAATTTGGATTATAAAAAATGTTCCCCTTAAGAATGTCAGAATTTCATTACTGCCATGACGAAATGAATGCAAACAGAGCACACTAATACATTTCGCCGAGATGCTCACGTTTTCACCCGATATGCCTTTTCCTTATTAGTTATTTATTCAATGCCTACATCAGGTCGACGGGCGAAGCATTGCTGGGTTGTAACGGTATCAATTCGAGGTATCGTTGATTTTATATTCTAGCGAGATGCTACTGATTGTTTTAGTCCCTACCTTTGAATGTTTTTGGTTTGGTTATGGTCTCATCAGTTGCCGAACTTTGGGCCAACCCACACAAGAAGTTTTTAAGGAAAGAAGGATTTCCTTCCCTTGGCTTGGACATGCCATAAAAATAACGTTGCTTCGTGTAATTCCTTATATGATTACCGAAATTAAGTGTGCGCGTGTTCAATTAAATCACAGTTTTTTATATAAAAAGATGTCGTTCTTATTCGAAAAATCCATTTATGTCAATATTTCTTGAAGAAATAAGTACCGATACACATATAGGAACAAAAATTCCTTGGCTCTAGCATACCGGGCTTAAGGAATTTTGTCTCTCATCGACTAAAAGTGAATCATGTTACAACCACTGACTTATAACAATGGACTGAGCGTATTGTCATTTTCCTGTAGGAAAGCATGGCACAAGTTTTATAGTTCTCTCTTTCGCCCTATGGCAGAGTTGGAGCTACCAACACAAAATATTGCATTCTGGAACGTTTGCTTATGCCATTTGATGTTTTTATGTTGGCTACAGATGCAATCACCTCAGAAGGAGTAATGTAGAGATAGTGTTTACCATGCTCCATCTCTCTTGCCCATAAGCAGGATTCAGTTACGAATAACTTTTGAAAATTGAAGTCGGAATGAGTTTAATTGCTTATAAGCGATTAAAATATCACTTGGGCACAAGAAAAAACATTTTTTTAATTAAATTCGATTTACGGGTGTAAAATTTCATCTGATTGGTTGAATTCTACATGTTTTTTATGTAATTGTTTTAAAGGGTGCTCTAACGGTGATATACAGAAACACAAAATTTTTTGTGCCACATGAATAGTAAATCCTTAGAATATAGAGTGTACAGGAAGCGTTATAAGTCAAATTTTGTGTAGTCAAATTCTGGTTGTGTTAGTATCTGTTGCCCCTGTAGTGAACGCTCAGTACAGCCGTGTAGTAGAATCAATATAGAGAGCGGGGCAACAAGATATATTGTTGAAAATATTACGTTTGCTCCCATGGATAATGTTCTTATTCACTGTCACTACGCCATCATACTCAGGGAATTTCGCAGCTGTCACAAACGTAAACAAATCTCGGTGGAGGAAGGATTTTTTCGATATTTCGACAGCTAAACATAGAGTTGTCTCTTTCTTGAATATAATGCTGAGCTACTTCATGATACTCGGAAAATCCACGCTCATGCACACGAATTTTACAGGTATCAACACTTCCTGTTGTCTCTATATTCTAAGAGTAAATCGCTCAGTCCATTGTTATAAGTCAATGGTTACAACGCGTGATTTCGCCCATACAAATTTATTCAGTAGGCTAAAGCGTGAAACACAGTGCTGGCTTTTCCAACCTGGCCGGCCTCACCAACTTTGACAGTTCTGTAGAATATATGAGATCAGGTTATCAAGCTCCCGCAAAAGTTTGCAATTGCAAGGCTCATCAGGTCGAGGTTCTTAAAGTTATACTGAGGTCGAGGTTGGAAAAGCTAGCACTGTCTTTCAGCCTTAAAATGGAACACATCACAAATTTTAATCCTTTCGTATTTATTGCAGAAAATAAATTTGAAAAATTTCAATAGCTGCTATAGCATAAATCTTGAACACAGCCCAGTTGCATCCGAACACTTTCCAGCATTTTAGATATGTCAAAATTTTATTCCAACGTCAAACCGATGCATTTGGCGAGCGAACTGGCGGGCTTCCCTGTTTTTTTTTAAAGTTAAAGATTTGTTTTGTTTATTATTTTATTAGTTGCAAGGGATTAGTGTGTGTTAAGAACTGCTAATTAAAGAATGAGTTCACAGTGCAATATTACTTTTGGAAGTTTACAAGCATTGCCACAAAATGAGCTTGAGAAATTGTCTGCAGATAGAGTGGTTGAATTATCTTTGATATCCTTTTCAATTTTTTTCATATTCAAAACAATACAATACACTATGTTTAACATTTATTATTTATTAATTACCCATGCCAAAGCACGCATAAGACTGGGCATACCTTTGAAAGATCCTGTTAGATTTACATTATAGCTAAACAAATAATAAAATATGTATGTGTAAGATAAGTTAAGTATCTACAATACAAGTGAAGACAAATTCAAATTCAAAGTTTATTTATTATGAACCCCGGCATATGCGCCACGCAAACTAACGTTGGGTATAGCGACTAGGTACTAAGGCATATTTACAGAGTAGTTTATGTTCTAAGCAGTATAACAGCGGTTAATATAAGATTGCTGTATTTAGAATGAGTACAAGGATGTAACGTTAGATGGCTTACTATATGTATATAATATATGGGGTATGGTGACTTATCCAGTTGAAATTTTTAAAATCTTAAGTTTAAGTGAACAATTCCCATTTAGATAATTAGAAGGTAAATATTAGAATATGACTCATTATATTATAACAAAAGGAGTGATTTAGGGTCATTGTCCTTGTTCAGTTAGAGCTAAATTTATAAACTAACTGATCGGTGGGAATTCAAGCGCGGGTAGCAGTGTTTTTGTAAATAGAGAAATAAAAAAAAATTAAGTAAATGAGCAAATGAAGATCTCCGACTATATAAATAATGAGCCACGAAGGAAAAATATGGTAGAGCAAAGTTACTCCGTTATTCAAAGTCTAGTAGTGAGTATTAATGACTAAGACTGAAACCTTCGCATGGCCGACTAAAAGTTTGCAAAGGTTAGTCGTATTTGGAAGCTATAGCTTAACAATACTATTACTTATAAATATACATTAAAGTTAGAGGACAGTATACCTAAAAAATATTAAAAATAAAGCTACGACTGTTTAACAGTATTGCAATAAATCTTCTGATTCAGTATAAAGATAGGTTACCTTACACAATAAAGCATTGACTATCCCTTGACCATGACCAGCTTATAACTAGCAATGTTATAGACTAGGTTAACATTAATAGTGAAATAAAGCTATAGCTGTTAAACAGTATTGCAATGAATCTACTGATTCGTTGTAACAATCGGATACTTGAAACAGAATAAAATAAAATAACAAAAACAATATAAATTGACTATCCCTTAGCCTTATAGTTTAAAACTAACACTGTTATAAAATAGGCAGTGTGTACGCCCAATTATTATATATGGAGCTGGCGCTGACTAGCAACCGTTATTCCACCGTCTCCAAATGCTTGACCTAAGGCCGAGTACCCTTGAGAGACTAGAATTTGGAGCCTGGCTACACATATCTTTAACTCTGGAATTCGGAGCTCACGAGATGGTGGGCCGTAAATGTCCATATGGTTGAAAATGGGAGATGGACGGGCTGAATAGTTTGGAAGATGTGAATAATTGGTTTGGTATAGGTTGAAGATGAGACATAGGTTAGTCAGTTAGAGTGGAGAAATACTCCAATGCCAGAGTTTGAAAGTTTTCTAGTGCTGTCGCTCCCTTACTAGTGTAGGCAGCCTATTCCATACAGTGGTCCCCTAGCCATAGATGTTACGGATCCAAAGTGGGTGCGGGTGTGAGATTGTGTGATTCGTGCAGCCCTTCTCCTACTCCAGTTAAACTTGCTGTTTACGTATCTAGGAGGCAGCTTCAGTTTTGATCTCATGATGAAGGTAACCACTCTTATTAAGTAGAGTTCGGGCAGAGGGCATGGAAAGAATAGCTCCAGTCCATAAACGAATCTGACGCAGGCCTTAAGGGCACGAAGGATTTTGCCCATCATGCCACTTGAGAATAGGGAGGTTACTATGTCAGCGTAAAAGAAGTGCGGAACAATCAGGGTTTTGACCAGCATCAGACGGATATTAGGAGGGAGTTTGTGAGACACTGCGTATACCGGAGTCCACCATAGATACGTGGACGGATCTGTTTAACCTGTGGATCCATCATAAGACGTGATTGGTGTAGAAGGGAGCAACCTGACCTTGAAGAATCCGCGCAGGGATCGTGCTGGAAGGAACAAGAGTCCTGGAGCAGGATGAATAGATTATTGCCTGTGTTGATGCTAAGCTGATTATGCCAGCACCATCCTGAAATGTCATTTAGGATATCATTGAGATTAGCTATGAGTTTGGGGATATTTACAACCGATGATGCACTGTATATTTGTAGGTCATCCGTATATAGGTTAAAGCGAAGATCCGTTAGTAATGTAGATTCTGTGAGAACTGTCGATACACCATTCATGTACATGGAAAAGAATATAGTAGCCATAACAGCCCCTTGTGGGACACCTGAGACCACTTCCACAGGGGAGAATCCTTTACCATTTGATTCGACAATTTGCTGTCGATTTGATAGGTAGCTGGTCATTAGTGAGCACGCAGGAGTGGAGAAATTGAATAACCTGGCTAGCTTATTGACTAGTGTAGTGTGTGGTACAGATTCAAATGCCCTGCTCAGATCTAAAAGAACATGGGCCACATTAGAGCCATCCTCACACTGTTTTCACGGATGCTTTTCTGGTGGAGTGTTTGCATCGAAAGCCGGATTGTGATCAAGATAGAAAACGAGTTCTACACCAGTGGAGTACAGCTTTATGTGATGTAATGACCAAAAGGATGCATTAAAAAAAGAAAAGAAAATCATTGGGCTCTCTATTGTTTGAAGTCATTATCGTATATATAATACTAATATTAAATTCTACTGCAACTTTGAATCTATTCTATCTATTACTTACTCGATGTATACCTAACGTTGTAACGTAGCGTAAGCTGGGGTTCTTCAAATTCAAGTAAAAATTTTCTTTCGGTAGAGGGGATAATATTAGATGAAAAAAGTTTACAGATAAGATTTCCAATCCATTCATCTGTCAAATTTTTCTAGTCGGAGAAGTTAACTTACACATTATGGGTAAACAACTTTCGAGGCTGTGTAAAAACTTTGAAGCCTGGGTATATAGTTTTCGTCTCTTATAAAAGTGCATTAAGCCCGTTCGTTCTTGCACAATTATCTTCTTAATTCGTGACTATAAAAAGTCTGTTATCAGTTCACTTATTGGTATTACATATATGGATTTTAAATTTATTGATAATTAGATTTAATTTTTACCATAAGTTAATGGAATGAACCTTAATTTTTATTTTAAAAAACACAACGCATTAGAGAAGCGACAAGAAAGTGTTGAACATGTATTGAACTGCTGGTCGAAATTACTTCTCCACATATATAATTTTGCTGAAATAAAAATAAATAATATTCGTAAAATTTTTGAAGCATTTGTAGATCATACTAATGAGGTAAGATAGCTTTAGAATAAACTTTTATGGTGAATCTTTATTCAAAGATGTATCTTTCTCTAAAGACTTTAGAAGAAGCAGGAACAAAGTTACATACAGAGGAAAATTTGGATCTGCTGATATCTCTTTTAAGAAATTGGAAAAATGTTATATCTTGTATGGACGCCAAAACATTACACTTATCACGAGCTTCGATATTAATTGAATGTGCATTAAAAACTCTCTCTAATTACTATTGCTTCTTAAAAAACAGGTATACTTTTTATGATAATAATTTGGGAATTGAGTTGATTTTTTTTTGCAATAGTAAAAATTCTTCAATCACTTTCAATATATCTACATCGAATGAATTGTCTAAATTATTCAACGAAAGCCAAGATTTTCAGAAATTAATATTATCCTTAATGCTGGACGATTTTGACGTTTTCATATGTAAAGAAAGCTCAGATACTTACGATATAATTAGAAGTAAGTAAAAGATCTTTAGGTAAATCTAAGGTGCATATAAAAGGTTCAGCCACTCTTACTCGTTATTCAAAAGTAATAATTAAAATTTTCTGTACCAAGCAATTTCTTGTAACTAAATTCATTCAACAGTCATTGAAACAGAACTATACCTGCAAATTCCACTAATTGCCTTATCACTCCAACCACAGATAAATTAAAAATATTTGAATTTTTAGATAAACTCTTTATTTTTACTATTAATAAATACAAGAGAAGAAACAACCGCCTCGTACGGATTTTGAAGCCATGACCTGCCGCTTTTCGGGCGACTGCTCTTACCTGTTAGCTAACGAGACAGATGTTCTTACCTCTTGTATTTATTAACTTGTCTAGCCTATTAAGTCATTGGCTTCCACCTGGCATTAACCTTAACGATGGAAGCAAACAAAAAAAATTGTATTTTTTTTATTTATCTTTAATCTAGTCCAATGGTGGACTCAAACTTGGAATTTTTAGAATGAATCAGATGACATAGAAGAATTTTTAGAAAAACTTTATTTTGACGATTCCAAATCAAATTATTAAATACAAGAAAAAAAAACAACCCTCTCGTCCGGTTTTTGAAGCCGGAAGGACATCTGTCTCGTTAACTCACGGATAAAAGCAGTTGCGTAAACGGCACCTCTTTTTTGTATTGTATTTAATAATTTGATATGGAATCGTAAAAATAAAAAGTTTTTCTAAAAATTCTTCTTTTCCATCTGACCGATTTAAAAATTCCAAGTTCGTGTCCACCATTGGACAAGATTAAAAATAAAAATATTTATCAACTTCCTTAGATAAGATAAGATAAGTTTGATTTATTAGTTCATGTAACTATAAAGCATACTAAAAAATATGATTATTTAACAAGTTCACAGTTCTACGTCATTAATTACATACATTATATTAAAATTTTGCTATATCTACATTTCAAGGAACATTTTCTAAAATATATTGAACTAGTTTTCTTTTAAAACAATTTAGCACTCTTTCATTTTTAACTTTATCTGGCAAACCATTAAAAATTTTTAAACCCCTGTACAATAAAGAATTCTGCGTACTAACTCTATTCCATTTCTGCAACCTGAAACAGTGATTTCCTCGCAGGTTGTATGGCTGAACGTCCCCACCATATACAATATTTCTGCATAAATACTCAGGCACTTCATTATTCTTCATCTTAAACACAAGAATCATTGCATTATATGTCAAGCGTTGATTAATATTCATCCACTGGAGAATCTCCAGCATGTATCGCGTGGGTGTATCCCATTTACACCTCAGTATACTCCGCATTGCTCTGTTTTGCAGAAGTTGAAGCCTGTGTTTCATTCCTGCAGTACCAGCGAATAACAGCGAAGAACAATAATTAAAATGTGGAAGTACAAGAGAATTGAATAACATAATAGCAGTGTCCACACTTAAATATCGCCTAATTCTTCTTAAGAAACCAATTTTCTTTGCGATTTTTCCACATATGTAGTCTGCATGCTCATGAAATTTCAATTTGTTATCCACTATTACACCAAGGTATTTAAATTATGTTACATATTCAATTTTTTCATTGCCAAGGTACATATCTTCTGGATCAATGACATTAAAGCACATTGCCTTAGTTTTCTCAACATTTAATTTAAGTTTATTCATTTTAAGCCAGTTGTCAATGCTCTCGAGGTCTTCATTTATGTTACGAATACATTCGTCCGCTTGGTCACAACAGACATATATTAAGGTGTCATCTGCAAATAACGCCAATTGACTATATTTTATTACTGATTTGATATCATTTATGTACAGAAGAAACAATGTGACGCCCAGTACTGAACCTTGGGGAACTCCCAATTCCACATCTATTGGATCAGACATTATACCATTTACCCTCGTTTTTTGTGTTCTGTTAGAGAGATATGAGTTGAACCACTTTTGTTCAGTTCCTCTTATTCCGTATTTCTTAAGTTTCTTTAGCAAAATATCCCTATCTATAGTTTCAAACGCTCGCTTGAAGTCTAGGAAAACTGCCATTATTTTCTTACCAGCATCCAATTCCTTTTTCCATTCAAATATTACCCAATTTAATGCTGTTTCGCATGAATGCCTATTTCTGAAGCCAGACTGCTCTTCTAATAATAGCTTATTCTTTTCTAAATATTCTCCCAGCTGATCTGCTACTATTCTTTCTAGAATCTTTTCATAGCTAGGCAACATGTTAATTGGACGGAATTCTTCACATTTCGTTGTATTGGGAATCTTTTGAATCGGAATAACGATAGTTTCTTTCCAGCAAGGAAATATCCATTTTGGAGGCTTAGATTTATTAACTTCATTAATATATGACCTATTGTCTCTATGGATTGAACAATCATATCGCAGCTCAGGCCAATGGCGTCTTTTTTATTATTGCACCTCTTTAATGTGTCATACAGTGTTTTCTCACTACAAAAACTAAATTTGAATGTACACTCTGTTGCAAGGTCCACTTGTAGAAAGTCCACCACTGGAATAGAGATGTTTATATTTTTAATGCTTTCGACAAAGTACGTATTAAAGTTATGTGCAATCTCACTCGGATGCATTATATCATGGTCTCCAAACTGTACTACATTCAGATTATTACTTCCTCGATTCTTTGGTCCAATGACAAGCTCTTTTATTGCCTTCCATACGTTTCTTTGGCTTTCTCTTTTATTTAATACTAATAATTTTATGTATTCATTCTTTGCTTTATTAATTGCAGCTTTATACTTATTTCGAATACCCTTGTAACGATTCCATGCATCCCGTTCATCACCGTACACTGCTCTCTTATATGCTACGATTTTTTCTCTTATTCTATCTAGGTCTGCTGAGTACCAGATGCATCCACATTCTCTAATAGTTTTTTCCTGTTTCAGCCCTTTTACGCATGTCGCTAGCTTTTCCTCCAATTCAGATGATAGAGTTTCTACATCATCGATGAAATATAGTGAGTCAAAATTTGCTTGTCTCAAAAGTTCATCATCCTTGTGCCTAGATCATTTCTTCCATATACATTAGCTACAGCTCCTTCATAATACATTTACCCTAAAAATTCTTGTCGTTCAACCCTTTCCGTCATCAAAAAATCTATAAAGGGTGTGTTCAAATTTTAGCTAGAAGTCGGCTATAGTTCTTGCTTGATTGATTATTGATTACGAACAGTCGAACTCAAGTCGGAACTTAACTTGAACACATCCAATCAACACCAACACAATAATCAAATCATAGTTTCGAATCAACATTCCATATCTTGACCAGAGTTTCTCTACCGCGAACGCTGCCCTACATATGCAATCACATTAAATCTATAAAGAGTAACATTATATCCAAATTTTATTTTTGCAGTTATTAACTGTTTATCAGCTGTGGGTGAAATAGTTCCACTACTTGATGTTAAATTGACAGCTGAAATATGGAAATTTATATCCAAACTTTCTTCGGAAAATGCAACATTTATGAAACTCAGCTTGGATATTGAAGGTAGTTTTCTTTGGTTGCAGCGTCCAGTAAATTTTCTATGTGTAGAAATACAAACAAGTATTTTAGCTATTTTCGAACAAGTAAAAACTGAGGGAGTATAATTGATCAAAATATTGCTCAAAACTATTTTTAGGTATCTGGACAATCACTAGATAGAATAGAAAGGATTCTTAAAATAAATTCATTTTATCTAAAACTTTTAATTAAATTTGGATCTGATTTTGAACACAAGTATTTTCCGGGAAGTACTGAAGTGATAAAGACTGGATTTATCCTGTTGACGTAAGTAATTTACCTTTTTGTTAAAATTTTTTTATTTCTATACATCTGACTATTAATTTTTAGACCATCGGAAAATGTAGTTGGGACTAAAGTGGAACACCTTATTAAACAGCATATAACCGTTGGAGTTATAAATCTTTTTAGCCTTATATATAAAAATGAGGAATTTTTGCAGGTAACAGATCGGAATTTTATGAATTATTAAAGACAATATTCAAATCGGTTTTACAATTTTTAGGCATTATTTACTGAAAATATTTCTTCGGTGAGAAAATCTGAAGCATTTTATATAGTCCTAAGGGAAATTTTTAAAATGCTTATGTTGGAGGATGATTTAGCAGTTTCGCGTATGTATTTATCTTCTAAAACGAATGTCCTAGAGAAGCTATTTGAAAATATTCCAAAATGTAAGTATGTATAAATAACTCATCAAGAGGCGTATATGGTCATGTTGTATATATGTATCATTACATTACATTACTATGCAGCTTTAAGATTTGCTTATGACAACTCAAGGGCTAGTTGTTGTTAGACTGAAGGTCTTGAATCGCCTGCAAAGAAGTGATTTTGTGTAAGATTTCTCCATAGTAATAAAGTTTCATCGAATTAGTCATCTGCTATTTCATTTGGATCACCATTTGGTTGCCGGTCCTACGAGTTATGAAGTCGAAAACCTGAGCATGTTTAAGATGTTATTGCTTCTGTTTTCTCACAGACTAATAGAGCTCGATAAGCTCCCAAACTGGTGCCGATTTTAAGACACGACATACGCCAACTGATCCAGTCTGTTTGCCTAGGGTGGAGGAGAAATAATATTGCTGTGTCCATCACTGTTCTTGCTGACCCTCCCTTCTATGGTAGCATGTATGGGAGTATGATTAATTAAATGTTGTGTGATGATTTGGCGTTATATCAGGTAGCTCTACAGATTGGTTGACTATGCATTATACCGCTGGTATCGTGTCTAGGACAAAATATGGAATTCGATAACCCTTCCCGGAGTTAAGTAGCTTACTAAGGTAGACAGCTGGAGATCATGCAAATTTGTTTTTGAAAAGATAAATTACAAAGAGATACTTAAATGGTTGTAGAAATAAATTATAAATTGAGCCTCAGTTGACTGCAAGATGTTTAACAGCAGCGAAAATACTTCGGAATTATGCCAGATAATCCTCGTTTACTTTTATGTAATATACAATTTCGCTACATCAACTGTAACTGCGAGAAGTATTTGGCTATATCTGTGGACCAATTACTTGTGGATGGGACAATTATGTGTTGAAGATGAATCACGATTTTGTCGTGACACTAAATTCTGTGAAAAAACCTTGTGGTCTGTAATAATCCCAATGAGGCTGTCCACAGTAAAGTGAAAGCGCGGAGCATTGCAGCACAAGTGTCCACATTTGCGCACATTTGCAATCTTACTTTGCTAATCTATATATGTATAATAAAATCGCAAATCTAGTTTATACGCAAATCAATATATTTGTCTTGTGTCTTGTATAAAATTTTATTTATTAAATACATATATTTAAAATTGTCCCTATTTTAGCAATAGGGAGTGAGTGAAAGTTTGACGGAATTACACTAATCTAAATATTAGATTTTTTTAACGAATGGTAGAGCCCCGCGAGGGCTTCCTATAGTATCATACACTTCTACAAGCTGCCCATATTCATCCATTAACAAATCAAAATCTCCAAGGGAGTATCAAAGTATCAATAATATCTCCGAAAATCGTCAGTGGGTTCTGCGATGAAGGCTATTTTGCCGGACACATTGAATCGCGATGACTCCTACGAGTCCCGATGAAAGGAAAAACACTCGGTTGCCCTGTTTTAAAAAAGAATTCTGGATACACTCTACAATAGCTTTTCTTATATAAACTGAACATAAATCAGAGATGGATGTAAATGCATGTTGATGGGGAACATAAAGCGTCAATTACAATTACGACTGATCTGTCAACTGCGACTTGATTTTAAGTCGAAGTCGACGCTGAGTTGATATTTGTAATTAAATTAAAGCTTCAACTACTTGAGGCCTGAAACACAATGGAGCTTTTCAGTCAGCTTTATGCTAAAGCTGACTGAAAAAGCCGAATTGAATACAACTGTCGGTTTTTACATTCGCAACTTTAATTTGCTTATGTTGAGAAAGACAGTTAATGCATCCGATTTTCCAACATTACGATAAATTCATGCTTTTTTGGATAGTTTCGAGATGTACCAATTATATGTAAAAATATGATGACCCACAGGAACTGCTTATTTTTTACTAACTATATATAAGTTCTCTTCCATTTGAATATTTTTGGTAGCTGTTTATTTATTCTCATCTCATATTCGACATTCGCACAGTTGACAACATTAAAAATTCCCTCAAGTTGGGAGTCAAGCTGGCTAAAAAGCTCCAATTGTGTTTCAGGCGTGATCAAATCAGAAGTCACCACTTGAACTGAAGTTGTCCGCAGCCAACACCAACTTTGCACTTTTGGCAAAGTTTAGTTTCAGTCGCAGTCGAAGTCGAAGTTGCAATTATATCTTGCCACATGCATTTACCATTTGGGCAAAGTCGTAATTGTAATTCAGGCCTAACTGTAGGGGTCTTCAATAAATTCAAATTAACAATAAATTACTGAGAGAGTGTCATTGAACAACTGCGGGCAGGTGGTAGGGTAGGGTGGTAGATGCGGCTGACAGTTTTTTATGTGTGCCCGATTCTCATATTCCCTAGTGAAAGGCAGCTAATTGATTAGCGACTTCTACTATCATTATCCGTTATCAATTAGTGTGGTCGAATCTGGTTTCTTGGTTTCGGAGACGAAACTTTGGGATGCACTAATTGGGAGCTGAAGTTTCCTCTCCCTGGCCAGACCCTACGAGGTATAACGCCAATAAGTGGAATGATAGTTGGGGGACCAATTAAAAGTTTCCACACTAATGTGAGGTTATGTTTGCGACGCCACGCCCCCGTACTTATTTATATTATAGTTACAATTTTTTTAAAAAAAATTAGGTTATGTAATTAAAACTTTTAGAAAATTAATTATATTAGTTATATTTGTTTAGTTTTGTTAGTTCCATTTTGGAGTGATTAAACATAATTAAACTTGTTCGCTATAGTGGTAGGCTCCATTTTGGAGTATGGAATTTTATTGAGTTGTTACCAGCTCGAAGGCTGGGGCCGAAGTAAATCTGTCTACTTGAGGATGTACTAAACACATCCTTCATAGTCCAGATGGAGCGCATACTTTGATCAAGAAGATACACTGTAGAATTGCACTTCATCAAGGTAACGTGTATGGTCTCCATTTTGGTATCTCAATTTTGTTTAACTGCTTTTTAACGTTAAAAAATATTATTTTTATCTTATTTCAGATTCTGTCGTATTTTTGAAAAAAGAAAATTATGAGTCTCTGGTAACAATGCTGAGTGCAGTGCTTCTTTCAAAATGTGATGTTTCCGATGTCGTGAAAAATTTTGAAAACTGTCTGACAAATGGGATTTTGCAAAGTGATTTACTTCTTTCCAAAATATGTTTAGATGTTTGGTTGACAGTATCTAGGTAATGATAACATCTTCGGAATTTTCCATTTTCTATTACAAGTTTAGATTTTAATTTAGAGAAAAAATGTCTGTTCTTGCAATAATTTTGCTGCATATAGTTACATTGGATCAAATGAAAAAAACAAAAATATTTGCTTTTACCATAGACTAAATAGACTAAAACTAAAACTAAATAGACTAGAACAAAAAATTGTTGATTTGAGAGTCATATGTGGAGTATTTCGAATCTAAACATATATATAATAGGGGCTTTCGGCAAGCACTGTTTCAGTGAGACAACTTTTGAGCAACAGTCTCAGTTGTCTCAGTTCAAACCAATCAGCTGATTTGCCAATTTTGACCACAGAAAATGGATAGTAATAAATTGAGGAAAGTGTTGTTAGTTTATTCTAATAGCTCACTAAACTTTAATTAGTAATTAAAATCACAAAATAACGAAACTGAGTCAACTGAGAAGGGAAAATTCAGTCACTAATTCTCTGTTGCTCAGTGTTTGCGTTCGATTTTTGCAGCTCAATATGGAAGTAAGACAGTTCGACGAAAGTGCAGTCCCAGTGAGCCAACTGAGAATATCTCACTGAGAATGTGCTTGCCGAAAGCGCCTAATGTATACACACTTCTAGGCTCCTTAAATTTATCGAGACTAGATCTAATTTAGAGATATACACAGTACGTTTACATGAAGGCTTCAAGTACAATTCAAGTAGATATTAAGTAATCAAAATGTCATGTAAACGCGCATTGCCTTCGATTTACTTGAAAAAATTCATGTAAACGCAACTTCAGTATTTGAACATTTTTCATTTCTGCGATTTATTAAAACGGCAAAGAGGAACAATAAGAAGATCATTGTTGATATTTCAAGTTGTCATTTTTAGCACTTATCTCAAGATATTTATCTGAAAATCCGTAGTTATGTGTTGAACCTATTGGAGAGTTGTTAAAGGTAAAATGTCACTTCAAGAAAATTTCAAGTCAAGTAATTAAAATTAATTCCACCTAAACCCTACTTGACTTTCAAGCTATATACTCAAGTATTCATGTAAACGTACTGATATATCAGCTAGATGCTGTCTGCGAAGAGGTTCAAGCATAATATAAGTAAATTTGATGAGTCATGCTAGAATTAGATGGAGAGAGCGGTGATTGGAGATGCGTTATATGTCTTTCTATTTTCTGCAAATTATTTAATTCCAGCCCCAATCCGTAAACCCCGGAAGGGGTGCCGAAGGCACCGACACATTAAAAGGCCTTAACGTGCCGGGTACAGCTTGCAGTAAGAGCTCACTTACTCTCACTGCTTTTTGTATACTCGTCATGGAGGAAAAACTAAAATTTCATCTTAAACAGGTCCTAAAGCCCAAAACTGTTGCTCCCACAGCTAAATGAAGTTAAAACAAATTGCAGCCAAATATGTTTTCTTTCTAATAGTTAAAAAAAAAATAGCATCTACAACAAATTTATTAAAATTATAGCGTTTGAACAAAATACAAGCAACTTTTATATGAACAACTTCTGCAGTAAGACTTTGTTTATGACTTGTATATTCCGGGGGTTACACCAACCCCACCCCAATATGCTATACTTGCCATGCACATAGTTTTTTTTTTTGGGTTACGCCGTTCCATTTGCTCCATGGCTTAAATCAGGGGTGGCCAAACTTTTAAAGTACGACGTCTACATTATAATTCAAAATATCGTAGCGGTCTACAGTCAGCTACGGTTTTAAATAAAACGCAAACAATTTTCTTCAAAAAATCTGTAGGTACTTCCGAATGCTCCAGATTTGAAAAATACTTATGTCGCACCAAATATAATTTCCTCCTCGGCCACAACAAATTCTGAATCTATTAATTTGCCGACGTTGATAGATACTCTGTCAATGTTAATTAATGCCTTCGTTAAAAGGGAACACCATGAAACATGACTTCTTATCGAGTTCCAAAAGCTTCTTTCGAACTCCTCGTGTAAATTCTCCAACTGTTCGGCGAAACTTTGGAATTCCCGTTTCCAAGTTTTTGGTAATACTTCAATTCGCCTATTCTGATTTGGGATGCATGCACCTGAATCTTTTCTTTGATTGTTTTAACAAAACTTCTCATACCAATCAAAGTTATGCCTTTCCTTGCAGACTTAGGCGGCGCATGACAGTGTTTCATGGCAGTGAAACGCCGTTACAAAAGACTCTCTTTTATTTTTACGATACCAATGTCGCTGGTTTTGATTTTATGTCTCGCTTCGTTTTTAACTCGCGTACTTGTATTTTTAACATTTTACTTCCAACCGGAATGACGTATTTTGTGTGTGTAGTTTTAAAATGCTTTTCGACATGTTTTTGTTTTTTTCTGTAGTGCTACATCTGAGTTACAAATAAAACAAACATTTATCCTTGAACATAACGGCAAAGAACTCCTCTGATAATGGTAAACTTTTCCCGCACTCGACAACCTCCCCGGCTCATTTTAGTCGTCAGAGCTAAATACTAGCTGACTATACTGACTGATAACACAAAGGCGCGTTTTTTATTAGTACAGGACATAAATTGAGAGAGAAAAGGTAAATGGAGTGCTATGGGTAAGTGAGGCGAAGAAATGCCGCCATGCTGGCGGGGGGTGGGTTATCCGTTACTCTCGCCACGTCAGGCGGAGCAATTATCTGGGAATAGGAATTTATTGTAATTTTTATTCAATTGATTTTACTCTCGCAGGCTACTAAAAACGTCTACGCGATCGACCGGTCTTGGCCACCCCTGGCTTAAATAGTCATATGCAATACGAATGTAATGGCACTTTCACATCAAAAACAAGTACAGAAAAATGTAAACCGAAAAACTCAATTTATTCCGCTTTAAAACAAGATTTTTGTTCCAATGATTAATAAAATCCAGAGAAATAGGATAAACTAAGAATTTTACTGAGAAAATAGTTATATTTATTTCAGATTTTGAAGAAAAACAAAATTCTAAGATAAATATACTATTTTATTAGTAAAATTATTAGTTTATCCTATTTCCCATAATTTTATTAATCATTGGAGCAAAAATCTTCTTTTAAAGTGGAATAAATTGAGTTTTTCGGTTTACATTTTATCGATTCTTGTGTTTGATGTGAAAGTGCCTTAAGGTGTGGCATTTTCTTGCGAGCCCCGATTTATTCTTTGAAATTTAATTGAACATTTTTATTTAGAATTTCTATGTATTATTGGTGGTCGGGCTCTCAGCAGTCAAGATTGGTAGTGACATTTGAAAATATTTGAGATACCTACATAAGTAACACAACATTTGCAATTTTTTTCTCTTTTGCCAAGTGTCATTTCAGCTCAGCTAATGTACCTATGTACATAGAAATTTTATCATGTTTGGAGCAGTGCGATCAATTACAAATATAAAAATATGACGCCACAGAATATGCAATAGTTAGATATGATTTTAATTTTAGTATGTTCGTGGCGCTGAATTCACATGCCTGCGTTTCTTGCTTTCATTGGTCTATATATTATTTAGTATGTATATGCTTTTATTTAAGTTTGCTCATACAAAGGACAAGAGTCATTCCACAATAAATCAATTGAATTTCTATCCGACCATTATCAATTTTAATCCTTATAATTTTTCGTAAATAACTACTTATATTTTTAACTTCCCTGCTATTTCTAAAGCTTGGAAGCCTGAATTGAATATTGTTTCGAAGCACATACGCTTGATAATTACCTATCAAACGTATATTTTATTTTTCACTTGATCCAAAGTAATATTTCTCATTTGTTTTCTTACTGATAATAGTATAAATTGTTTCAGATTTCTTAACAGTGAAAGTCGGTACCATTACCTACACGTTTGGATTAATCATCGTTTAAAATTGTCATTACTCACAAGAGAACCTAAAGCAAAATATATCCAAAGTTTAGTTAGAAATCTCTTCGACTTTCTATCAAATAGCTACAAGGATACATTTTGGAATGACGTATTGATTGGAGAAGAGCATAATAAAATAATAATAGTGTCAACACTTGGTATTGATAGAATTCCCGATGACAATAAAAAGGAAGACATTAAAACTCATTTTACAACTTTATTATGTGATCAACTGGAAAGCGGTTTGAAGGGAATTACAACAGAGCATTACTATACAATGGTAAATAATATTAGTTTTAATTTATTTATTATTGAACTTTTGGCTAAGATATTCGTTTATGAATTTCCGGCACTGAGATTGGTCTACTTGTGTGGAAAATATTTTTAATTATTCTAGACATGGAAATCAATATAAAGAGCTAAGCAATGGTTGTTTCGTGAACAATCCTCTACGTGAGCATGACTTCAGGGGGAGATATCTAGTTGAGTAAATAAGGTATATTGTAAAACTGGATGTCTTCAAGAAATTAGTGATAAATTTGTTCCCAAAAATTCGTGATAACAATTCAACTACAATACGAATTTGTGAAACTCTACTACTAGTACGGTGTATAGAAACAATTTTACTACGCAAGATTTGGTTTATCACCGTTCTTTAGTACATATAAAGTTAATTGAACCAGTACTTTTTCCACGAATTGAGCAAAATAGCAGACATGGGCATTCTTGCTTCAAAAATGAAACACAAACTTAAGCAGAATTTCAAAACTCATTGATCGCTCATTTTTTTTTTATTTGTTATATTCAAATCAGCTGATCAATCTTTAATGGAATTTCCGATGTTCAATAATAGACTAAAGAAATTTTGCTTACTTATGTACCAGGGGCGGCGGTTCAAAAGGGGCCACTGTAGCCGGGCCCCACTAAAGCTCACACGACTTCAGAATATCACCAAATATTCAGCAAGTGAAGGCGAGAACACGTCATGTAGAAGATTCACGAAAACGAGATTAAAAGAAACTCGAAAATATTTCAATATTTGAAAATGCATTTTAACACAAATTTTGTAAGCCACCATGACAACATACAACTTAGCAGAAAAATCTAAGATTGCGTGACGTCATGCCTACGTGTTGCATTACGATCGTTTTAGAAGTCCTTTAAAACATAGAAAGAATCACTTCAATATCTGCTTCCGTACAAAATTGAACAGTTTAATTTCCAGAGTAGAAATGTCAAGAGGAGGATAACGTAGAACACTTATTGTGGTTCAGCAGGACAAAAAAAAATAGTTGAATATCTTTTGGAAAGCCTAGTTATAATGAAGCTCCGTATGTGTCTTCTGGACGAATCTAACATCGATATCACAAAGTGACTAATCAATGGCCATGGGCTTCATCATATAAATCAATTGGCTGCACCTTTATCCCTTTGCAGAAACGCTTTGTAGGACCGAAACAAATGTAAAGACACGCGTCCCTGTGGACGACCAATTTTTCGTGCATTTCTATACAGGGTGTTCCGTAAATGCCTTTAATCCTTTAAGGGGATGAAAGTAAAGGTCATTTGGGTCAAAAAAGTCCAGATACTTTTATATCGAACTCAGCTGGGTTTTCGAGTAAATCGATAATATCGATTTTCGAGATTTTGCTTACCTCTTCAGAGTAATTTCGTTATAAGTTCTATTGTAATTAATGGATTGTGACGTTCAAACCTTTATTTAAAAGAACACATATTGGCCTTTCTAAGAATGTATAATAAGTTATAATTGTGCCTTCAACTATTTAAAAAAAAAACAGTTTTCTCTAGAATTTTTTATTTCACCAAAATTTTTGTCGCGCTTCAGTGTACATTTATTCGAAATATAACCATTGCATGAACTTGGCAAAACAATGAAAAAATGTGCGCATTATATCCCCTTTCTAAAATGACCTCCTTAAGTGCTATCAACAATAACAATCAAAAGTTATAAGCAAACATTTGGAAGATGTGCCCAGCGAGGTAATCTTCAGTTTTTTCGTAGGATTCTATCTCCTCCTACAGTTTTTAAGCTACGGCAATCATTTATATGTCATTCTACGGGAATCTGAACTGGCTATTAGATAGGGTACTTTTCGATTTCGAATTTCGAAAAGGGAGGGGGTAATTTCGAAAAAACATTTTTTACCAAACTTGATATTTACGTAGATCTCGTTATTCCGCATCTTCATTTTTGCGGGAGAGGCAAGCTCTGGGAGGGGCGGGAGTTCAAAGTATCAACTTTAAGCGGCTATATTTGAATAAAAACCACCAACAATGTCTTTTCCATTTATGAATTTAGGACTTACTTGCTAGAACAATGCTTGGTTGAGAAAATATAGCCGCTTAAAGTTGAAACTTTGAGCTCCCGCCCCTCCCACAAAAATGAAGATGCGGAATAACGAAATCTACGTAAATATCAAGTTTGGTAAAAGGGTGTTTTTTTCGAATTTACCCCCTCAATTTTCGAAATTCGAAATCGAAAAGTACCCTATCTAATAGCCTGTTCAGATTCCCGTACAATGACGTATGGTATGGTATGGTTGCCGTAGGTTAAAAACTGTAGGAGGAGATAGAATCCTACGAAAAAAACTGAAGATTACCTCGATGGGCACATCTTCCAAATGTTTGCTTATAACTTTTGATTGTTATTGTTGATAGCACTTAGGGAGGTCATTTTGGAAAGGGGACATAATGCGCAATTTTTTTCAAAGTTTTGAAAAGTTCGTGCAATGGTGATATTTCGAATAAATGTACACTGAAACGCGACAAAAATTTTGGTGATATAAAAAATTCTAGAGAAAACTGTTTTTTTTAAATAACTGAAGGCACAATTATAACCAATTATGCATTCTTAGAAGGGCCAATATGTGTTCTTTTAAATAAAGGTTTAACCGTCACAATCCATTAATTACAATAGAACTTATAACGAAATTACTCTGAAAAGGTGTGCAAAATCTCGAAAATCGATATTACCGATTTACTCGAAAACCAAGCGGAGTTCGATATAAAAGTATCTAGACTTTTTGACCCAAATGACCTCTACTTTCATCCTCTTAAAGGATTAAAGACATTTACGGAACACCCTGTATACATAACTTTCCGTGAAGGGGGAGTAGAGCAATGCTGTTTTTTAGTTGTATTTGTGATGTTCGGGAGAAAACAAGTTGAAAATGTTGGGTTTTTTCTTTCGTATGCATTGGTGGTCTGTTGTGAGCCTGTTTTGTTAAGGTGGCAAATTTAATTGTTTTCCGCAAACACGAGATTAAAATAAAGCCATTTCTTTACTCAAAAAAACGACAATTTTCACTTTAAAAAGGACTGCTTCATTTCTTTTCGAGTTATCTCCGAAGTTAATTATCTAATTTAAAAACTAAATATGTGATTTAGGGACAAAATGAGATGCGATTTCATTCTCCAAACATGCACAAACTTTTATATTTAAAAATCTTATGGGGTCTCTGTGCATACTTCGCTAAAAATTCTCGCCTCAAACTTCCAACCTGAAAATTGATTTGCAAATTTCGCTCTACGAAATTACAGTTATTCCTGTTTTTAATTTTTTCCTATAAGTAGGATGAAAATTGCCTATATCAAATTTCAGTATTCTCATATTTCATATTCCTATTAAAAAAAGTAAAAATGTAAAAAAAATGATATTCCCATTGGACCACCTGGTGGCGGCCAATGAAGCCGCACGGACCTGGCATTTCCAGAAACGGTATTCTACATATGTATCTGATTTATTGTGCAAAATTTATTTGAGCCAATTCCGTTAATTTCTTCAAATTCTATAAGCTAAAAGTTCGACAAATCTCTGAGCGCATATATACGCCCATAGTACCGGATACTTAACGGCTCGACGAATTAACTCCGCACTCAAACAAATAAAATAAGTTCGCATTAATTGCGGTATTATTCCATAATGAAATAAATGAGCAAAATGAAAGTGGAAATAGTTCCGCACGTGACAATCAAAATGGAAATAAGTGCACAAGAAAAGTGGAAGTAAAGTCGAATTTTAACATTTTTCTTAATTTCGCGAACTTATTATATAAATGTAAAAAAACCGTAAATTTAAAAATGGAAGTAAGTTCGCAAATTTAAATTAATGTCTCTTTGTTCCCAATTTGTTTGCCCTGTTTTTTTCCTTCAACTGACGAAAAAGCTATTTCTAAATCAATTTTTGTCAAAAATCGCTTCCTGATGGCCCCGCAAATTGAATTTCGGTTCATCCGTTGAAGCTGCTAACGCATTTAAAATTTAACATTATAAAAAATCTGACAACTTACTTCAGTTATTCCAGCACAATACAGAGACCCTTCTTTTTCCTTCAAGAACTGATTGTGCTGAATCTGAAGGTTTCACGAATTTCATGAGGGTACCTCAGGTAGCGCGAAAAGTTCTCCCCAGCAAGCGCGCTCTCCGAGCGCCTCAGCTACCTGTTTTTTAGCCGGCGGGCGGTTCCGTTCTCAACAGGCTGTGAATTCTAAAATACTTAGATATGAAAATAGTCTTTTACCCACGTGTTCTAAAAGTTTAAGGATGAAAATTATGTGAAAAAAAAATCGAATTTTTAAGCAATTTTTATTGTGTTTATCTCTACTTACTTTCGTTTTTCAGATATTTACCGTTATGTTTATGTTGATGGATTGGAAATCCGAGGCATGTTATAAACACCTATTTGAATATATTGATACTTATAAATTATATATTGTATATTACGAAATCGCAATGCAAAAATCATTGAAAGCTATTCCTTACGAATCCATCAATTTTTACAAATTCATAACTCATTTTTACTTAACAGAAAAAGAAAACACCTTTTAACATCCGAACTATATGAGAACTAAATCCGTAATGAATAGTCTTTACTGCAAATTATCTGCGCACCAAACAACTATTTACCATTTCAAAATTAACAAAAAGTAAGAATTTAATCCGCAAAAATGATTTTGTGGATTTATTTCCTATCTAATTTTGCGGACTTATTTCAGTATGCACTAAGTCTGCAAAATTTAAAATGCAATAAATTCGCAAAAAATGAAATAACTCCGCAGAAAAAATCTGCCAAATTCGCGTAATTATTTCATTTTTTGAGTGCGGAGTTAATGTATGGAGCCTTCTTTAACATACTAAATAAACTAGACTACTTAGTAAATTGTAAGGCAAGTGCAACACAAAATGTGGTAGTGGCAAAAACCAAAAGAATTACTAGCGATAGAAAAAAGTCATTGAGACTACGAGACTGCTAAAAGCAGGCAGCTAATATTCATCCAACTACAGTTGCTTTGGTCTATCCTGGATCGAAGCCATTTGCAGATGGTCAGATTTATGTCGTTCTCCAAATTAATGAAATAGGTTACTCAAAACCCATTGGAACGACAATTAAAAACACCGACGCGTTAACAGGAATTACACACCTGAATAGCGATTGCAGTCCACACACTTCTAATGTTCGAATAACGAATTACAATTACGACTTCTTAGTCGATTTCCACTATGCCTAAAGGGTAAATGCATGTGGCAAGATTAAATTGCAGCTTCGACTTCAACTGAAACTGAACTTTGCTCAAAGTGCAAAGTTGGTGTCGGCTGAGGCCAACTTCAGTTCAGAAATATCCACGTTAAGGAAAAAGTGTAGAAGGAAATCTGCAAAATCGAAGTCATAATTTAATTACTAATTTCATCTCAGCGACTGTAAATCAAGTCGAAGTCGTAATTATAATTTGGGCCTAACTAGCAAGCTCGGTATATGTTGGATATATGATATTAGCTACGCAGAAAAATTCATGCGAAAGTTCGTTCGAGTGTTTTGAAATCAATATGCATAATATGTATTACTATGAAAGGTTTTTAGTTTATGCACAAAATCTTCGATGATCTCATTTCCACCTCAGAATTTAATAAGTTAATAATTTCCACTTCTTAGTATATATATATTTTTTTTATTTCAGATTTGCTATGTACAAATCTTGAGCAATACTGAACTGTGCAGCAACACAAAACTACAAGACTTAGTACAAACATTCCTTAGCCATTTACTACAACAACTGAACAGGAATGACAAGCATGAGCTACTTATTACTTCATTAATGGAATTTGTTACAATGCACATACATAAATTTTCAGTTAATCAGTTAACTCAACTAACAAATCTTATTAAATTAAACATTCCGAGAACTCAAAATACTTCAATTAGGCTATATACGTTAAAACTTTTAGAGAAATTGTTGACTATTGATGAATCCGAAATAACGAAAAATTTACTAAATACATTTCAGAAAAGCCCTGACAATTTAATTCAAATACTTTTTCAGTTTCAATGCAATAATGTTCAAAGTACATCTCTAAGTGGTGAAATACTTAGTGATAGACAAATTTTAAATTATTTAAATCAAATTTCAAAAAATACGTACACCCATAAATGTAAAATTTTTAAAGATAAGAGAATAGAAAATGTAAAAAATATAAGATTTGCCGAGGAAAATCATCCGTTGGTGAAAAAAGCTTTTGATGATGCTTGCACGATTTTAAATGTATTCAAGGAAAATAAATTGTGTGAAACTGATTTAAAGCTTATACGACAAATTGTGAATATTTATGAACAAATTGTTGCTGATGAAAATAAAACATGACGAAACTATCAGATTTTTATTATTATTATTGAGAAATTCCAAATGATCTTTGTCATATCCGTACTTTTCGCATTCTAGTTAAAGTACTGAAAAATCTAATGTACCTGCAAATAGTAGAATATGTTGAGAATAATATGCTGCTTTTGCAATGGCAATCATTCTTTATAGAAAAACCTTAAATACCAATGAAAATAATCGCACGCAGCGTCGAGATCATCCGGGTTCTGCTATGGCAATCAGATTTCCATTCCCCTTGTATCTCTGAAATTGCAGTACTATTTATTTATTTAGAACTTCATCAAAGATCTGATTACTAAGTTTACAAAAGAAAAGAACAAAAAGTATACATAACAATAGTACAAAAAAGAAAAGTAACCTTAACTAAGCTGATTTCTTATTAGACTTTTTGAATGATGAAAGTCAATGCAATCGGACTGTTTGTTAAAGAGACGAGACATTGATGAAATTGGCTCGTGCAAACCATAGTTCGTACTTTGCTGAAGAGCGACGAAGAAGTCGTGGTTCTCCAAGGACCGCACAGGAATAGATAGTTTAAGCCTATCAACATATGGAGGTAGAATAATAGGGTTATCCCAATGAAGTCCACGCAGGGCAAAACCAACGAATATCCGCTGCACAGCCTCAATACGATTTATGTATACAGCATAAAAAGGAAGCCAGACCGGACTGACATACTCCAAAATAGGTCTAACGAATCTGCAGTAAAGAACCTTCGTTATGAATGGATTATTAAACTCTCTTTACAAACTCCAGAGTAGCATTAGCCCTGGCAACGATTGTATTAATATGATGCTCGAAGGAGAAACGAGAATTAAGGAAGACACCCAAATCTTTGGTTTTGTCAAGTCTAGTCAATAAGAATCTATCTAAAGTATAACTGCGGTTCAATGGCCTCCTTTTACGAGAAAAGGACATAGCAGTACATTTTTTTCATGTTGAGAGGAAGACAGTTAATAGCACACCATTTATGAAAGGTGTCTAAGTCCAAATTTCGAATTCCACACTCGTTTTCATTAGAAACAATGCGGAAAATTTTGACGATGTCGTCAGCATAGCAAAGTATTCTTGAATTAGTCAAAATCAGAGATACATCATTAACGAAAATAATAAAAAGGAGTGGTGCGAGATGGCTGCCTTGAGGAACACCAGAAGTATTATATTATTACGTCAGAAAGAGCTTCGCTAAATATAACTCGCTGCGTACGATCCGATAAATAAGAATGAAGCCAATTGACAAAGACAGAAGGAAAACCAAGAAGAGTCAACTTATAAATCAAGATTTTATGATTGATTCGGTCAAAAGCTTTACTGAAATTCGTGAAAATGCAATCAACTTGCAGAAATGCAGAAATTAGTAAACTCTAACAAATTAGTCGTAGTAAATTTACCTTTCATAAAGTCATGCTGAAAAGAGCGCAGGAAAGGCTTGCAGTAGAAGAACAAAACATCGCAAACAATGGCTTCAAATATCTTACCAATACAACATAAATTAGCGACGGGTTTGTAGTTAGAAATGTCGCACTTATTACCCTTCTTGTGCAAAGGAATAATCAAAGAAAGCTTCTACTGTTTAGGAAAAACACCACAGGTTAAAGATAAATTAAATAAATAACCCAAAACAGAAACGATGGACGTAGCACAATGTTTTATGAGCGTGGAAGGAACGCCATCCGGTCCAATAAAAAAACTATCAGCTATGCTTGAAATGTACTTGAAGACAAAAGGTTCATCGAATAACAGGTCTTTAGGTTGAAGAGAAGTCGTCGGAAGCTTCGTCAAATGGGTAAAATCGTTATAACTAATATCACAGTGGTTATCACAGAAGGCAGTTTTAAAGAAGTCACCAAATAGATTGGCAGTCTCCAAGAGATCAACACTATCTGTTTCCAAGACGCAACGATGAAGAGTATCCATCACAGTTGCGCTTAGTGTTCACAAAATTCCAAAATTGCTTAGGTTCCGTATGCAAAGCCGACCTCATTCTATGTACATAATAATTATAAGAATCAGTCAAGTACGAAATGTACTGAGTGCGCAAATTAGAATAAGTTACGTAATCAGCATCGCTCCTTGATAAACAGAACCCCCTCCAAGCTTTATTCCTCAAATTTTTAAGATGCTTCAAAGAGCCATTGATCCACGGTTGATAATGCGAAGTACGATGCGAACCAACAAGTGAGTAAAACAAAAAAATAGAATGTCATAAAACGAGCTCACAGCTTTATCAATGTCACGTTCCCCCAGAGCATTGGTCCAGTGGTAAGCGGATGATGACGGTAGATGATGACGTTACAAGCTTAACACAAGCTCGCTGCATGGACACGTTTAATAAATAAACGGTCAACAACACAGCGTTTCATCACTTAGTCGGTGTTAGTATTAGTCTGTTAAACTAAACATAAACCAAACACCGGCTGAAATAACATGCAATACGACATAGGAACAGAGCACTAAGTATTATATAGATTTTTTTAGAACATGTTTAGAAACGTCAACGACAAAATGCTCCGCCTTAATATTAACAGTAATGCACATGCGATTAATGTGTTCGTACATGCAAAAGATGGATCTTCCGGAGTTAACATGCAACATAGGTAGTCTTCTCAAATTGTGTCCACTATCGCGGAAAGAGATTTTACTAAGTAACAGCGGAGAATCAACATTCGCGTTTAATAGTTGATGCACAAACGTTACATCGGCAACCATGCGACGTTTTTCAAGCGAGTGCATATTCAAAAGTTTCAAGCGATCCTCATAAGGTGGAAGAACTATTGAATTATTCCAGGGTAGGTGTCTGAGAGCAAATCGTACAAAGTTTCTCGGAACAGACTCGATGCGGTCGATGTGTATACCGTAAAATGGAGACCAGACCTAGCTAGCGTATTCAAGAAGTGGTCTCACAAAACAAGTGTACAAATGCAATGTTATGGTAGGATTCGAAAACTCTCGGGACCAACGTTTTATAAAACCAACATAGAACTACTCTTTGATACCACATAGTTTATACGGGAGATAAAATTCAATCTGTGGTCACATTTGACACCCAAGTCACAGACAGAGTCCACACGGCGAACCGAGGAATCCGAGAAATCATAATCATAAGTGATTGGTGTCTGATTTCTATGGAAAGTCATAACCTCACATTTATCGATATTGAGTACCAAATTATTGCTCTCGCACCAATTGTAAAATTGTTGAAGGTCACCCTGTACCTGTTCACAATCGTGAACAGATTTAATGTGAGCGAAAAGCTTAACATCGTCAGCATAAATCAAGACCTTACAGTACCTCACCATCACCACATAGACAATGTCGTCAATAGACAGAATAAAGAGCAACCGGCCCAAAAGACTCCCAAGTGACAAATTCCAACAAGTTAGTGGTTGTAGATCTGCCCGAAATAAACCCATGTTGGTTTGGAGAGAGCAAATTCTTACACGAAACCGATAGTTGAGAGTAAATGATAAATTCGTATAATTTGGCCATACAAGATAATATTGCAATAGACCTTTTTTGTGAATAGGTATGATGAAAGAGTTTTTCCATAGCTGGGGGACACAACCACTATCGAGTTATTTTTGAAATATAATTTTCAGCTGCGCTGCCAGGGCAAGGTAGCACGACTTAAAGAAGGCTGGAGGGATCCCATAAGGACCCGTTGTGAAGTCATTTGGAAGCCCATTAATATGATCGAGTATATCCTCTTGTGTAATTATAGGAATAGTGAATGAAACGTTATGAGAATCGTTCATATCACTAAAGTGGTTATGTCGGGGATGGAAACTTGACGAAGAAAAAAAAGCAAACATATTGCAAATTTCAGTCGAATCATCACTAGCATAATCCTTGTACCTCATGGTATTGGGATAGTTGTCAGTTTTTTTCTTCATATTAATAAACTTGAAAAGATACGTGGGTCACTAAATAATTTCGCACGCATGCTTTGGATATACTCATCATAAAGTGAAGGGGAAAGTTTTTTGAACTCATTATAGGATGTGAGGAGGTTGTTATGACTTATAATGTCTTTGTCCCTGATATAAGTTTTCCACAATTAATTCTTTCTATTTTTAAGACGATTCAGTTCTATATTGAACCATGGCGGAGATGCTTTAGAGAACCGCTGTCGCGCGCGGGGAACACAAGATGAAAATAAATTGAAAAAAATTATGTAAAATTTAGAAATGTCTTCGTCAACATTATTGCTAGATAGTAATGTGTTGAAAAGTTCCGAAAAGTTGGCCTTTCCAAAATTGAAGAAGTATTGTGTTTCGTCACAATTTGTAATGTTTTCAATTTCAAAGCAATATGTAATTAGTAGAGGGGAGTGATATTTGTCAATATTAGACATTAAAACTGGGCTAGGTTCGACCATTGAATAAATAACTAATAAGGAAACGGCATGTCGTGCGAATACAGTGTACGTGTTTAAGCATTTCAATGACAGTGTGACCTATGGTCGGGGGGAGAAATGACAAGAGGGCGTCGTTGATATTTTGCGTCAGTTCAATATTCTGACATTTCATAATTTTGGAAATAAGTTCTCGAATTTGAATTCGCGATATTGTGGAAAATAAAGAATTAAACGTGTTTTTTACGTAATAGTAGTGTGAAATAAGTGCGGAATATTTCTTTTGTGAACGACATTTTGTGAAATAGAGACTCCGGAGTCCTAAATTAGCATAATGAAGTGCGCTGTGCTGTGCTGCAGGAAAGAACAGAGTTATTGCCGTGGGAAAACATTCTTCAAGTAAGCTTAATAGCTTTACTTATTAATTATATTGTTTTAAACAAAATAAAAGTGAAATATCTGTAAAAATAAAGAGCCATGGCAAAAGATTTAACATTTTACCAATGCCGGTTTATTTGTTTACAATTGAATTGTCATTGGTAGATAAATTATTCCAGTCAAACAAAGGCAACGCCAAGAAATATTGCCTGAAAATAAGGGGGAGCTAAAAATTGGTTTATTTTACATAGGAATTTGGATTATAAAAAATGTTCCCCTTCAAAATTGTACGATTCCACTATTGCCATGACGAAACGAATACAAACAGAACACACTAATACATTTCGCCGAGATGCTTACGTTTTCACCCGATATGCCGTTTCCTTATTAGTTATTTATTCAATGGGTTCGACTAATACATAAGTTACCCGTGTCAGTAGAAAAAACCAGGTCCAACTGCCTACCAATGTCATTCTTTACATTACTGATTTGGCTGAGACCAAGAGATGAGATAGAGTCTAGGAATAGTGATTCCCCTGTTGACAAGTTATTAAGAGGAAGATAGTGATCGTCATCTTCATTTAATACCCAATGTATATTGGGTAAGTTAAAATCACCAATAAGTAGAAATTCGTCAAGAGGTTGCATCATGTCATGAATAAAATTAAATGTTGAAGTTAGTAGGTCGTAAGTATTTTGACCTTTGTCATCAACAATCTTTATGGAGTCTGGAGGAATATAGCAACATAGTATGTAGAAGAGTGTTTTAAAAGAGACAGCTTAAGAACTATAAGTTCAGTGTCAAGAGTGTTGGAAAAACTGGGAATCTCAATTGGGCTGCAATTAAAATGGTTTTTACATGCTAGGAGTACGCCACCGCCACGAGCTTCAGAATCAGTATGTCTGTCTTTTTTAAAAACCTGGTAAGGATTATCAAGATTTAGGCATCACGAAAGCAGCCAAGTTTCAGTGAAAGCAACAATATCAAAACAAGTTGCAACAGAGGATTTGAAGGGATTTAATAACTTGTCCTGCACATCTGCTGAAACAGTTAAGACGAAGGAAGCAACTGGTTTGGAGGATTTACTAATACGGCAAGAAACACCCTCTGTTGGAATGTTTTTGGATTTCAGATACCTCAATATGTCGTCACACACCGTTTCATGGGAGAACCGAGTGCCGAAAACACTTGAAGGTTTTGGTACTGTCCTCAAAGAGGTACCAATACCATTGCCTAATGTGGAGACAGAATTAATATTATTTGTTACTGTGGATTCAGAAGCAGTAGCTGGAGTGGTATTATCCACGCATTGACTCAAAACGCTGTATACGGCCCCACCAGACGAAGGAGAACCCTCTCTACCAGGAGTTGACTGATTCTGTGGGTTAAATCCCACAGTCGGCAGTTTTTTTCCTCTTTGTAATAGGATTGCCCTTGCGGTTTCTATTAGAGCGGTTGTTTATGAAACCGTGGTCCAATTTTGGTTGTTGAGGGCAGGAACCATAGCAATTAAACAACGCTTAACGAGAGTACCATTGGGATCGGACGAAAATACCAGGTCAACAGATTTTCCAGAGTCATTAGTCACGCAAAAAGCAATAATTTTCGGCAGGCACCAGAACTTCAGTTAGCCTATCATACATCAAGACAACAAAGTAAAATATTTCAGCAGATGGTGATGGAGGGATATAAACTGTAGCAATATATACGGTTTTATGTGAAAGCCTGAGAGCCATACATATAAACTCCAGATCACCGGAATCAACAAAGTCGATCAACATGCATGGAAGGTCGCGACGAACAGCACAAAGCACTCCAGAGAGAGACGATGGCGGTCACGGCGAAACAACAAGACCTTGGGACCAAAAAGCTCTTCATCTGCGATCTTCCCACACAGGCATGTCTCGGTCAAGCAGACTACTTCGAACTTGTAAAAAGTCGAGTCGTCTTGGAGCGAAGCCCAGTTACGTTGGAGTAGTAGACGGAGATTTCGCTAACAAGTTTTTTTTTTCATAAGAGAAGATCCGGAACGTCCCTTAGGAATAAATTCAAGCACAATAGAATTGCAGGGTCATGTATAAGGAGAATGCACCGCCTGAACAAGATTTTCCGGAACTAGAATCCTGAAGGACGCAGAAAATGAGCGTTTCTCGTGAGCATGTCGAGTAGATAACTTTTTGCAGGCAATCAAAGAGCTCGGAGTGCTGACACGTGATGAAATGTGTTTAACAATCTCGTCTTCAGTGGTGTCAGGATGTACTCTAGAAACGAAAACACATTTAGGAAGCCTGGCTGACCACAACGGAACAACATCTCTAACTGCAGGCGAGGTATCATTGGTGGGGGCACTCTTCGCAACCAAAGTATGAGACGAAGCAACAGATTCTACTTCCTGTACGGTAGGATGTAAGGGTTGATTATCCAGTAGTTGATGTTGTAACTGTGGTTGCTGTAGCCGCTGCAATTGCTGCTATAGATGTTGTTGCTGCTGCCCGCGCAGCTCCAGCTCCAGCTTTGATACTGCTTGTTAGGGCGCGGCCCCTGTTGTTGTGCCCGTGGTTTTCGTTGTTGTATTTGGTGATTATGGTGTCGTTGTTGCTGCTACTAAAGGTATGCACTGACGTCAGAATTTCTCTGGAAGCGTTTTTGCGCCAAACGGAAAATTTGTGTCACTTTGTACCCGTTCACAATCGCACAATAGTTTTCATGAAATTGGTGTATGAAAATCAAATTGCATCGATCGCGATAAATGTCATCCGGTCATGCAACAAATTATTTACCTTTATTAGAAAAATGCTTGATAGGTAATTTTTGGGTTGTTTACCACGAAAATTGCAATCTGCAAGTGGAAGGAAGTATTAGCCACTGCAGATCGATTTTGAATAAATAGACTTCTGATGCAAGGAAAGTCAGAAATATTCTAGACGCGAAACTAGAGGGTCCCCCTACCCAAGGTAAGGTAAGTAAATAATAGCCAAAAAGTGTAAAAATAAAAGTCAGTTATATTTTAAAGTAAGAAGAAATATATTTATAATTTTTTCAAAGTAATAGTGTCAATGAAGGTATAAGAGAAACATTCGTATCATTGTCAATAAGTTCGACGATCACGATTAAGATTAACCCCTTATTGCCGGCGCGTAACAGCATCACCGAATGCGCATTATAAAATTAGAGTCTGTTTAAGCCTACGAAGTCGCAATATAACTGCTTCTATTGTGGTATCTATAGTATTACGCCTTAAATCACCTAAGAAAAGTTGTTAATTTTTCGTAAAATCTATGCTGGGTTGTCAGGACTAAAAACATAAAAAAGAATTTAGACACTGATTTAATACACAAGTAGCTAATCCCCGCTAAAAGAGATTGAAACTAGGTAAATGAAATTATCTTTCTGTTGAAATTATAATTGCGCGTATTACAATATTTATTAGATCCAGTAGAAAAAAAAAACAATATTTTTCATATTTTTGGTATAGATTCAGATGTTGCCATAGCGTGGGACTGTAATAACTTATTAGTCTATATACATCGTCATATCACACCATTCACGCAATAATCTTGGGAACTCAACTGTCGAAAAAACTACAACGGAAACTAACTCAAAACAATTCTTTACAAATTTAAATTTTAAAAATGTTTTCTATCTTTAGTACTTATTTTTTTTTTATAAAATCAGTATGGCTTTTGTTTATGAATTTTTTTCACATTTGTGGACTTGTCTTTTAATGCACTTGATACGGGAACTATCGATTCTTTTTTCGTCCATAATGTAACAATACCGCTTTCACCACCAGTTAAAAGAAAATCATGCTAGAAAAGAGATAATTTTTAAGTATATATTATTACAAAATTAACATTTACCTTAGAATTGTATAAACTTTCCCTAATAATTTGTTTATTGTTCTCAAAGTTACCACGGGGAATCAATTTCTGATTATTTACGTCTAAGGACCGCAATATTTCTCTATAGAATTAATTTTATAACAACAAAATTATTGCAATCGTGAAAAAAACGTTACCCTTTATGAAAATTACTTCCAGATAACAAAAAAAATGATTCATCTTTCGCATTATGACAATTTATCAAAACATAATCGTTTACAGATGTCCTTTTTGCAGCACGTGTAATATCAGCGCGTGTAAACCTTGACATAGTGTCTCCTTCGTCATTGTAAATATGTAAATCATTAGTGTGTGTAATACAAGATAACACATCTTTTTCATAAATGTTTCTATGCCTGTAATTTATACATTTTAAATTTCAAATATGGAAAGGTTATTCGAATGAGTGCTTTTTTTTACCAATTCAATCTTTGAACACTGCTGTCGCTATTTATGCATGTTTTTAATGCATCATCTTCACTTGTCTCTGATATATCGAATATATTTATCAATCCATCCGTAGAGCCAGTGCACAGACAATCTGGATTTTTTGGATGGTATTTCACTGCGGTTATATCATCCTTGTGACTCTCCCAATAGCCTCCGAGTAGTGTCTGTTTTCGTATATCAAAAAATAAAAGAAATGCGTCTTTCTCGATTTGCTCTGTTCCTGCACATATTATACGACTGTTGGCATTTACATCGAAGCAACTGATCGGTTTTCTTTTACCTTCATCGTTATCTACATAGATATTTTTTATATTTTTCGATTAAGACCTATTTTTAGAATATTTAGTTAAATAATAACAAAAACTTTAACTAATAGTCAAATGTATAAAACTGTCTAAAAATAGCTTAACCCTCTTACTACCGATTTTTTTCTAAGCTTTTTCAAAATTTGTGATATGTTTGTGAATTGTCCATTGCAATGGATAAAGTAGGAGGCACCAAAATGCTAAAAATTAAACCACCGGATTTTTCTAAACAAAATTTACTTTTATTTATTAAAACAAAAAATTAACAATGTTCAAAAGTCTTTATATTTATAAACTTATGTATTTCTATGTTTGCGTTCAACAGAAAAGCCTCCTTGGCTGAATATGATAATATCTTTTTTATAGAGTCAGTTCTTATGGTAACGCTTTAAACAGTTTCGTTGTTTGACAATGAAACATAAGTGAAATTTACACTTTCTGCATAGAACATGTGTCTTTTCTGACATTTTTGCGCTTTGCATCTAGTAGCTACTTTATTTTCATCATAAAGCCTAGTACTAAGGTCCGCGCTAAGCTAAATTTTGTATGAATATTAAGCAAGGTAAAAGATATTGGCGAAATTTTATCCTGAATTTTTGCAAGAGCGGTACAAGGTCAACGCGATAAATTTGGCTTTTGGGTTTTGATTAGAGATGGCAACACCAGTAAGTCTAAAAAAAATTTAACTTGAGTTTATACGCCCGGGCCGTTCTTTAGCGCGCTAAAAATATTTATTGTCAGAGTTCTGAGATTTGATAAATTTATAGACCGGTTTTTTAGTTAACGTAGTTTTGTACGTTTTTGCTGTAAGTACGGATGAATTGGATTTCTTTCGTGGCCGTATTTTCAATATCATTGATCTTGTTTTTTATTGTATCCATAATGCATATCATTTTAATATTTCCAAATAATTTTTAGTACCTGTTTTTAAAAATATTATGATCGCGAGTTGTATTTCCGTAAAGAAATTGCAAGATTCTTCTTCTTCTTGTTTTTAATATATCTTTTCTCTGAGTCTCCACTGTCATATTTTAGCTGCTAAAAAACGACCCGATATTGGAGACCCGCTAAAATTTAGGTTAGCACGGTCCTTAGTACTAGGCTTAAGAAGGTAAATATTTCCGGGTCCATCACGGGCAATTTCTGGCATTGGTGTGGGTTCGTTAGTCCCCGCTTTAGGAATTCTCAACAATATTTCGGAATTGATAGATCGGCCCGCTTATTAACATTAACTGATTTGTTCAAATATATAATATGGACTGCCAATGTGATTCTAAAGCTCACAAGATCTATGACATTTTGTCTGAGATATTAGTATTCAAACAATCTTATATTGCCTCTAGCCAACTGTTTACTACCGCTAGATCAATGATGGACTATCATCCTCAATGTCCATTTTTTAGACTGCAAATGGTTCCTATATAGACTAACTGATCAGTTTTGTCTACTCCCCCCATTGTTTGGTTGTAAATTTTAACTACTTCCGATCGGTCAACTTTTACAAGTCATCGGCCCGATTTGTCCCACCTTTCAACACTGCCCTTTTTTCCTATATTAATAAAACTTGATGATACTACAACTTCCTTATTGTCGCCCCATTTTATTAATATCACTTTTTCGTCTAAACTTACTTCTTCATAAAAGCCCCTTACTTTTCTTCTATATTCTTCTTCTTAGAAATGGTGGACTTTTAAGTCGGCAAATTTGAGCGGTTCCTAAAGCATTAATAGCTTTGTATCGAAGGTGCTCCAGTAAATTACATGAGGTGAAAAATTTATATCAAATGCCAATATATGCGACTTTCTGCGAACTGTTTTCGGTTAAGTGAATTACACCTGCTGCTAGAGCTTTGGTACATTAGAAAATCATACACGAGACAACTTCTTCTACAAAGCATAAACAATTTTACTCCCCACGGATTGGACGATTAAATTGCAAAATTGTAGTGAAGAAAAAAATATTGCGGCTGCCCAAATATTAATCATGCAATTTCAAAAATATTTTATCAATAATTATTTATTGACGGTTTTTAAAAAATTCTGAGTTAGCTAATTTGTGGAAGTTTTAATCTGTAAGTGTATGACGTCTTGGAGAGTTCACCAAACCAGCGAATGAGAAAAGTCTTTCTACAGATCGACGTCAGTGACGTATTTAACTTTTAAGATAGTTTTCTCAATAGAGAATATTTGTCCAATATGCACATTACATTTTCAACGTTCGAATCGTGTACTCATATTCAATCTTCAGTGGTAAGTTACTACTTTTAGGTGTAATAATTCATACGAATTAATCAAAATATACAAAAACAAATATCTGCAGTAATTCTACTTTTACGCAATAGCAACTGCAAGCACACGGTAATGTCAGACTGCTATGCTAGTGAAACGTGAAGCAAAGTAGAATTGAGATGAAATGTTATATCATCCTTTTCATTTTCGAAATTTTATTTACAATCGAGGAAGAAACCATTTTTACATGGTAATTTAAAATAATTAAAGTGATATTCACAGACAGCCTGCCGCAAACAAATTGAATATTGAACAAACATCTAGATTCCTATATCTGAAATATAAAAATTTAGGAATTGACATAAAGAAAACCTTTTAAAGTACTGCCCAAGTTATTGAAAAGGTACTGATACTTGGTTTATTTTAAGGACGAGTACCAGTACTGAAATACTACAGTACCTTACAACTCTAGTTGAAATCACTGACATATATAACATGGACTGCCTGATTTTCTATTTCATATGGGCTTAGAATATAGAGAGTACAGGAAGTGTTATAAGTCAAATTTTGTGTAGTCAAATTCTGGTTGTGTTAGTATCTGTTGCCCCTGTAGTGAACGCTCAGTACAGCCGTGTAGTAGAATCAATATAGAGAGCGGGGCTACAAGAGATATAGTTGAAAATATTACGTTTGCTCCCATGGAAAATGTTCTTATTCACTGTCACTACGCCATCATACTCAGGGAATTTCGCAGTTGTCACAAACGTAAACAAATCTCGGTGGAGGAAGGATTTTTTCAATATTTCGACAGCTAAACATAGAGTTGTCTCTTTCTTGAATATAATTCTGAGCTACTTCATGATACTTTGAAAAATCCACGTTCATGCACACGAATTTTACAGGTATCAACACTTCCTGTTGTCTCTATATTCTAAGCATATGGGTCAACTTTTGTTGGCAGGAGTGTGACAATGAGCCCGTTTAGACCGTGCCATTTAGGACTAGTATTACGTAGTTCGACTTACGTAGTACTAATATTAAGTGGTATAAACATGCCGCATTACGAAATACTAGTCCTACTTTAACTCGGTTTCTGATGCGGTATTGACCTACAAAAATTAGTATTAAATGGAGACATTACGTCACATAAGGAAATGCGAGGCTGTTTGTAAATAGTGACGCCCTTATACATAATTAATAAATAATTGTTGCAGATTATCTTATAATGTTTTGCCATTAGCCTGAAAATTTGCATGTTTTATCTTGGGTATTTAGTAATATAAATAGCAGTATTTCCTCATTCTGATTTTAAATTTTCTTCTATGCTCCATTTTCTTGTGCATGCGGTGTACAAACAAACTCAATATATTATTTTTCATTTTGACAACTGTCAAAGCTTTAATACGAGCGGACTAAACAGCAGCAGGATTAGTACTACGTAATTCGACTTACGTAAAACTAGTCCTAAATAGCTGCGGTCTAAACGTACTCAATTATCTTATTTTAAGTTTTACTTTCGCATTAATATTCATTTTAAAAGTCAAACAAATTACAGATGCATTCGAAATTATTTCTATTCTTGGAAGCTAATCAACATCAAATATTTTTTAAACTTAATTTTAAAAGAAATAAAATTAAGCAATTTTTGTATGCCTGTCCCTTAAAGTAGGTATGTGGAACAGAGAAAGGATTAGAAATATTGTATTGCCATCTATTTCTATTCTATATATTCAGTTGGAATGCCACTGAACTGAAACTAGTTTATGGAGGATTTTGTATAGAACTTATTATTTGTAGTTCAACTGAATAAAGTAGTTAAACCAAAAAGAGACAACTATAGAAAAGTGATCCCATAATAATGTCAAATAACAACAAACCCAAGTAACTATCGTCCAATCTCTCTCTTAAGTACAATAGGGAAAATCGAACGAAAAACTATTAGATACAAGAATAAAAAAAATTATCTCTGCCAGTGGGGGATTTGATAAAAATCAATACGGATTTCAAGAGAAATGTGGTATGGATACGCCCATTACTGAATCAATGCACATGATAAATGAATACTTAGACGTGGGTATGTATGTGGGCGTTGTGTTTATCGATCTACGAAAAGCCTTCGATACAGTTGACCATAAAATATTGCTGGAGATCTTGGATGAACTAGGACTGCGAGGTAAAATTAATGATCTAATCAAAGACTATTTATCACGCAAGGTTAGAACTAAGATAAATGGAACACTTAGCACTTCCTTACCATTTCGCACGGGTGTACCTCAAGGTTCTGTAATAGGACCAACACTATACTTGTTGTATATAACAAACATTTCATCTGCCGGTCTAATGGGGAAGTACCATATATTTGCGGATGATACAAATTTGATTTATTAAGCCGAAAATGAGCAAGAGTTGGAAAACAAACTACAAGATGATATGGTAAGATTAACAAATTGGACAAATGGTAACAAACTTTCTCTCAATGAGGATAAAACAAAATCCATGGTGCTTAAACAACGAAACAAGGCTGAGATTTATCCAATATTGAGTATTAACTCCAAGTAAATAGAAAGAGTAACTGAGGTGAAATATCTAGGTATAAATATTGATGAGAAACTCAACTGGAGCAGGCAGGTCGACGAAATAGCTTCCAAAATCAACCAAATATTAGGTGTATTGCGAAGAGGCCCTAGGTTAAATAATGATACAGCCCTTGCAATTTACAATGCATATATAGCGTCGCATATTAGATATGGATTCCTGGCGTGGAATCAGTGCATTCAATCCGAAAAAATTAGGGTGAAGAGATTAATTAATAGAGCCTTAAAAATCCTGTTCAGTATGCCTTGGAGAACACCTTCGACGGAATTACACGCACATACGAAAACTCTAAGCATTAATCAAATGATTTACCTGAAAAAGCTAAATTTATTCATAAAGTTGCACGTGCACTCATCAAAACAAATATACGAATAGACACACACATAAGTATACATAGCCATCGAACGAGGAATAGAAAAAAACTACGAGTACAGCAACCTAAAACAAACAGAACCAGAAAAGGACTTAGACCAAAATCTATAACGAGCTTCCTGAAGTTATCAAGGCTTCCTGAAGTTATCAAGCTTTACTATATTCAGTTCTAAGCTAAAAGGCCTAGTTAGGGATTTGCCCATTGACTGCGAGGTTGATTGAATGAACTTAACATACATCTGAAATCTGCTTTTGAATAATGAATGATATGAATAATCGGAAATTGAAAAACGCACACAAAAAAACAAAAACAGGAACAAAAGACTTCTATAAAATAATAGAGCTCTAAAATAAAGTCATTATAATAATAATAAGTACCCTTCTCTAATACCAGCTAGATGCTGTCTGAGAAGAGGTTCAAACATAATAATAAGTATATTTGATGAGTCATGCTAGAATTAGAGTGATGGAGAGAGTGGTGGTTGGAGAAAAAAAAATAATATTTGAGGCCATTTCAGTAGTGTCAGCAGTCCATTTTATATATGGCAGTGCACGCGACACTGCAATTCTGTCGTGCCCGGCGCGGTTATCTCACTCCTGATATATGTAATTCAAAAGCGCGACCTACTGAATGATTGAAATCGTTATGATGCGTGACCCATTAAGTGACGAGCTGAACACATCTCAGCTATTAAGTAACATCGATAGCTGACAAAGAGGTTTATAGGGGCTTCGTGGTGTAAATGTATTGATCAACAAAAAAATTGATTAATATTATAATCAAGGTAATTATAAGCCAAGAATTACATAAATTGGCTTATTGTATGACAAATGAGTATATCGACCATTAGTATCCAGCACTCAGTCTTAACATTCTGTGAAGTTGAACCTCTATAATATAAGCTACTCCCAACTTAACTGATGAGTTGACCTACGAGAAGTTAAGTCGGTGACGGTAATAATTTTAATACATTACCACAGTAGGCACTATTACAATAAGTGGTAGTGTTACACAACTCACGCTTTTATAAACACGCAAAATGTAAATCATATTTTATGCTCACATTCGTTTTCAGTTTAATTGACAGCCTATAAACTAAGCTTCGTAATCCAAATAAGCATGTTCAGCTCTACTTTAGAGTTTTTGTATTGGAATAGGATATGAATGTTTTTAAGTATGTAAGATTAACTAGTAGGCTTTCTAATTATTTCCTTCAGTCTCAGCCTTTCGTATTATTAAACTAACCATATGTATAATTACTATAAACAAACTACTAGCATACAAAAACTGGACATGCCAAACAAAAACCAGTAACGCCTTGCTCCAATATAAAACGATGCTTCGATTTGATATAGAGAAGTCCGCAATTTTTTCTTAGAAATTGACTTGAAACTTTTTTTTCGAATTTGTATCCATTATTGGAGGCCGACTACAGATGCTTAACCATTAATATCTTCTCAGAAATTAACAGAAAATGAGATGGCAGATTTTTTATTCACTTTGCTGCCGACTGGTTATTTTAGCTTAGATTATTAGTGTTCTTTTCTTTCTTTTCACAGAGAATATAACAATGTCTTCTTGACACTACTAAAAATTTTATACTGTTTGCCATCGCTAATTATATTTTTTATTTTTCTATCAATTAAGAATCTACTAATGTACACAATTGTAATATCGAGATACCCAACGTTCTAGGACGTGGCCGTGGGCGGGGTTGAAAATAAATGAGTTTTCTATTCTATTTTCAGATACAGTACTTTCTTGTGGTCGTGGCGTCGTAGATTTTATATTGGAGAGACATTGTTGGCTTACCCTTTGGTTACGTCATCAGGTAGAGGCATCGCCAATTCTATATTCGAGAGGTGTTACTGGTTTTTGTTCTGCATGTCCAACCTTTGTATGGTATTGTATTTGCCTGTGTAATTACCTTCAAAAGTAAACTGTTTTCCTTTTGCTCTTATATCGTAAAAATCAATATAACCGATAGTTGATCCAATAAGCAAAAGGTTTTCGTTATCTTCTAGAAACTGTACGCCACACACAGGAGATGGTTTCTCTGCAGCAATATTAAAATCTGTTGATCTAATCAAATTTCCAGTATCTACTTGAAAGAGGTGTACACTGCCATTCGAAGTACCAGCAGCAACCGTTGATAAGGAACTATAATACAAATATATTTAATGTTTGCATATTATACAAGGATTAAGCGTTTACTTTGTACTACCTAAATGTAGGACATAGTCTTTCTTTAAGGATATTGATTGCTCGCCCAAAATATTATACTTAAATGAAAATAAGCTCCCAATTTCCGATCTACTACAGGAATCCTGGTCCACAATATGTTCCTCTTCGGAAGAACTGCTCCCATTCTCTGAAAGGAAACAATTTTAATCTTCAAACTAGACTTTTGATAAATTTAAACTTCTCATCCGAAATATTTCTTGAAGTAAGAAATTTACCTTCAAACTCCATATCCACACCCTTTCGAGCAATAAAAATAGAGTATTTTACGGTGTACCGCTTTTGTGATTGTAAATTTCAGGCAACTCTATCAACAAGGAAGTAATTTATCAAACTTGTATTGAACTTTTTCCTTTATATCTATTACTAGCTATGCACAAAAAGTATGAATTCCGCTAGATGAGACCACGTTTAACAAATTCATAAAAATTAACTGGATGGAAAAGTGGAAATATTAGAACTGTCACAGAGTAGAAATGGGTAAATTCATCAAATTTTTGCGCATCATATGGCATCACTGCAGCATCGAGATGCGTTGTTGCGTAGGGCCCAACACAGACGAGAACTTTTCAGAGAAGGAAGGAATTTTCTTCCCCTAGCGTAGACGTGCCATAACAAAACCCTGGAGAATATTTCACAAGCCATGAAACTGACTCCCTCCCTACCACATGCGAGGCCCTTCGGAGTCCTTACATTCTAAAATATTTGCAGTGTTCTTATGTAAGACTGACAACAGTTTGATTTGAATAGCTCTTCCGCCCTAAAATACTATTCATACAGAAAAATGGTGTTCTGATAATCTTATGCTTGGAACAGAATGTATCGCAGCCACCACGCACAATTCGGTGATGAAGTGTCAAAATCGTAGCCACCAAATATGGTGAACAGAATGGCCATTGATGACTGCGTCAAGATGAAATTTAAATGAATTTTGTTAAATGTATTAATAATAAATTGGGACCACAATATTATTATTTTTAAAACTTTTCACCACCATAATTAAATTTTCTTTGAAACTTATGATGTTCGGCATACAGAATTTTAAAACAAACCAATTATTAATCAGCTGTGAAATGTCAACGCAGGATAATTGCGCTAAAGTTGAAAGTCGACTGACTTTTGCGTGGTGGCTGCGATGCCTACGTTCATTGCGCTCACTTCTTGGCATTGCCTTATAACTTACTCCTGCGTGACATTTGCCTGCGTGGTAGCTACTTTCATTCTGTTCCTAAGGTTAAGCTTGCTTTCTTATCTTCCGAACCGTAATAAAATTTTCATATCTTTCCTAACAAAATTATTTAAAAAAATTTATCTTAACCAAATGACTACGATTCCTCAAACAAAAACTCTCAGCTGAGTAATCATTGTAATGTCGCTGCACGATATACAGAGTAACAAGGTATGATTGTCCGGGCTGTCAAGTGGGTGTGACGTCACACGAATCGACTCTCAAAATGGGGAAAATAAAGTGATAATTGGGTACAGCAACATTGTATTGTGTCGGCATCATTGTATTTCGGCCTTAAGTTCCACGACAACGTCGAATGATGTTGTCAGCATTGTATTTTATACCATACATCGCCTTGTTATTAGAACCCAATTGTCAGCGTTTTTGTCGTTTCGCTCACATTGTGTTTGAAAACCCTTCATTGGCAATGAAATCAAACATAACCTAAAACTTTTTAACATACACATGATAGAGCGTAACAACTTTTAAGTTGTGTAGGTACCTCAGTGAAGTCGAGAGCATGTCTTGGCATATGGAGTCGTCATGCTAATTAATGGCGGGAAATTTTAAATAATATTTAAATGGAAGTGTGATACAAGGCGGGATCCGGTTACGCCCAACGCCATAACCCCCGGAATATAATACAAGCCATGAAGTCGCCGAAGGCACCGACACATTAAAAGGCCTTAACAATTGCCGGGTACAGCATACAGTAAGAGCTCACTCTCACTGCTTTTTGTATACTCGTCATGGAGGAAAAACTAAAATTTCATCTTAAACAGGTCCTAAAGCCCAAAACTGTTGCTCCCACAGCAACATGAAGTTAAAACAAATTACAGCCAAATATGTTTTCTTTCTAATAGTTTTTAAAAAAATAGCATGTAGAACAAATCTATAGAAATTATAGCGTTTGAACAAACTTTTATATGAAAAACTCCAGCAGTAAGACAAGACAAGAAGACTGTGGATGTCGCCTGCTCTCTTTTTTGACTTTGTTCATGGCTTGTATATTCCGGAGGTTACCGTTACGCTCATGTACACATATTTTATACACAATGCCTACTCCATTAGTTTCCTGCTCGAAGAAAGCAGGCAAGCAACCAATTGACAGATTTTTCGGCCATACTTGATGATCCTGCGCTATACAACGTAATGCTAACCACCATGCGTCAGCCCCCATCGCTCTTTTACTGACTATTTCGTATTGTGTGACGAAATATATTGCCACTCCTCTGTATGCTTTGATATTGAGTCGCAACAACGCTATAACCATTTTATCCTAATTTCAGAATCTCCTATATCCTCAACGGTATGTGTTTCGCTAAACAAAATAAGATCATAAATAAATAAATGGTTCCAATTCATACATATTACCTCTGAGTTCCTGAATATTCATATAAATACATTTTAATTCCTTTAGTTCTTCAATTCTAGATTTTTTCCTTGTTTGTGTCATTTATTTGCAGAAACGATCTTACTTTCAGATTGAAATAAACTTTCCAGCATAAAATATTGCGACTGTCGTAACACTTACATTGGTGTAAAAAGCGTAAAGTTACTTACGTAAGTAGATTCGTAAGGAAAAGTCAAAATGAGATTACATACTTAAGTCTTAAAGTACCTTAGCATTTTAGAGATCAGTTCACTTAAAATAGAATTGTTTATAGAGGCTTCCAATTATTTATTACGCTGCCGATAAATATTAAATTAATTTTAGATTGTTTAAGTAGACAATGATTGAATTCGTAAAAGAGTAATTAACAAAAATAGAATAACATTGTAAATAACAGCAAAATGAAAACCAAAGGGGAATGACTATAATTAATAATCAGTCATCCAATCCATCAATTAAAAGCCTTCGGGCTCGAAACAATTGTTGAATATTCACCTTACGTGTAACAAAAAAAAAAAAAAAATTGAGACAAAACTACTATCTTCTGCATAATAAACGGCTGTGTTGATAGCAGAGTTGTATGATATTCAAGTAAATGGTTACTGATTACATGTCCCAGTACCAGTACTTATACTGAAAATAAATTTACCAGTAAAAGTGAGTAGTTTTTTTTACTGGTACTTTAAATGTTTTGAGTACCAGTATTTCCCAGTACTCGCCAGTACAACACTCCATTTATAGCGCGTAGTGAAAATTAATTGTGGGAGACAAAGACTTGATGCTTATGAGGATTTTTGTCAACATAAACACAAAGTTTGAGTATTTATTATTAGAGTATATGGAAGAAAATAAAAAGTAATATGATATACGAGACAGATTATAAAGACTGCTATGTAGGTTATATATGATTATGTGAAATGGAATTCATTGTCTTTATAAAAAATTTTTGTGTAGACCATTTATCAGTCTTAATAATTATAGTAAACTAGAAAATACTTAAAGGGTGAAAATTTGCTGGAACTAACTTGTAATTACTGGTTTTTATAAATTTAGTACCCATTTATAACAACCAGTAATTACCATTATTTTTACTGGTTCTGGTAAATTTTCGAGTAAAACTAAACAAATTGACTTAGATTAAATATTTTTTTAGTATGGGTACTGGTACTTAAAAACAGAACTCTGGTTGAAGGGAAACTTTAAATGTAGACCAATTTTTTTCTCTAAGTAAAAATCATGCTGATAATTAAATACTTAAGAATTGCTTTTACTTCTAAATTATATAAAATTTACATCGTTGGTCGTTTCAAAGAACGACGTTTGGTATTTAAATTAAATCTGCAACTTTAGTATTGAAAAATAAACTTTATTTATTAAAACACAATCCAGAACTGCCAATTAGTTTGGTATTTTTTTTGTATCATAGCAGCATTTTTTTTTTGACTTAATATTCAATCTATGCAAATGAATATATATTTATGCATCACTTCGCTTTTGAAACTTTCAACAAGATTAAAGATATAATATTGTAAAGGGAGCTAAATAAACGTTACATAAAATCGTCGTAATCGTAATCGTATCCATAATCACCAATAGTATTTGCCTGAAAATCATAAACAATAATTAAAATACGAAGAAAATAAAAGAAAATGCATTTCTTACCTTAACTTCATCCTCTTCTACACGAAGCTTAACTTTTGTTTTCCCTTTGCCGGCAGGCTTTTTCGTTTTTTCCTTTTCAATCTTTTGTTTCTCTACATATAAGTTATCCACAGTTATTTTAATTTTTTTTAAATCAGATGCTTGCACTGTATAAATAAATAAAGATAAAAAAACAATTATAATTGAATGTATACGATGAAAGTTTATTCATACAATTTGCACATATGCTTCGCATTAGTTCCTCTACAAATCCAGGAAATTCTTCAGCAGCTTTATAAACAGAAACTTTATTACTAATTGCTTCAGCGAATTCGGAAAATTCAGTTTTGCTTGTGGGATGTATGCCGTCGATTCCACTAGGTTGTTCGGTTACTCCAAAAGTGTCCATGGCAGTTTTAAGATCCTCTTCTTCTTGAATTTTTTGAAGTCTCAATTTTTCGGCTAGTTTATCTTCAGGTGACAACTCTTCAATTGCTTCCTTTTCTAATTTTTCTTCATCGTTTCTCTGTGTAACATTAAAACAACTAATTTTTTAGCAAAGTTTTAAATTATAAACCGAAATATATTTGACTTTAATTGATTTTAAGCCGCTTCACACTATCTGAGAGGCTCTGTCAGAACAATAGAGGAATAGTTTTATGGGATATTCAGATGCGCTTCTAATTTATCTGATCTGAGCAAACGAGTTATGTGATCATGAGTAAGCAGTTTGTGGCCTAACGCAACTAAAGCAATTATAGGAAAGATGAGGATACATTACTAATTACAACAAAAATTAAACTCAGATGACCAAAATAAATGTATAAAACAATTCTTCTCTACCGGCTAAAACTTTCGTGATAAAAACTAATGCCGTGACACATTAAAAACAAAAATAAGCGACAAAAGTACATTTTTTTCTGAAATAATTTTACTGCCTAAATGTTAACAGTATACATTAAGATAGAAACAATAACAAAACTTTATAGTAGTTAAAATCTCATTAAAACATGTAATTTTGTGCAGTAAAGAAAACATAAGATAGTTCAAAGTTACTATATAGAATTCTAAATTGGAACAGATTTCTCAATTTTCGACAAAACAAAACATTATTTTGTTATTAAAGTATGTAAAATCAAATTGAATTTATCTTCTCCTGCTAAGTATTCCCTTAATCCCCTCCCCGTACACAGTTTTCATCCACAAATCTAATAACATTCGATGATTTTTCAACACAAATAGAATTTGGTCATGTTAAGTTTTTGCTGCCACAAGCTTTCTGTTTTCTCAGCCGAAGAAATTTAACAAAAAATCTAGATGGTAGTTTTATGAGGATTTCGGTGGAACTGAATTGATGTGTCACTTTTTCTAGAAGTGATGCATTTATTATATTTAATATAAAATTTTATCGCCGCTAAGACAAAAGCTCAGAAAAAACTTGTGAAAGTGACCACTGACATTTTTTATGAATTTTCACAATATATTAGTTCTTGAATTTGCCATTTTTTTATACCCTATATGAAATTATCGGGTATACTAAGGTTGTCATTCCATTGTCTTGGACGTTTTTATTGTACTGAAAAGCTCTTCACAATATAAAAACCTTTGATATTAGTTATAATCATTTTTACTGTCCGACGAACCGTTCTAGAAATATATGCGAAAAATCACTTCATCGATCAAACTTGCACTACGGGTGATCACACGAAATTACATACTGGTATTCATCTAGGGTATCATAAGAATTGGTCTGACCAATTCTAGTTTTTATTTTTTTATTTTAATATAAACTACTTGTATCAGGCTGTTTTTCATTTTGTATTTTGGTTTTATACAGCCAGATTTTATGAAATTTAAACCTTATTTTCCATCTTGAGCAATTCCTAAGAACGCCGAAGCAGATACATACCTCTAAAAAATAGGGAGTACCTATACAATTTAAAATTAAAAGCATGTCTAGAATTGGAATAAATTATCCAAAGTATTATTAGTTTTTAGTCCTATATGTAAAGTTCAATTTAAACGACTTCCGTATATAATTTCGCATATATTTTTTAACGGTTCATCGGACAGTAGAAATGATTAGAAACAACTTCACAGGATTTCATATTTTCGAACGGTTCGTCGGACAGTGAAAATGATTAGAACCAACTTCATAGTATTTCACAAACTTAACTTTTCAGTACAATAAAAACATCTAGGACTGATCGTTTTTACAGAAAACGTGAATTTTTATATGGCAACACCAAGAAGGGGTTTCCGATTTAGGCTATTTTTGAATTTTTGTTTACTATTGCTATGAAAACACCATGTACCAAATTTCAGTTGTGTACATCGACGCGTTCTCAGGCAACGTTTAAGTATATAGTGAAAAATGAAATTTTCGATTGGTCCCATTTTCGAACTTAAATTTACTTTTTTTGCTAAAATTTCAGGACTCAAGTGAACGCGTTCTCAAGTTATCGTGTCCAAACCATTTTACTCTACAGTCATTATTTCTATGCGTTATAAACGGATTGACAAGCTTAGTATATCGTATAATTTCATCTAGCGTATAAAAATTAAATAACTTAAAGGTGTGGAAAAGAACTATAATTAATATTTCAGAAATTATTAAAATGGTTTTTAGTAGATTTCGTTGAACGAAACCTTGCAGGATTCAAATTAAAAGCAATTAAATGTGGCTTTTGATTCCAAAATTTGCTGTCGCTCGTTTTAGTTTTGATAAAATCTATTTCTTGATATCTTACCTCACTGACTCTAGTTTGTAATGGCTTTTTCGGCTTTGCTTTAACGGGCTTTACGTCTTCTTTTACTTTTTCTTCATCCTTTTTTTCTTCCTCGTCTTCCCAACTCTCCTAAAAGTTATAAAAAATTAATATATTAAAATTATGAATTTCGAAAATCTTAAGTTTCATAGACTGTCTTCTAATGTTGAGGACAAGTTGCTTGTGATGTTTTAAGGTATTGAGCTGAATTTTATTTATATTTAGCTGCCACAACTCTAGCTTTTGGATTAGTTATATTAAGAACGTTTGTATAGAGTTGATTATCTTCGGGAAAGTTTTTTAAGAAATGAATTTAGGTCTAATATAATCATAAAAATTTGTCAACATTACTTTTTGCTGTTAAATTCTCTTTTAATTAATTTTGAATGTTAATGCATGTCCAAATTGCAACCAGCGAGCAAAAATGGAAAAGTACGTTTAGTACGAATAATTTACCAACAACACATCAATGTTGTTCTTTACGTAGTTGCCTGAAGAGAGTCGCTGCTCCCAGGAATTTGTTCCTTAATTTGCTCACCCTTAATCTTAAAAAGCAATTAGAAAATATATGGACAACACGAGAGATAACTTTTGTAATGAAGTCACAGACCAATGCGTTCTTGTCATATTTCCCGGCTTATATGTCAATACTAAAAATTAGCGCAGCCAAAGACAATATATTCTTTCCCCAGACTTAAAGAAACCACTTTTATTTCAATTAAAACTTATGTATAAAAATATTAGTTTTTAACAACTAAGCAATGAGACTGAAAACTTAGCAAATAATATAAATACAATTTTCCCCAACAAAGAATTTTTACCTTAACATCTTCATCCTCATCTTCTCCTTCCCATTTATTAATATTTTGAATTTTTGGTGCTATGACCACGTTGTCCTTTTCAGCAAGAGCTTCTGGAATGCCAAGGAAATGTCATTGTTGCTTAATAATTGGTTGTCGCATAAGGATTGTGAAAAGTTACAAGTCTTACCCCAGTCGTCATCCATTGTTCATCCAGATTATTAAAGTTATTTTCTAATCCAAAAAAGAGCAATTTTTAAGTCTCTTCTACAGAGATATTCACCCAAAAACCTTCGAAAATATTCACGACGTGTTATGCACAGCACACATCACCATCACTTTTTTGACATTTTCTAATCATTCACTGAACTAAAATTTATCAAAACCGACTATCGTACATGTGTATATTACGCCACTGCCAGTGATGGGACTTTGCAAAACTCTCGAGAATACTTCCCCTGCAAGAATTTTAGCGAAGAGCTCGCTCTCTCGAAGCAATCTCGAATTTGAGCAAGAAATGAGGAGAAATACGAGTTTCTCCCGAGATTCCTTCGTTTTTTTATTCTGTTACTAAACGAATGAGAGGAAAATAGAGAGCTCAACACGACAATGCTTTTTGCCCGAGATTAGATTTCTACATTTCTCTGCTTTCAATCCAATGAAATAGACTACGTGCATCTATATGCTTCGAATTTACTGCGAGATTCCAAGCCATGAAGTTGCCGAAGGCACCGACACATTAAAATGCCTTAACGTGCCGGGTACAGCATGCAGTAAGTGCTCACTCTCACTGCTTTTTGTATACTCGTCATGGAGGAAAAACTAAAATTTCATCTTAAACAGGTCCTAAAGTCGAAAACTGTCGCTCCCACAGGAAAATGAAGTTAAAACAAATTGCAGCCAAATATGTTTTCTTTCTAATAGTTTTAAAAAAATATACCATGTAGAACAAATTTACGGAAATTATAGCGTTTGAACAAAATACAAGCAACTTTTATATGAAAAACTCCTTCAATAAGACAAAGCAAGAAGACTTTGGATGTCGCCTGCTGACCGGCCCGCTGCTCTCTTTTTTCGACTTTGTTCATGGCATGTATCTTGCGGGGGTTACGTCATGACTCAATGACTCATCACTTACTGATAATGCTCAAGACAAAAATAATTTATCTGTTTAGTGGCATGTTCTAAAATGTCTAGTGTTTATCTGATAAGTGATATAATTAAAGGTGCGATGAAGTGACCAACACAATAATGTTCACGGACCTTATTTTCCACTTAAAATGAATAAATATGCATTTCCACGTCCAATAGCAAGTATGTAGTGCTTAACCCGATTGACTGACTGATTTGTTTACAATGAAGTAAAACTTAAATGTTCATGTATGAACAAACCCTCTTGACGTTCCATGAATGATGGTAACTCAGGATGTCTGAGATGTCAAATATCGAATGGAATCATCAAGACGGCCACACTTTCACGTCTATAAAAGGCGAGCTGGCACCGAGAATAAATGACTTGGTCAACAAGCTTCGACCAGCTAGGAACTTTTCAGTTTATAGCCAGCGAAGAAGTTTATCAACTCAATTCCTGCCGAGTGCGAGGTTTACCGCACTCGAGATATACCCGTCATCCCGTAGTTGGAAATATTCTTACCGAGTACGAGGTTTTCCGTATTCGAGACAATTTCTCAAATTCCTGCCGAGTACGAGGTTTACCGCATTCGAGATATACCCGTCATCCCGTAGTTAGAAATATTCCTACCGAGTACGAGGTTTTCCGTATTCGAGACAATTTCTCAAATTCCTGCCGAGTACGAGGTTTACCGCATTCGAGATATACCCGTCATCCCGTAGTTAGAAATATTCCTACCGAGTACGAGGTTTTCCGTATTCGAGACAATTTCTCAAATTCCTGCCGAGTGCGAGGCTTACCGCACTCGAGATATACCCGTCATCCCGTAGTTAGAAATACTCCTACCGACTACGAGGTTTTCCGTATTCGAGACAATTTCTCAAATTCCTGCCGAGTGCGAGGCTTACCGCACTCGAGATATACCCGTCATCCCGTAGTTAGAAATATTCCTACCGGATACGAATTTTTCCGTATTCGAGACAATTTCTCAAATTCCTGCCGAGTGCAAGGTTTACCGCATTCGAGATATACCCGTCATCCCGTAGTTAGAAATATTCCTACCGAGTACGAGGTTTTCCGTATTCTAGACAATTTCTCAAATTCCTGCCGAGTGCGAGGCTTACCGCATTCGAGATATACCCGTCACCCCGTAGATGATAGTATAATTCCCGCATAAAATAAAGGCATACATATATAAAATATAAAAGTGGAAAAATCTGGAATTTTGAAAAGTGCACTAACTGAAATAAAAAGTGGAAACAAATCAATTGTGTATTAGGTTAAGATTGTGAAATAGAGTGTGTTGTCACAGACAACAAGAAAACCAATTGTGTATTAAATTAAGATTATGAATTAGAGTGTGTTGTCACAGACAACAGGAAACGAACCAATTGTGTATTAGGTTAAGATTGTGAAAGAGGTACACTGACACAGAAACAATAGAAACCGAACAAAAAAGTGTAAAATATAAAGTGTCACAGATCTAAAAGTGAAAGAAAGACAGAAGATAGTTATAAGTGAAACATATGTGTTAGTTAAGCAAAAATTTTGAACATAAATTTTAAGTACAGTTTATTTGTATTAATATCCCAATTTGTGAAATAAAAAACTTTAGTTCAGCAAAAAAATAAATAAGTGTTCTCCTTTAAAAACGACAACACCTGGTATGGGGGAAGACCCCGTCGTTGAACACCTTGACCCTGGCGTAATTCCAAAGCTGACCAGCAATGTTCAACTGAAAATTAAACGATTACAATCGTTTTCGAATCATGTGTTATGGTCGTAGCGTACTGCAGGCAGTAGTATGCTACCCGACGGCTAGCAGCAGCACACAGCGTGGGCCACATGGCGAATGTGTTGTCGACGAGACTCGATCATACGTCTCAAGTTTGACGGGGACAAGTGCCCGAAAAAAAAACGGGTTGAGAAAGAAGAAGAATCGGAAGATTGAAAAAGTTCTTTGAGCCAGGAAGGAGATAAGTAGAAAAATTTAAGCGAGAATCAAAAAACAAACAAGTAATCGGGAGTGGAATATAAAAAAGGAAGGGATAGCTGAGCATAAAACTGCATAAATCACCTAAATAGCGACATTTTTATAGGAGAAAGGACGAGAAAGAAGAATTGGCGATGACGACAAAATTTTTGAAGACTATATTTATTCAAAGAGCTCATCTGAGCACATTTTACAAGAAGGGAGACTCGTTCTAATTTTGCCTTATTACACATCAGTGCAGACCTTTTAGAAGTGCGCTATTATACCTCAGTCCAGGCACATGTTGAAGACCATATTTCTTCAAATAGCTCGTTTGAGCACATTTTACAAGAAGGGAGGCTCGTTCTAATTTTGCCTGATTACACATAAGTATTGCTAGTAACCTAGTTCATCTAAGTGCTCCTCTACAACGATCAAGGCTAGATCCAACCACTGTTTCACATGAGAGGGGTCACCACGGATCTGTAGAGATGAGGCTCCACTCCATTCTTACAAACTTCCAAGACATGGGCCACAGCATCATTCGTGTCTACATGGGGAAGTAGTACGTCTCCGCAGCATTTCTTTTCGTGCTAGTGTTAATTAAAGTCAAATTCATTGTCAATACTTGTAGTATAAGTTCAGTTTTTGTTAAACAAAATTACAATATTTTTGCTAGAATCCAGTGGCATAACCGAACCTCCCGGAGGCGCCTCGGCGAGGGATCCTCAACAACAAAAGTTATGTAAGTTGCTGTCACTTTATTAATTATTATGATTAATTTTATTGTCGTATTCAATAAACGAATAAATTTGAATAAGTTCATTAGCCTGTAATGTACATATAAAAAAATATATATATATGTATGTAGATCTATCAGATTTTTGGCATAACAGAAGAACATGAATTGCATTGTTAATATAGGTACGAGCAAATTTACTTGGATCAAATTTTCGTGCCATAGTACATACATCAATAGGTTCGAGTAACTTCAATTGTCCGTAATGTGTGTAAACTTATCAAATTTGTTTGTATGGTCATCTGAACAGAAGGCAGGAGTTACGTTGCTGACTTAATTAACTCGAATTAGTTTTGTTTATCACTTTACTTAAGTACACGAAGTTGAATGATTTCAGTAGCATGTGATTTATATACATAGGTCTATAAGTTTTCTCTCGTAGTATTTGAACCAATAAATTGAATTAAATTTGCTATTTAATAAATTATAACGTAATGGAACCGTAGAGCTATTTCTTTTCTCCTTCTACTCTCCTGCAGCCCCCTTAACGTGGAGGTCGACTAGGCTCGCTACTCCGTTCCTATTTACAGATCAACAAGGGATACTGAACAAAATGACTGCTGCCCTCAGTGTCGTGGGTTGGATATGGGGCAATGCAGCTGAAGGCAGAACATCTGCGCCTTCACTAAGGTAAGGGTAAGTGGTGTAATGGTCCCTTCAGGACCGGGTGTGTGTTTTCTTTTTGGCTTGAAGGCACGACATTTTTTTGTAAATGGCTGGTGGCACCGTGGAACCTCCCCACACTCTCCGCCAATCCCTCTACGTACGTCCATAACAAAATGGCGCCCAACGTGGGGCCACCTCAGTTGGACTTCGGTGTCTGAATGTGACGGATGCTGGAGACTGGTATTACTTGGAAGTATGGACATATGGCTGTTAGCTAATTGTCTGACTCGGTAGTCTCATATCTAGTAGAAGTTACAGGTGGACCTGAGTCTAACTGTTGTTGTTATATAAACAATTTTTTTGTTGTAGAGTAAAGCTTGAGGCTTTGACACGCTGTGTGCTTGCATAGTCTTATACTTCCATAACAAAAAGGCGCCCAACGTGGGGCCACCTCAGTTGGACTTCGGTGGTCTAATTCTGACTTTTGCTGGGGACTGAGACTTGTTGTGAGATGGCCATTTGCCACTTTGCTAATTGACTGACCTCAAGCCTCATATCCAGTGGAGGTTACTTGCGCACCTGAGTCTGACTCGTGTTGTTATCTGAATTAATTTGAGTAAAGTAAAGTTTCGATCTTTTGGTAAAGTTTTCGCGAGTTTTGATTAAAGGAAGTTTTCGATTGTGATATAGATTTTTTTTGGATTGTGATTTTAGTAACGTAAAGTTTTGATATTGTTTTCTGCCGTTCAACTTTAGGTTTGACTTTGGTCAAGCCGCAAGTCGGAACAATTTCCGATTTTTTTTTTTTTAATTTGTTTGGATTTTTTTTTGAATCGATCTTTCCCGCTGGCCTTCTGCTATGGAAATAGTAGGTGGCCTCACAATTTTTTTTAATTGTGTTCTCATGGAGGCATGTCTTTGTTGGCCAACTGGCAGGACAGAGTCGTGAATCTGTGAGATGACTTTTTGGCTTTTAGCTAACTAGTTGACCAGATTCATGACTCTGCCCAGCTGGAAGGTTAGCTAAGTATTGTAATCAGGCGAAGAGGAAGGAAAGAGTTGTTGGAGGATGGAAGTGATGCTGGAGACCTTCAGTAATTAGGAGTTGGCATACTGCTAACTGCCTGGCTAAAGAATCTCTAGTAGCATGCTCAGTCTCTGGCACCTCCAACCCGACTCTTCCCAGAGTTCTGTGAGGATCCAAGATTTTCATACACACACTCACACTACTTATCCTTACCGCATAATTTCTGATCTGATTGGAGAGAGAGTGGGCCTGGAAGACTTTTGTGTTGGGACTAGCTCTTGGAGAAGGGGGAGGAGATTTTTTATGATAAATCTTTTTCTAATTTCGTTTTTCCGAAAAGTTGGAGTTTAGCTCATAAACTTTTATGAATTTTAAAAATTTTTTTTGTAAGTGCTAGATCCATCATGGTTTATAGTATATTTTCGATACGGTAGATTTTAATTAATTTAGTTTGTGAAGATTTTGTTTCTGCTAACCGTTTATAGGCATCGAACGTTGCTGAATTTTCTATTCTGAATTCTTGTCGTGATTTGCTTGGGCTATAGATCAAGTTTTCCTAATACTATTTCTGTTCTGTTGAGTTGCAATCTTTGAGATTGCTACTATGCGAACGCCACCTCCTGCGACTGAAGTCCCAGTACAGATGCCAGAAAAGTGCTCCATCTGCCAAGACGGAGACTGGTCCGTCAGTCGAAAACCGGTGGGTGGTCATGGGTTTCATAAAGCATGTTTGCGAGCATGGATAGGAGAGCAAGCCAATTGTCCCAATTGTCGATGCGTGCTCACACAGCAAGACTTCATCGCGTATACCGGGGCGATCTCGAAGAGGTACCACACTCGTCAGGCGAAGGAAGATTTTCCGCAACAGTCCCCACATCTCGAAGTACCTCAACCGATACTTCCACCGTCAAGTCGCGAGTCTTTGTCCTCATGGCTCAGTACCTAGATCCCATAATAATTCCAGAAGAAATGGTTTGTCACCTACACCTTCGGGGCAGGGCCGCATAGACACAGATCTTATTATAGCCAATCTTCGAACCCAGTAACAACCTTTGGTACAGGCAGAGATTACTCGAAGCATGGATGCTCTGCGTGCTGAGATCACCGATGTCAGACAGCGAGTCTCCGCTGTGATTCAACAGGTGGACGCATCTCGTCCCCCACCCCCACCTTTTGGGGACGTGTACAAATGCCCAGATTTTTGGCGAAAATCAGAAAGACCCGCGCAATCGACACTCGTTCTCAGCTGGGCAACACAGACCTTCATTTCCACCGGCCGCACCTTTCATTCCTCAGGCACCTCGACCTTCAGGCCAACAAGCTCAAAACCATTCCTGGCAAAGACGCTCAGGCAGTCCTATCAGGAGATGGAATCGTCGTATAATGGCAATAACTCCGAGCTCTCACGCACTCCGCTCTAGAAGGAGATTTCGACCTCCTTGTTAGGAACATGCTAATGTTGTTGACGGGACCACCGAAGGATTGGTACTGGTCTCCATTAAGACACAACCCTTTTCCAACTTGGGAATTTGTCAAGACTGGATTGTCGATTGAATGGGAAGTGCCCAAGCATGACTTGAAAATCCGAGTGCAACTGATGTCGCGGAAGCAGAAGCCTGGTGAATTATTCTCTATTCTATTCTCTCAATGAGACAGGAAAGAAAGAAAGAAACTGGCACATATTTCCGTGTCGATGCCAGACGACATTCGACAGTACGCCGAAGTAAGACTGCTCGGGCGAACCGAGACTGGGTTACTTGATAGTGGTGCCACTGTCAGTATCCTAGGCCAAGGAGCCCTAGAGAAGCTTGCAGAAGCAGTGGTGGAATGGAAGCGGTATCGGACACAGGTACAAGTCGCTAACGATGCCATGACGACTGTTCATGGTCATGTAGACTTGGACATCACTTTCCGTGGTAAGACCCAAAACGTGCATCTTTACGTGGTTCCTGAGCTCAAAAAGGCACTATATCTAGGAATAGAGATCTGGCGTCTATTTGGGTTGGCTCCAGATGTCCTGGGTATAGTTGCAGAAGTGACACCAAGTCTGTAATGTTCTTCCTGCTATAGATCAACAACGTCTAGAAACTATTAAACAGCTTTTTCCTTCTTTCGCCTCTTTAGGCTTGGGAGAAACATCTTTGGTCACTACAGGATCGAGGCGAATGACGCAACTCCGATAAAGCAACGATTTTATCCGATATCACCGGCAGTACAGAATTTGATGGATGCTGAACTAAGACGAATGCTATCGTTGTGTGTGATAGAGGAGAGCCAGAGTCCTTGGAGCTCTCCAGTGGTACTGGTGAGGAAGCCTGGAAAGGTCCGGCTTTGTTTTGACGCCAGGAAAATCAACTCTGTTACTAAGAAGCACCCCTATCCGCTGCCGCTCCACAAACCATGTGCCGCCTCATGGATAAGGTCATTCCTTTCGATCTTCGTGAGAATGTTCTCGTCTACTTGGACGATTTATTGATTCTGTCATCAGACTTTGACTCTCATCTCACACTGCTAGTCCGTGTAGCGAATTGTTTGAGGAAAGTTGGCCTCACTATCAACGTTGAGAAGAGTAAGTGTTGCATTAAGGAGACTAAATACTTAGGTTTCATTGTCGGAAAAGGAGGAATACGAGCTGACCCCGTTAAGATTTCAGCCAATGTTGACTATTCGTCACCTAAAACTGTTCGGCAAGCCCGACGCCTACTAGGTATGGCGGGATGGTATCGAAGATTCATTCCGAAATATGGTATTTAACTGCCTCCATCACAGACACTCTGAAGAATCCTAGTCAGTTCCAATGGACACCCGAAGCCCAGACGTCTCTGGAGTCGTTGAAGCAAAAACTTACCTCTGCTCCGTTATTAGTGAGCCCAGATTTCACCAAACCGTTCGTTATACAGTGTGATGCGAGCCAACAAGGGCCGACAAGGTATTGGTGGAGTGCTGATGCAACTAGATGACGATGGCCACGAGAAGCCAATAGACTACGTCTCGAAAAAGTTGAACTCAGCACAACGCAATTACACCATCACAGAACAGGAATGCTTAGCAGCTTTATTAAGTGTGCAGAAATTCCGACCCTTCGTAGAACTTATGCCGTTTAAGATAGTGACTGATCATGCGAGCTTGGAATGGCTGATGTCTCAAGAGGACCTCAGCGGTAGACTTGCTTGATGGAGTTTGAAGCTTCAAGGTTTCGACTTCACCATTGAGCACCGAAAAGGAAGCCTGAACGTCGTTCCTGATGCACTGTCATGAATTCATTGTGACAGCTAAAAATGTAGGTTTTTTACGTATACTGTGAAAATGATCAGTCCAAGACATTTCTATTGTACTAAAAACTTCTTCAGAATACGAAATCCTATAAAATTGGTTGTAATCATTTTTTCTGTCCGACAAACCGGTCTAGAAATATATGCGAAAAACAAATTCAAAAATCAAACTTGCATAGATCGTTGACCATACGAAATTTAATACGGGCATTCATTTAGGGTATCATAAGAATTTGATCTAAGACCAATTCTAGCTTTTTTACTTGTTATTTATTTTAAAAGTTTTTTTAATATATTTTATTCCAACTTACTTTTCCTTAAAATAATAATAAAAGAAGCAGCTATGAATTTTGAAGAATTCGAAATTAAAATTTGATTATTTAAATAACTCTTCAAGAGAACAATAATTTTTATTTCAAATATAGTTGACATACTTAGTCCGAGAAGTATCAGGATATGTACTGTATTCGCGAAAATTGTCTTCTCGTCTGGTACTAGGTCTACATAGTGAGATTTGCGAGAAGGCATCTTTTATGTGGTGGTTGGTGACGTATGTTTTAGCAATGGAAATTCGGCTAAGCAAACCATCAATCTGCGGAGAGGGATATAACTTCTTCGTTCTTATATTAATTTACTTTTTTTTTCATGGATTTCGGAAAGGTGTAAGAAATATTTCATATACGATGTCTTTCGCTCGCCTATCGCTATATGTATGGTAAATATTCCAATGAAATATCTAGTCTGATACCTTGTAAATCAATTTCTGCGCGCAATACTCGCACTGCAAGCTGCGCACATCTTTTCACCCTTCAAAATTCTTTTGGGCCGTACAATGAAATTCCGTGATGCTTTCTTTTCCCGCACTGTGCGAATGTGGAACAATCTGCCATCTTCTGTTTTTCCTCGAGCTTACAATCTGCGAAAATGCAATAGTGACATACATATCAGCACCTCCGCCACTTTTCTCATGTCCCCTAATCCTTTTCCTATCTCCTTCCTGCCATGCTGTGCTTTGCATCATCGGGTATCCCCTGAATTTGGCTTAATAACATAAAAAAAAAAAAAAAATACAAGCGATTTTTCCCTGGCAGTTTCATGGGCTCTGGATTTACACTATAATACCTCGAGATTGCACTAGCGATCAACAATTGTAACGTTGGTGAGACATGTTAGAAACATCTATCCCGATTACATTATTGATTAAATGGGGTTTTTACGGGCTCGTGATTGTGTGGACCGGAAGGAATGCATTGATCGCATCTAAGCGTTCTTCTAAAGACTGTCTAGTTGTATCTGTCAGTACTGGGCTTCAAGTTTGCACTTGTGCAACTGTATCTGTACCTAGCATATAATAATATCTTTATCCTAAAGATTATATTCAAATCGATTCCCAGAAATAGTTCTTGAGTTAGATTAATAACAAAGAACTTATAACTTAACTGTTAGATGTTCTTTGATTAATAGCTATGTAGAAAAATAAAGTCTTCGTCTCATCACGGCAGCGGACGTCCAGTTCTGCATGACCAAGAACATCAAGTTTGTTAGAATTTGCTATTTCTAACTGATACAGATATCGCAACTATTTGACTTTGGCTTTAGCTAACCTCCTTCTCCCAGTATGTTAGCAGTAACATCACAAATCAGTCAAGTCAGTATTTGCTCGAGTAGGTCTACTTTCATATATCTCGTTTGGTTTCGTAAATTTGATTGTAGATAATTTCTCTTGTGTTTTTAAATCAAATTTACTTTCTTCAAAAAAGCACGATATCCTAGGATAGACTAATTTGGTTTGAGCAAGTGTGTCGTTACTGGGAGATCTCTAATTGGATGCTGATCAGCGTTTCAGCTGTTCTCTTGCAGCATGGTATTGGCTCAATCGTATGCGATACGCTCACGTCTGAAAAGTACATTAATCGCTGGCACAAATCAAACAAAACCAGACAATTTTCTTTTGAAATTATTTATTCCTTGCTTATTTTTATAAAAAGTACATACACATTAGAGAAAACAATTCTAATGGTCGGATTAAAAGATTACTTTTTACTTTAAAATACAGTAATTGTGATTAAAACAAAAAACAAAATATTGCCTAAGTTAAAAAGAAATAAAACAAGAAAACAAAACACGGAGTTTACAGCGCGTATCTAATGCATAGTAATGTAATATAAAATGATAAATTAGTTTTACACTTAATTGGAAGATATGAGTTATCTAAATTTGTTGAAAAAGAAAAAAAAACAGTAGATTTTATAACAAAAAGTTCGAGTGTGGCCTTCGAGTGATTTACTAAATTTAGTAGTTAGGCCTTAGTTTCTCAAAATTACACCTGGAATTCTTATCGATTCGCACACTCGACCCCATCTGGCCATTTTTATTATTATATCGGTCGCGTGAAATTTGCCGGGAAAAGACCCTTTTCGTTTGTTCCTTCTTTCTGTCCCATAAGCCAACCTTCTTCCTGTAAGCAAAAATAATGTGATATTAAGTGTGAGATTCATAAAGAAAATAATTATAATATATTTCTACATTAAAATTAAGAGATGATTGTAAATAGTTTTTTTTACAAAGATAAACCGAAAAAACATCAAAACTATGAAACTCCGTAAAATAAGATAGCAAGATCTGTTCGGCTAGAGAATATTTTTCGTCACTGTCGTGAGGGCCACGACGTGGGAAAATAAAATAGTAACAAGTTGCGCCACAAAGAGTAAATACTTAGTTTGAAACAATTTTCCTCCACAGAGGTGATTTCACGTCCCCTCTAGTCGAAGAAGAAAACAAACTCTCTTACCAAAGTTGTACACCTAAAACCTGCAAACAGTGCTCTTCTCTTCAACGGTAGTAGTCAAGTGCTCTAAAAAGTATTTCAATTTCTTTTTTGTATTCGAATTACTCAATTTCAAAGAGATTTTGAAATGTCTGGAAGTATTTGATATTTTATTTTATTTTTTATTTTAGATAATTTAAAAGTATTTAGGGCCTGTCCGAATCCAAGCCTTCGTCTTGTTATAAAAACGAGTGACCTAACACCGAGTCAATCTCTATCCGAATCCATGTCTATGCAACCAAGCTTTGCTACTTTGTATAACAATTTTCGACATCTGATTACCTGGGGCACAGACAACTTACAACTAAATAAGAAAATCTCCATATAAACCCGGATCATTTTTTTCAAAGCTCTTTAACTTTATATTTAACTAAAGAAAGCTATCAGTAATAAATGTTGCGAAGAATTTACGTGGCATAATACAGCAGAGAGAGAAGGAATCTATGGAGCATTCTATTAGGGGGTAATTGTTTCGTTTTTTAACATATCTTTCGGACCCCTTCTCTTCTTTTTGAGGTTTTTATTATCTAGATGTAAGTTTCATCAGCCAAGGTTAGTTTCGTTTTCAGCTAATTCTTATAATAGCAAAGCTTGTTGTATGATGACACTAGTTGTTATAACAACATGAAGACTTGGTGGATACGGACTGGCTCTCAAATTCTTCAATGAATTCTTTAGTCTAAGTTTACATCCATATAGAGGTGCGGAAATATGAAGGATTGCGTCATTTTTTTTTTCATTTCGGCTCCCCTTCCAAAAAAGGCTCTGAAATGGATAGGTCCGCAGCAGTAGCTGATGTGAGAATCCCGATCGGAACCCTAAAAGAGGAGATCATCAGGGGCCTACCATATTGTGAGATAATTGTGGCCTGCATATGACATAAAGCGGACAAGAGAACTCCTTAAGCAATAGAATTGATACCAGGAATTTAGTAGGAGGCATTTAGCCATCACTGGGCTAATAGACTGGGAATAGCGTCGTACGATTTCTGCAGGAGCTGTAAGGATTCGGAAGAAATCGAGTCCGTCCAACATGAATAAGGGAGATAGGCTATTTGGTAGTTACTTATTTTCAAATCAGAGGGAGCTGTGAAGTAAAGAGATCCGATGTATCCTGACATTCCTTAGGGAAGCAGGATTGATCTAGGACAGTTTCAAAAGGGTTATTTCAGGATGCCAAGGAGCACAATAGATTCGTTGGTGGTCTAACTGAAGAAGGCTGGATATCTCCTAGCAGTACCCCTCTCACCTAATCTAGCCTTCAGTCCTCATAGGGCCTCCACATAGGCCTTCCAATGTAAGGCTTTCCTTCAGTTTCTTTAAATCATGTATATTTTCTATACCAGGAGATTAGCCCGCAGTAGCCATTCTAAGGTGAAAAGAGCATTATTTTTGAGATTTTCTTGCTTGTCCCAGATGCTACAAATATTTTGTCTTCCTTAGAGCCCATTCCAGTTGTTGTGTTGAAGATAATAGATGTGAGGATATACATATAATGAGAATATCTAGAAAATGCGAAAGGAGGCTCTAGGTAGAAAGAAGCGCAGGAACCAAGACGAGGTAGGACTCGAACCTACGACCACAAGGCATGGTGTCCCAGCGCGCTTACCACTGGGCCATCGAAGTCATCATAAATTGGTAAACGAATTCTCTCTACTGCACTCCTTTTCTTAGAAGCGTGCGAGAGCTCATTTAATGAACTAATAAAAAATTCCAAGGAGTTTCAACTGAATTACTGTAGCGCGGAAATTTAAGGAAGGATTAGTGTTGGCCGAAGTAGAAGTTTCTGCAAAAAAAAAAAAAATTTGAAAAAGTTGAAGGTATTTTGAGAATAGCTTGAAACACTTGAGAAAGGAAAGCAGGACGTAAAACGGCATGCTCCGAACGATGCGGCAACTGTTCGCAGAGTAAAAGCAAAGGTCGGTCGGTTTAAGAACTTTCAAAGTCCAAAGGTTCTAAAAATAATGTTGAAGAACGAGGCAAAAAAAAAGCTTTAAATAGATTTTATTGAAAGATATCACTGCTGTGTCATGGATACCGAAAAATATAGTTGGCAGACTTTTCGCAGCTCTAAGATTAGGATTTTGAAGTTGCCGAAGCACGGAGAAATGTTCTCGAAAGACACAGGAAAAAACCAAAATCGATTAAAAAAAATTCACATGTGACAAGCAATTTGCACTTGTTTCAAGAGAAATTGGTTATTTGTGATTTCTAGCCTAGTGGTTGTGGCCTTTTTTGAACCAACATACAGTGTCTATACATATGATTGCGTCATGACATTACCGAAAAAAAGCTACTGAATGGTATGAAAAGAATAACGTTACTTTTGTGTCAAGAGAAGAAAATTCACCAAATTGCCCAGAGTTGAGATATTGGAATCTGGTCATCGGGAGGTGAAAATAACTAAAAAAGTCTCCAAAGACTTCATAGACTTCAAACCTAAGTGCAGCAACTAGAAAAATCATAGAAACCACTGTAAAAGTGTTAATGGAAGCCCTTCCTGATAAGATCAGAAATTCTTTTTCGTAATTAATTTTGAAAAAAAAGTTTCTGTCACTGACTTGTTCAAAATTTAATAAAATAAATTGCCTTTTTTTTAAGGATTTAAATTTTTTTTTCAGTATTCAGTGTACCAATATATGATGGCGCAGTCCTTAGGTCAGCAATAGGTCTAGATTACCTAGTGATTAGTAAGCATGTCTATTATTATAACTAGAACTTGGACAACTTTCACCGAGGTCCTGAGTTGACTAAGCTCTCAAAAGAATTCTTATAAAATGTAAAAAAAAAAAAAACAAATGAAAACAAAAACTTGAGCGAGTGCATTGCGGCTCAGTGTGTGAGACTGTGAAGAAACTGGTTCTCTAAGCAATTGTGCCAGTTTTCTTCCTTATAAATCACTCATAATCATGTCACAAAAAGTTCAAGGAACTTTACCTCCATGCGCTTATATGAATTTATAGCAGCTACCTATTATTGTTATTTTCCACATGATCTTTATTCCCGAAGGAATAAGAAGCGGTCAAACCGATAAGAGTTTCAGACCAATTATCCTTATATCGTTTGTCTTATTTTTTTTAAAGAATTCTTGAGTTGCACCTTCGCATAAGGCTAGCAGGAAAATAGGTAAGCACGTAGATCTGAACATGCTTACAAAAAGAGGAAATCGGTAGAAAATGCCATCTTTGGCTATGAGTAATAAACCTTACCCTCTTTCACTATCGAGGGGCCTTTAACAACGTCGAGTCAAAGGCAATGAAGACCTTAAGAGTAGAAACTTATATCGTCGACTGGATTACCTCAATGATACCAGGCCAACAGAGAATACATACCAAGCTAGGCTGTATTGAGACTGACAAATTCATTTAAGGGAAGGTTTCCTATTATCGATAACGATACCCTGGTTAATGGTTGTCAATGCTCTTTTTATTTTACTTAGATAAAGATGAAATTAAGCTAACGATGTAAGCTGATGACGTGTGTATCAGCGATAATACAAAAAAACATTTGGAAAGCTTCATAAATGGCAACTGTCTGTGTGATTTAGTTCGAAAAAATAAAGCTCAATTTCCCTAGGCTAACGATAGCATAGTACCGGTGTCCGGGCATATGAGTCACAGGGGAAATGAAATTTCTGACGGCCTAGCGGAAAGGCAATAGAAATTTTCCTTAGTTGGAAACTCCCGAATGTCACTTCAGAGCTACCCTAAATATCTAGGAGAGAAAACGAAAATCCATTTATTGGTTTGGGGCTGCAAGGACAAGGATTACGCCAGACAATAATTTTCATTGAAACTTTTAGCGAAAAATAAGAGGAATCCTCGTTTTCAGTAAACCAGAGCTTAAAGTAATTACAAGACTCTTCGCAGATTACTGCTCTTTACGGTATCACTTAAATAAAATTGTCTTGAGTGAGTCTTCAATCTGCAGCGTGGCTTGCTTCACCTTGAGCACGCATTTCGTTTTCCAAACAATGTGTAGAATCTCAATCCCAGAAAGGACATAGAATTCATCAACATCAAAAACGGGGATTTATAATAGGTCTTTATCTTAACATCTCTCTACGAATATAATGTAAGACCTTAAGCTGTCAGCTTATTTTGAAAAATGACCAACATTCAGACATTGTTCATAAAAGAGACTTCGATGGTCATTATTCTGATGAATTATATAGTCTAATTTCTTGTAGCTTAATTTCGAAACGCGAGTATTCGAATATGCCCATCGCTTCAGACATAAATTTACGAATGAGGAACAGTTTACAATACTCTATCTCTCCCCTCACTTACAATCTGCAAAAGTCTAATAACGACATAAGTATATACGTCGTCACTTCCACTACGATCTTGGGCTCTTCTCGCCTTTCTGTATTCTATTTTTCAACATGGAGTGTTCCCTCTGAGCTTGCCGTAATTAATACAGAAATATAACTCTGTCATTCACGTCATAATCTATTAATCCTTACGCAATATGGGATACTTCTCGAGTTTAAATAAATTGACTTAAACAAATTTTGTACTTTGTACGAACCTGATCTTCTGGGTCATCGTATTCTATTACTTGAATCATATCTCCGACTTCGAAACTCAATTCGTCGACATCTTCTTTCACATAGCCATAAGTGGCTTTGACGCGATAAAGCACTCCAGGGGGTAAATTTGTCGTTGTGGCACCTGTAATAGGAGATTCAATATAAATTTCCTACAAAAATTTGCGTTAGTATTAATTATAGCAAAAAAAAAAATAAAATAAAATGCTTTAGTTGCGAATGTTATCAAAGTTAATAGTGACGCGCGAAACATATACAAATCGGAAGAATAATGTGAAGTTACACATAAGCGAGCAAGTTAGCGACTCACCTACGGGAATATCGAATAATTCTTCCATTTTATTGTTATTATTACCTACTACGTCAGTTTTTTTAATATCCGACTTTTCTACGTTTCCATTCACATGCTCTGGTTTACTGGGCACTTGAATACTACTGGGCGGTTTGATAATACTAGTCTCAGATGTTGTTGTGATTGTTGCTGTTATTGTTGTTGTTGACGGTGGTGGAATTGGTGGTGCTTTAGAGTTGGCATTAGTATGGTTTAATTCTTCTTCCTCTTCTCGGGCGGATGCCACCGCCGTCGTCATCGATTCATCCTGACTTTTAGCGATCAGTATGGCTGCAGTATTTTGATATGATGGCTCATTATCATTAATACTTTCAACAGGTTTCTTAATTTCATCATCTTCATCATTTTCATCTGAAGTTTCTAATTTTGGAGACTGGTCGGGTTGTGAACTAGGTGTGGATGTACTTGAAATGGCTGAAAATATGCACAAAAACAACAAACATATCACACACATGCTTTAAAGGCAATATCAACATTTTATTACGAGCGAAGAAGCAGAAAGATTTTACTAAGATTTCCTCTGCAATTTTTAGCTATAGGACAGCATAAAGAAAATAGATATTAGATGTAGTTTGAATTGCTTTGAAATTGTTTAAACATTCTATTTATTTTTTTATTTTAAAATTTTCAGATATTTGATGAGGTTATGAGAAAATTTAAAAAGCCTGCAACCCTGGTAGCTTATTGTGGTTATTATATATGAAGGTGCAGAGGACGATATCAAGGAAAGTAGAGACGTCTTGGAGAAATAAGATTTATTTGCAATCAGAACGAAATTGAAGCTTTTGAAATCTAATACTAAACTGATATAGGCTATACTTCTGCCGTAAAAGTTATGATCACATATTGAACGACGATATTCAAATCAGATTTTATCAGAATGTTAGTGGATTGGACCTGAACACAGCGTATAAAGAAGGATCTGGGAATAAGATACTGACGATATCATCTGTAATCATTTTTCAAGAATTTGTCCCCAGGTGAAAATATCAAGTACATGTGGTGCCACTTAGCTTAATTGAGATGTAACACTTTCAAATCTATTATGCAGCGATGTAAGTTGCAGTGCGACTAAAGCATTAGACAGAACTACCAACCAAAGGGTAGTAAGAGTACCTAGTCTCTTGTTAAAACAGAGGGGGGGGGGGGGGTACCCCCCAATTCACAGCGAGATGTGTACACGGAATCATTGAACAAAGCCAATTTATTTGAAGCTAAGTTTGCTGAGAATTATTTTTTACCGCCTTCTTCAAATGTATTCAACAACATGCACAATCAATAGTTACATTTCCTAACAAGTGGAGCCCTCAAATCAAGTGCTGCGTCTCTTCTTTAGCTAATTCTCTACGCAAACTATTTCAACTGTCCTATCCGGCAGAATTTTTTCCTTCGACATGGAAATTTTCTCATTTTCAGCCAATACAGACAAAAAAAGGCAAACGATCCCTCAAACTATAGACCAATTGCCTTTACTTCAAGTCTGTCCAAGGTTTTCAAAAAACTAATCAACACACAATTGATGAAATAGAGTCTTAACACCTTATTAGCAACCATAAATACGGCTTTCGTGCTGGCCGCTCTGCTGGAGATTTAGTAACATTCCTTACTGAGCGTTGGAACCAATGTCTCCATACAATTGGTGAATCGTATTAAATATTGCCAAGGGCTTTGATCCTGCTCTCTTAGAAAAACTACAGATATTAGGGTTGTTCTTAAAATGGTTTGAACATTTTCTCTCTGACAGTTATATAATCAATGCCGGTGTACCGCAAGGCTCTGTTCTCTCTCCAACTCTCTTTCTAATTCTTATTTAGTTGCCCCTAAAACGCAACGTTGTCTGCAATCACTCGAACGTATCCCAACACTTAATCAACCCATTTCTAAATTGGGTAAGGGGAGCAATGTGAGATTCACAGATAAATCATTTTTCTTGGTGTAAAATTTTTAGACGAAAGCTGGAAAAAAAAGTGAATCGTTTAGATCGTACAATTAAACATGTAAGCTGGTATTGATACAAAGAGAGCAAATCTATCAACTGAAAAAAGAAAAGACAAGTGGATTTTGGCATTGGTTCAATATAGGAAAGGCACGTGGTTAACAACATCGAGGGTAGCAAGTAAATTAAAATAATTAAAATTAAAAACAAAACTAAATTAATATAACCACAAAAAAAATAAAATAAGAATCATTTCATTAAAACCATACTGACCCCTTTACGATTAGAATGTTCTGTAGTTAAGAATGCAATAGAAGGACAGCCGTAGGTTTTGCTAAATTAAGAAAGGGATTTCTAAATAGATAAAAAATTGAATTGAAAGTAATCTTTCCACTCGAGCCCTCTGCATCTTTGCTTCGTTATTAAAATTTTTTCGATTTGGCAGTGCAATCCAAACCTCCTCGCTCAGTTTGCAAATATCGAGCAAAGTTGCATGTTAATGTGTGCTTCTCCTCAAAAGGATTGTGAAACTATCATCTTCATAAGCAATCTGAATGGTGAATATATGATTGAACTTTGCAAAAAGGGTTTGCTAAGGTCTGCTGAATCCTTATATGGAACTGGCAACCATGATTAGATTCTATACGAGGATAATGAGCCAAAACATCGGAGTCCTCTCTAGTGCCATCACTGAGTTTAGACGAATATTTTATATACAACGTTTGGTCGTTAAGGAAGGTAAAGCTAAAAGGACAAAAAAATCCACCACGCGGTAGCTTAAACGGGTTTTAAAAGTAACGGCGCGACTGGACTCCATATTAATGGTATTGAATAAAGTGCTTTTAATTTACATTTGACGAAATAATTTTGATTTAAGCCATTTATGGCGTTTTTAATGGCACTTCTTTTTTAAGCATGTTCCTTTGGACCAATATGGTGGTTACTAGAATTTTATTGAACCATACACATATTAAAAAAATAATAATCAGCATGCAAAATAGTTAGACTACTAGGCATTTACAGATTTAATGCTTTTAAATAATCTTTACACCGAGTTCAAAACATCATTTTAAAAATTTTGCGAGAAATTAACAAAAACAAAGTTAACAATTCTGCTTCCTTTTATCAACCGATAAAACGGTGCTAATCTATATCTCCTATAGCTAAAATTCAGTAGATGTGGAGAGGAAATAGTATGTTAAAAATATGCTTAGTTAACTAATGAAACACACTGATTTGTTTAGCTATTAATAAAAAATTTCTGCTCACATAAACTACTGTTCAAAATGTGAGTGTAATACTTACGACTATTAGCATTGCTGGATCCATTTGTGATTTGGTTTGAGTAAGAGTTAACAATATTAGAATTATTTACTGTTTTTGTTGGCGATTGCGGAAGACTGGATTTGATTGCATTAACTGAAATTATTTTATTTATGTTCGTTAAAATTATATATTTAAAAAAAAACACTGTTACTCACGTGATGGTTTCTTTAGTGTGTATGAACCTCGCTGAGAATCTGTAGCCAACTTATCAACAATTGCTTCAAGCTCAGCATATATCTGAAATTTAAATTAATTTATAAATCCAAGAAAATCTAAATTTTTGTTTAAAAAAGTTATTGGCATTTTTAACTGTATTTGTAATTATATGTAAAACAGTAATTAATTTTTTGTACAATTTACAGAGATATTTTACCCGATAGGAATGTACATGCAATGCACTACAATCCTGGCTATGGCTTGAAATATTGCTTCGAAAATAGTTATGCTCTCTGAACTCTGCTCCGAAAAGGAGCGGGCAAATCTTAGAAAAACGTATTTTGCCTCAGTTGGAACAAAACATTTTGCAAATTGGAGGTAAAACTATAGAACGGAGCTTTTTCAAAGAGAAAAATATTTTTTAGCTCCACTAAGATGATCCAGATATGGAGCAAAAATATGTGTCCACTTATTGTCCACTAGGTCCCCATAAGTCTTCTTAGGTCCTTATTTTAATTGGCTTTCGATAAAACTATACTATGTGTGAGCTCCAAATGGAGCTTAGAATTTGTTGAAGCATTTCAAAAACTCCAGGCGGAGTAACGCTTCGGGTGTGGAGCATTTACTTAAAATCAGATGTAGTTTTGCTCCAGAAGGAGATAATTAATAAAGAGTTTAAAATATAACGCTCCGGAAGAGGCTTTATTTTTAGAGCAACGCGTTCGCGTAGGGGCGATATTTTAAGCCCTAGTCCTGGCAATCATGTCTTTCATTCAATCTATAAATCAATCTAATCCATTCATAGCATGCACTCCCCGCCACAATCACAACAATTGAATTCAATATCCCCTTTCACCAATTAAGAAACGGTGATCAAAATATGCACGTGCAATACACTTCAATCCTGGCAATCATTCTCTATCTTCCATCCAATCCAACCATTAGATTCATTCTTACCAATGGCAATTACCATGCCTATTTAATCCATATATCCCACTAATGCCAATTAATTACAAGACAAATTTCTTATCCTTGCATAATATGAAAACAGCTACCGACATCTTCACTCGTATACAGCTTTAGAATTTATTCAATGAAAGTTGTAGCAGGGGTGTAAATTATTTGTGAAAACGCTACGTTTCGTTTAGCGTCCCATAGCAATGTACATACGCAAACCCGTGAATGCAGATGAGTCCAATAAGTTAAATGTGTTTAACTATTTACGTTGACTTTGTTGTTGGAAAGACACTACCAAAATTTCAGCATCTCTCTGGTATGACTGTGCTACAGTAAGTTTGAGACGAGAGCGGCTCCATCCAAACCACTCAATTACATATATGTAGCTGGCTGGGCGATCCGAATTGGAGATCGGATTTGGTGTTGGGTTGTATAGACGCTGCAAATATTTCAGCGTTTTTGCCGTGTGACTGTGTCACAGTAAGTTTGAGTCGAAAGCAAATCCATCTAAGCACTGGCAGCTGCTGACTGACTCGGAGGTTAGATGTTATGCTGGATGGTATGATGGTGGTTGGGGAAAACGTTTCAGCGTCCCATAGGAATGTATATATGTATTTACATACATGTACATTTTTTGTTTGTAGCAGAAAATTGGGCGTTTCATACAAAAACTTTCCGCTTGCATTTAGTGTTGCTAGAGGAGGAACAGTTTTCAAGTCTTTTTTAAAAATATTATGAAAATATTTTTATGTAACTGATTTGTCTGTTATGTATGGAGTTTTCCATTTTGTTAAGGCAAACAGTGCTTCCTTTGCTTCCAACGACGAACTGCCGCTGATGTTAATGTCATTTACTTTTCCTCGACTCCAAGAGGATACTACAGCGAAGAATTATTTAATTGAATAAAGTTAATATCGAGCCTTTCATCAAAAAGGATTAAACAACGAAACATTTTCTACGTTGTAATAATTAAGAATATGTTCCGCTGTTTAATCTTTTTTCATGAAAGGCTCGTTATTAACTTTGCCTTCTTCTTGAGCATGCATACCAGAGGTCGTCATAATATCTAAATGATTCGTTATATAGCCATAATTTTTGAAGGTTGAGGAATATTTTTTAAATGTAAGCCCGAAACTTTTGTCTATTTAAAAAAAAATCCAATGAGATATATAATAGCTGTTTACATACCTGCCTAATTACTTCTAAGAAAAACTTCTATGATAATTGTAAAAACTATTGTAGCTTCACAATAAAAAACATTTACAATCATTAGTTTTGGAAGAGATTTGAAGAAGTAAGCATGGATCAGGTGCATTTGCATCATTGTATTCTATACGAGTTCAAAAATGTAACAACGCGAGTGTTTCAAAAATTAGATGACGACGTCGTCTACATCGTTGGGATCTTTATTGTCAGGGTATAGGTTAGGTTAGGTAAGAGGGGTGCTGCTAGATAACCAGCCATCCTCACTTAGGCCTCCAACGGGTCCATTGTGCCCCTAGACCTCATGGGATAACCCTTCAAGCCACGGATTTAACCTGCTTTCCTTGGGAAACTCAGGATATATCCAAGACCTTTAACCTAGATCCATCCTGCCTCACTCAGAAAACTCAGGATGTCTCTGAAATTTATACTTTGAAGCTCCCCCAGACTTGAAAAGAAGTAGCTACCTAGTAGCCTACCTCTTTTATTCATCAGAGCGGGGCATTCGCAAAGCACATGCTTGACGGATTCAATTTCCTCCGAGTCCCTACAACTCCTGCAGAAATCGTTCGCCGCTATTCCCAGTCTTCTAGCATGGTCCCCTATGGCCCAGTGACCCGTCATGACCCCTACTAGATACCTGGTATTTGCTCTGCTGCTGTTAAGCAGTTCCCTTGTCTTTTTCCTGTCATATGCAGGCCACAATTGCCTCGCAATACGACAGGTATCCCTGCTGGTCCATCGGAGGCCTGCCTTTAAATAGACGTCCCTTTTGATTTCCTCTTTTAAAGCTCCGATTGGGATCCTCACGTAAGCTACAGCTGCGGAGCTATCCAATTCGGAGCCCTTTTTGGCCAACTCATCAACCATCTCGTTGCCTGAGATATCCTTATGGCCAGGTACCCAGCTTAGGGTCAACTTGTGCCTTACAGTCAATTCCTCAAGCCTGGTTTTGCATAACTGCACCAATTTTGATTTTTTCCAGCGCCCTGATGGCTGCATAGCTATCAGCATATATGCAATATGCCGTGCGGGCTCTCTGCACATGGATACCAATGTTGCCGCCTGATAAATCGCTGTGAGCTCTGCCTGAAAAACACTGCATTTGTCAGGCAGTCTATAAGACTCGGGCCACTGGAGATCTCTAGAGTACACTCCAGCCCCTGTGCCCGCACTCGTCTTGGAGCCATCCGTAAATATAGAAATATCGGATGTAACGACCACCTCCTTCCCCTCCCAGTCAATCCTGGTGGGTATAGTTGCATTGATACCCCCACCAAAAGTCAGGATGGGTACTTGATAGTCTGTTTCTACCCTGCAGTCCTTACAGTCTACCTTCTGGAGTATATTGGAGTGCCCAAAACCCCTCTCCGTCCACCTGCCCCCCGCTCTCAGCCTAACAGCACTAGTTGCCGCCACACCCTTACAATAAAGGTCCAGCGGCAATAGGTCAAGCATGACCTCCAATGCCGCCGTGGGCGTGGTGCACAGACACCCAGTTATACCCATACAGGCGGCTCTCTGGATTTTTGACAGCACATCAAGGTTACAGTTCCTCGTCAGTGCCGTCCACCAGACCGTAGAGCCGTAGCAGAGGATGGGCCGAACTATGGCTGTGTACATCCAGTGTACCACCCTGGGTTTTAATCCCCAGTTTCCGCCAAATATTCTCTTGCACGTGTAGAAGGCCACACTGGCCTGTCAGATGGGACAAGAGATGTCAGGTTATGTTATGATATGTTACGATTATCGATAAAAGCAAGTAGAGCACATGAGATGACAGAAAAACTTATTAATGTCTTTAAAGAAAATGAAAATCTACCTTTATTCTATGAACAGATATCCTACCGCATGAGGTTTGATAAAAAATTACGCGGAATTTCCGTTTTTCTCAAAAAGTCTTTATTTTTTCATGAATGTAAATTTTGTCGCCATCCGAAATAATACACTTGTGCCAGCTCTTTTTTCAATCTTCAAAGCACTTCTGGAATCTAATTTTCGGTAAGGCATTCACTCCTTCACTGGGACATTTAGACCTTCGTTTAAACGCATGTTTCATCATCAGTTATGACCTTTTTTAGCAGTTGTGGATCGTCGTTGACTTCGTTCAGAGATTGCTGAGCAATGGCCATTCGGTACTGTTTTTGGTCAAAATTCCACATTTTGAAACAAATGTTGCTGCTACACGTCTCATACCAAAAACATTCATCAAATTTACTTGGCATGAACCAAAAGATATGTCTTCTTTTCCGAGGGTCATCGCTTTTGTTGATGTGCTGGTGTGAACAAAGCGCTCTTCATATTCAACGTCTTGCTAATAATTTTAAGATACGCCACAGATAAGCGTGCCAACATAAAAACGAAAAAAAATCCACTTTATGCCTGGTATTAGAGTTGATAAATAAAGTTTGGCTGATCTACGTTCAATAAGATGTTTTAAATCTATATTTTATTCGCAAATATTCACTGCCAGTCAAATATGGGGTATACAAGTTATAGTAATTGATGAAGACATTTCAGAAAACTGGCAAAGAATGAATGAATGTAACAGAAATGAATACAGTAAGGACTCAACATTTTTAGGTTGCACGGTTGGTTTCGTCTACATATACATTGGAAAATAATTGTTATTAGTTTTCGACACCACATCAAGCTAGATATTTTTTATATGTCATCCATAACGACAGAAGCCGTTCAAAACTGAAGAAATTATTTTCAATATTTGGTTCTCATGAAAAATTAGTTTCAGATAATTATCCTAATAGTCAATTAAAGTTCTCCAGCAAATAGCTTAGCAGAAATATCTGTTATCAGGTGGTCAACAACAATTTTAAGAAGACATTTATTGCCAAACATTTTTATTCACAACATAAAATAAAAACGAGTACTGTCGAGTTTTTATTTTCTAACAGAATATCACCGGGTCTCTCAAGAGGATGGTGTCCTGCACAACATCTTCTAAAGTCGACATCACGAATAATCCAATCACAAAAGCTTATGAATTTCGATAGGAAATAAAACCATTTATTTTTTCGGACCAATAACTACGACTCTTCAGAGATCTGTCCCTGTTTAGAGAGAAATTTGTTTCTCAACATAAAACCGGTTAAAGAAACCTCTAGTCCTTCTAGTTCGATGGTAACGGTCCATCCGAAAATTCCTACAAATGCAACAGAGTCGGCAATTAAATTAAAACTATTTGGTGACGAATTTAGCAGGTGCTGGAAAAGCCACTCACTAGTCCTAAAGGCATGTACCTACCAGAAAATGTGTGGGTTGCAACCGTACGCTAGGTGGAAACTAAGTATCTACACTAAAATAAGCAGTACGTTGCTGAATTTTTCTAGCTCGTGCGCAAACGGACGCAGCATGCGCATGACTCATTCGATACTCTTTTGAAGTGAGTATAAGCTCAGTGTACCAGAGATGGTTGATGCGAGCAGAATTTCCATTTCAAATGGAAAACAAATGCGCATTCCAAATAATATTTCAGATGTTTTTCATATTTCTCTTTCATAGTGCTATTCATGTATAGTCGGCTCATATTTGGGAATCCGTTCCTAAGTATCAGATCGAGTTCGAATGTAGCAAACTATATAGACGAGAGAAAATGAACCAAAATTCCTCAAAATCTGACAGCTGTTATCCACAGAAGTAGTAAGCCGACGATTGTTTTGTGAGTTTTGCTATCAGAAGTAATTTTCTCCAAGCTAACAAACTATTTAAAATAATAAACACGGCACCCAAGAGGTCTGGCAACTGATTACATATTGAAAACGATCAGTACCGTCAATTAGTTTAATCACATCGACTTAAAAGGGAATGACCGCATGTTGCATGCAGTCTAGCAACATGCGTTCATTCAGACACAACATCCATGGTATATCCACCAAAATGCTGTGAGTTACATGTACATTGCGTGCCAATTTTTTTTTTATTTCGATCCATCGGTGGATACACATACACTTAGGATGCAAAGTTCTTCCCAATCATCTGAAGTGGTGTGCAGCTCTCGCTGTGTCAACCCTTTAGTGGATACATGCGTTAAAGTTACAAAACATCTTCACAACGGTTTCTTAGAGGTAAATAAAATGTATTTTAGAGTTTTAGACAAAAAAACTGATTGGATTAATATAAATTTCAACAGGGAAGGTAGATGCTGTGTATGAAAATAAAAAGTTCTCTCAAATAAATAAACAAAAGATAGCTTTAGAGTATAGGCTGAAACAGATTGCACTTTGGTACGCGGCGCGACATCGTGGCAAATTGAACGGTGAAATTGTTCCGTCGCGCTGTGACACAGTTTGTAATAAGAGCGCAGCAGGGTAGATACAGCGCTCTTATATTGGTACTACATATTTTCATGAGAAGTTGCCTACCCTAAAGATAATTTTTTTGTTGGTACCACTGAAAGTTAGCAGTAAATTTAGGAATACGTGGCAAAAATTTCCGCAGCGCTGTCGCGCCGTGTTAAATGCGTGATGCACAATAGGGAACACATGTTCTCTAACATTTTGCCGCGTTGTCGCGCCGCGCACTGAAGTGTAATCTGTTTCAGCCTTATGTATTAATAATACACGGACAGAATCCTAAGAAGTGAAAAACTTCTAAATGGATCTGGAAATCACAGACAAAGAATGATTCTTTAATTGGCAAAATCGTGGATCTGATAAAATCTGGCAATAGTTGATAGTTGGATCAAGCTGTAAAATGAATAAGGGCCGGAAACTAGAGCTGGCACTTAAAACAAACCCAAAATGTATCAGAAAATGCGGAAACCCCTATCGTTGAAAGATTTGCTGAGTCTGCAATTATGATTTTTCGATAAAGCAAAGGTTTATATTTTTCCTGTTTTACTTCCCTCTATACTCCAATGCCAATCGACACATATGTGGTTTCTTGTTATCACTTTCATCTATTCTTTGTGTAATACGTGGCAGACACACATTCATATTTCCCTGCAGATGCAGAATCCAGAATTCTTTTCAAGTGATTATCATAATTATGTGCTGGTCTTTATAATTCTTTGCCATTTCTTTAAAATTGTGTAAAATTACGTTTTTCATAAGCGAATAAAAGTAAAAAAAAAAAAAAAAAACAACTCAGAGAAAAGCTCATTTGGTCATAGACTTCACTTGAAAAAATTATCTCCATACCTGTTTCACATGAAGATTTGATAATTTTAAGGAATTTTTAAAAATGTTGTCACAGACGGAAATTTTATTATAAAACATGGGAGATATTAAATTTGTTGGAGAAATTGCTTATGGTAGAAATCTCTTAAAAATGCCAAATAAAATAATTTTAACTCACCTTTGATGTTTCACTATGAAATACCTGTTCCGAGGCAAAAAGCGTCTGTAGATTTGTAACTAAGAACAATATTCGTGAATCATGCAGCGCAGGCAATTCATCGTGTAATTCAGTGTTTAAAAGTTCATAGGTGCGACGGGCTTCTTCCAACTGTTCTCGACCTTTAGTTAACTGCGCATCAAAGATTAATATTAAATTGAATATCAAGACCAAGATCTATGCGCATTAAAATTATTTCCTACTTACTTTGATGTCATCTTTTCGTTTAGAAGCATTGGCCTGTAAATTTTGAAATGAATGCCGCTGACTGTCGTAGTCGATAAGTTTCCTATTTCTTTTTTCAATTTTTTTCTGCAAGAGAAGAGACAATAGTAAAAGTGAATAAATAATAATTTTATGATTAATAACAAAAAGAAATAAAAAAAAAACTCCAAATCACACCTTCATTTCTGGGAACTGTGCTGTGTAAGTATTAAGTGGTATTAAAACTTGATCACCTAGTTTATGTGAGAAATCTAGCCATAGGGATTCTGCAGACTGTGTTTGTGCAAGCAGTGCATCATAGCCGCTCCATTGCGGCTCATATACTTCGCATACTGCATCCATCAGTGATTTTGATGCAAGTTGTACAGCTGTTGTTGTTGTTATGGTAAAAAGGTTAAAATTATTAATGAAATCAACAATTCTTGATGGATATTTACCTCGCACACATCTTATATAATTATTAAATTCCTTTTGAAGTTTATTGGCATTACATTGTTGACGATGAAAATTCGTCATGTGTTCATCAAATATTTCATCAGCTGTCCGATCAACTTTACCCAAATTTTGTAATAACTGCAAAGATAATTGGAAAAAGAGGAAATGCATTAATTAATTAAATATTTGTTGGCAGGTTAATAAATGATTGGATTTTAAATTGTTACTTTAACTTACAGCTATTACAGAGCAACATTAAATTTATTGTATGTATTTTGAGGACAATTAACAATTAAGAAAATCATGCGTTCAATGTCAGGTCAATCAACTTTGAAGTCTAGCAATAAATTATAAAGTTTAATGTCAACAATAATTGCTCATTGTGTTGTTGCTGCTGCTGCTGATTAATTTTTTATTGAAGAGGTCGGTAAATTCAATTTATTTCTCATTTAGATAAATTGCCAATAGAAAAATAAATCGAGGATTATCCGGTTACGATGAATGGACTTGTTTGAGACCATCATTTTTAGTTAAATTTAGGGAATTCGATTTAAGCTAGAATTCGTACGGTATTATGAACTGATTTCCATTCTAAGAGCAGAGATTGGTGATAGAAAATTATAGTTATGAAGTTTAGAGAAAAAACATTTTCTGAGGTGGGGAACATCTATTAGAAGATACGTTGGTAGGTAATGAAACGAAACAATATAGGTCTTGGCATAATCCTTACCAAATAGGTCACGTCAAACCTTATTAGCTGGTTATTAATTTCTGAAAGGATTGTTATTTCATACATGGGTATGGAAAATATACGACAGTAATCGACCTGCAAAAGTAGAAGTTAATGCTAAAGGCTAGTTTTCTGGCGGATATGATTGCAATGTTTCCTAAAAACTAGGCATATTCATAAAATTGGCCACGTCTCATCAGCTTAATGGAGGTGTTCTTGCTTTAATAACAAAAGCAGACAGAAGCCAAGTTGGATATCATAATCACAAAAACTTCACAGTGGCAGATTTTGTAGTCGTTGGTATTTATAGATACTTTTTAAAGGAATCCAAAGCTTATGACCGTTGTTAACACAAGGATTAAGATCGACATAGTAAAAAGCATGCCTACCTCAAAACATTGTTATTCGAAAAATATGTAACCTATAAATGGTTTGTGGAACAATTCCAATAAATTTGTATTTGCAGAAAAATTTCACTAAATAAAGTTATCACCATCACTGCCTATAATTAGCTGGGTGATGTTTGTGCACTACATCGCATCTCCATCGATATCGGCCTCGAGCGTTTACGCGCTAATCATTAAACTACAGCATCCACATAATCTTTTGCAGGGCTTTCTGCGTTTCCTGAAACCTTTGGAATTATTTTGGAGACACTTTACTGCCGTTCCTTATTGCGAAATGCTTAAGCCATTAAATCAGTTGGATTTAAGGCGATTTATAACGTCAGGGACCACGAATATTTCTTTGCCGATAATCACCACATCTATCTCGAGCGCAAACAATTAGCATAGAACTTACCGATTGACGCTCTAATGCTATTTTCATTAGTCTCCGATGAACTATATGTTTCGGCAGATGGTTTTCTTTGATTTTCTCGAAACAAGGCGCAAACATAAAAAGATGTCCCACACCAAAGAAGAAGTTATGTTACAGTGTACTCCAAGAATCCACGAACTCAAACCTACAATCACTTAGAGTGGTTTAATGTCTAGCTGAAGTATAGTGACACCTGCGTCCGTATTTTTTTTTCGTCAATTTTGAGTTTTATTAGTACGAACAGAATTTTCTAGCTTTACTACCATTTATATGATATCAGCTGGACTTCTACCTAAAGGATTCAGTTTGTCAGTGGAGTCCGGGGCCCCAGTCCTTGCTATAATACAATAAGTTTCTTGCATTTTTTTAATGCAAAGTCTTATGCCAGATTGAATAAAATAACGAACAGTTCATCAGTATGTCTCAGAACTTTTATGATTGTTTTCAAACCATTGTCGTGTATCCTTCAGTGGTAACTAGACCAAAGACTTAGATCTTGTGTATTGTATGAAAGACGTACGATTGCTTAAATTCCACGGTGGAGTTTATATTATTCCAAGATTTCTGTATTATTTTTTTTGCGCAGTTCGGTAGTTCAGTAGTTGATCTTCCACCACATTGATACTCGCCGAGGATATCTTTTACGTATGGCTTAAGGTAACCACCAATAATAAAAAAAAAAATATTCATCAAAGGTTGGTTGGCTGATATCTGGCTGTAGATTATCGAACAGCGTTTTCACGCATTTTGTTAAAATATGCTGATCACATTTTTAGGATTCCGTATTGTTTGTAACAAGTTCCATAAAGCTCTTATTTTTGACCATGTAAGATCTGGGATGAATGAATACCTATGGAATATTCTCCAAGCGATTTTCTTTTTGTATCGATGTCAGGCAGATACAAAGCCATTTTACGAGCTCTGAGAAAATCTAATTTGGTATTTCGAGTGGACCATTCATGCGATTGTTTATTTATTTTCCACTGCACTGCGACACTCAAACCAGATGTTGCGTTTGGTTGGTCGCCTTGTTTAGTTTGACTGTAAGCTCCATAAACATTCTAGCTCTGTATTAACTTATAGCCTGTCCTAAGTTTCAAAATAGGAATTTTTCTTCAGGTTGATTAGCAGTTTCGTCGTCGAACTAGTTCTCCTGAGAAGACTAGTAGAGGCTTCGTGACAATGATTATTTACCAGGACTTTGATTTAGACTGTTTTCGGCCATTTTATGACTCATCCGGTTGAAGTCGGTGTTATTAGATACTATCTGGGGAGACTATCACTCATTTCCTCTAAAGGCTCCTCTGCAGTTTTACTGCCCCACAGAATTTATCCTATTCATTTCGTAACCATTCCTTTTGCATAATTCTGAAAAAACTATGCTGACCTATGCTGGTATTTGGCTTGAATATGGAAGTACAGTTTCCTTTCTTAAAAAAAGAAATATGACAAAGAAAGATTTGAGCTCGGAATTATTTGCTGTTATTATTTGCATCACTTCCTTGGTACGGCAACTCACCTTACCTGCGTAGTACAGCTACTAATTACGGTTTAGCTGTTATACAAAATAGTAAACATCACGGTATCGCAGATATGAACTTAGAACATTGTTAGGAGCTACCATGAAATGAAAACGAGCATAATAATTATTTATCTAAGCAATGTCTTGGTGTGTGCTTCATTAATCTTTATATAGACAACTTGCTACGCTACTGCTTCGCTGTTATACAAAGTAGCTAAACTTGAAGATGTTATAGGTATTGATTTAATTGTATTGTTAATAATATAAAAACGAAGACCTAGTTTCGAAATACATCATTATAATCACTACTGTTTAACTGTTATACAAAATAGATAATCTTGACAACGGTGATCTGAGGTAATATTAATATGGGAACATAGCTTAATTTCTTGATGGCGGTGCTAATTGTTGTAACAACAAAAATACAACAACTAGGATTTAATAATTATTATCGCGATTTAATATTTTTCACAAACTATCTTACTGCTTCGAAATTCTTCAAACAAAAGAAATTTAAATATACCCGATAAAAGCAGAATTGTATTTTTTTTATCTTGACTAAAGAATTAAAGATTATTTTTAGGAATTTCGTAATCTCTACGAAAAAAAAAGACCTCCAACTTAATATTATTAACTTTTTGCCGTCTTGACATTTAATTAAAAATTAAAAGAAACATATTTCTCTGCCTTACTCGTAACCAGTCATAAGCGCGCCTATTTATGGATGTAAATTTCCTTTATCATTTTCAAGAAAATTCTATGAAAGCAATGACTTCATTCAAAGAGTGATTTTTTTTGCTTGTATTTTGTTCAGTGCAGATTTGTGTTTGTTTTTTATTTTACAATAAATTTTTTTTTGCGCATTTCAAAGAAATTGTTTACAATAATAAAAAAAAAGTCAACAAACAGGTGAACCACCATACATATAGTACTAGTAGTGGTGAGAGGTGTACCTCAAGTACATACATACATATATATAGGAACTGATGTAGAAGTGTCTCCTACACAGAACGAACTGGGTTAACATACATTCCGGCTTATCGTATGTCTACATTTGTACCTATTTAGAAATATGCGAGCGATTTTATAAGTATAAAGGTACCTATCTGAAATGAAAGAGCGATCTCAGACTTACTTGTCCAGGTAGGTTAAGAAAATAGCTCACGTGCTTTAGAGTTGAAAGTTACTACGTGCGCTTGATAAACTTGTTTATAAGATCTGAGTTCTCTTCTCTATTAACTGTCTAACCGCAGACTATAATACGAAAGTCATGTGGAATTAGAGTTAATAATTATCATTCGTTTAAGTCATCAAACTCAACCCGCTGGTTTCACTTTATAACCTACTCGTGTTCAGATGAGAGCACATAATTATTGTGTGGAACTTGTTTGTCATTCTATGGCTTTTATATGATTTTACTTTTGCGTTATGATTTATCAAAACCAGTAATCGGACGAAATTGAAAATAATTTCCCTAAGATTCAATGCAAATCCCCCTTTAGTTTTATGTAATTTTTTATCATACATAGAAAGAACTCGTTAAATTTTTAGTCACCATGCATGTAATATGACAATGGCTTCACCCGTCATTGATTTATGTAACAGTGTTTATCTGCGGTTGTCACGAGTTTATTTTCATTGGTAAATAGGGGAAAATGAAAATTTTCTAATAGATTCACTTGATGGATAATGAAAGCGTACCCCATTTGAATTTACAATGCTCATTAAGAGCATTTATTCTTTGGGAAAGTAAAATTTTTTGTATTTTTTTCTCTAATAGAAAATCTCTTAAGATTTGTTTTTGTTATTGACGTAGACTTTATTATTTGTAGTAATTAAAATGTGAAACAATCAATCAACGGACCAGTTTAGTATGAAAAAGATAGGCGGTTAGCACGTTTGTATCTATGTACATATGTACTTGAATAATTGTTAACTATAGAAGGAAAAAACAATGAATATTAGAGAGCTTTAATATATTATATTAATTCCTATCTATCTATCCTGTGTATGTAGCAGTGTCAAACAAAGATGAGAACCGAATTTTAACTAACCTAAGTAATGAAAAGTAGAGGAGCAAGATGACTACCCTGCGGAACACCAGAAGTCTTCTTAACAATGAATTCTTTTCTGCGACTCGGTGCAACCACGGCCACCGAATTTCTCATTTCCCAACTCCTTCCTTCCGTTGACACTAGTAGCACAAAAATGACAGTCGGTGGCAGTGTTAACACCGAACCACAGAAAATAATTCACAATATTAGTGAAAGAACACCCGTTTTTTATTCAGTTTGAGTTAGAATTGTATAATATGTATGACTTTGTCGGATGCTTTATTTTAGGGCTACTGGGCTGTGTTCACGTCGGCGACTGCAGCCGACTTTAGTCAATTTGACTCAGAAAATGTCGTTCTGGTCGTACTCAGAAGTGTACATGGACACGGCCCTTTTAATTGTATGTGTAGGCGGACGGGGCATTTCAATTAGACTGCAGTCGACTTAAGTCATTTAACTTCGTGCTCCTGAGGTGGAAGTAAGTTAACTCGTGCGGGAAATAGGAAAGTTTTTCAAAGTGGAAATGGATGATAAAAATTTGATGGTGATTGATGAATCAGGTAAGACCTAAAAATGTAACAAATCTCATAAAAGATTTTAATTTCAGAGTTTTTTTATTTAAGGGTACGAGAAAGCTTAAACGAATAATTCATAATTGAAGCACAAGTTTCTCGTCTGGCGTCCATTTACTTTTTTACCTCTTTGACGTTTACTCACACATTCTCCAGTCCGAGTTAATTTGACTGCAGTCTTTTTGACTAAAGTCGACTGCAGTCGCCGACGAGAACCGACCCCTGATAGAGTTCAAAGAACACGATTCATAACTTCCAAGCATGAAGGCAGACGCGTCACCGTCTGCCTCTGGTCGCACTTTTCTGAACGCGTGACTGACCGACCACCTTGTAAATCGGGCAATTTATTTTTCGGAGTTCCCAACTGGTAATACTTACATTGCTAAGCGTAGAAAGTCGTAGCTAAGCAGGCGTTGACTTACAATAAAAAATTTTGTAAACATAAGAATTTTAGTCTGATGTCAGATTTGTTCCGATGAAGTATGTTCAATACTAAGGAAGTTTTATAACAATTAAGTTCTTGTTTAAACCAAAAGAAAACAGTAATAAAGGAATAGTCATTACAACCTACAGCAACAAGCGACTTTTAACCTTTCACGATTGTTCACGAGACTCATGTTTATGCCCGCTCAAATCGGCGAGCACATACTATGAGAGCAATCTTTTCAACAACTGTTCAATACACCTTTATTTGCCAGTGTGTAAAAAAAACAGTGAACCACTACACCCTAATTCACCAGTGTGTAAAAAACAACGTGCTTGGCTATTGAAAAATGTAAACATTTCTCGTTCAGAAAAAAACAAGTATATTTCTCTTTGTCACACACATGCTCAACTTCCATAAATGCTACATGCAATTATTTTTTTTCAAATTAAGCCTACTCTAATGGGAAATCTCTTTCTATTAAACAGCTGTTCAAGTGAATTCTCTTTAATTCTCTTTACGCGTTTCTTTTCATTTTATGTGTGTCTGTTTAGGACAACCCGGCTGCTTGAGGATGTTAAGGAATACTTACAGAAGTCCGTAGCTCATCACATTGGCATCAGATACGAACAATGTCTACAGATCGATCTGTCACCGACTATGCATTAAAGTTATCAGGACTGATTCAACAAGTCTCAACGGCTGAATTAGTCAATCCGCCTTGGCCAGTTGGTATTGAACCAGCTGGTCATTTACACTGCTTACGAGTCTCTGTCATTTAGTCAACGGTATCAAGAAGTACTCGACAAAGTTAACAGCGATACTATCCAGACTGAGATACTATCGGTCTTCTATCAGATGCATTCACGTGTGTAACAACTTTTTACGCAACTTAAGCGCATGCCCGACGATATTCTACCACCTACTCTATATGATTCGACCACTAGGACTGAACTGACCTTCTCCCTAGATGAAATCTATAGGGTATACTAAGTTTGTCGTTCCGTTTGTAACACCTCGGAATAATGATGGTAGAGCAAAATGGATTGGACAAAATTAAAAGTTGTTTGGATTTTTGTATGTCCGTCCGTCCGCACGATAACTCGAGAACGCGTTCACTTAAAGGGCTGATATTTTGCACACTGGCATTTTAAAAAACAAAATAAATCTAAGTTCGAAAATGAGCTGAATCGGGCAACTCCTTCATGGGGTTGCCATTCAAAAATTTCGTTCCACTATATATTTGGACACTGCCTGAGTACGCGTCGACGTAGAGAGCTGAAATTTAGTACATGCTGTATTCATTGTACTAACAAATAAAATTTTAAAAATGGACTAAATCGGGCAACTCCTTCTTGCCATATAAAAATTTAGGCTTTTTACGTATACAGTGAAAACGATCAGTCCATATGAAATCCTATAAAATTGGTTTTAATTTTTTTTTCTGTCCGACAGACCGTTCTCGAAATATATGCGAAAAACTACTTCAAAAATCAAACTTGCACAGAAGGGTGACAATACGACATTTCATATGGGCATTCATCTAGGCCCTAGGGTATCATAAGAATTGGTCTTAGACCAATTCTAGCTTTTTTACTGTTAATCCTGCCTACATCCGTATTTCGATGCCTGCTCTATACATACTTAAAATATATCACATAGCTACTTAAATGCTTAATTGCTGCCGGCATTTATTACTCCTAATATATATTTCTGACTAATGACTCTGGAAACCCTAGTTCCCTTCACTGAGCTACTTACATCTTCCGGTCTATTGCCCGTACGGTTGAGAATGTCATAAACCTTAAGCTATATTTTATAATATCGTCGCCAGATGGGATTTGTAAGGCGACGTTAAATACAGAGCCCAAATACCTTTAATTTAACTGTCGGTTTCGTCTTATGTTTTCCTGCCAGGCTGTCGCCAGATGGAATTTGTTTGAGCTCAAGCCTCCACACGTGCTAGAACACACTGCACATAATTTTGGTCCTAAAATTCTTTATCAAATTTAAATTTCCAGGTGTTGCTACGTGTATTGCAGACACTAACTGCTCGTATACTAGAGACACATCAAGTATATTGTGGATTGTCGGTGGCATCCCGACTGACACTGTAACCGGTTAGTGACTTCCACAGTTGTACCTCAACTCAAGAATACTTAACAGGTGGTTGTTACTCCAGTTACTGTACTACAGAATTCGATCAGGAGAAGTCACCTGCGACAAGATGCCTAGTATACCCAAGCTACACTACAAGCCACAATCCATAGGATCCACTACATCAAGACAACTAGTGCGTAGCGAAGACTTAAGACCTCAGCACACACTAGTACGACACGCTTCAGTTGGACACAAGTCATAACTCAAGACATCTGGTGGGTCCTGAGGTCACAATACCTTAGGCACCCCAAAAAATGTTTTACTGATTCTTCGAAGCATGAATTCTTCATGAAACTTACTCTGTTATCGTTGAGCTATTAATATAAATTTGGGACATTTATACATCTTCAATGCATATAAACTTTTAAAATTTTATTAAACAAAAATTCAAAATGTCGAACGAATTTTATCCTTTTTGGTCAGCGTAACAAACTTTGAATCGAACACATAATACCCTACAGATTTCATGGGGGTGACACTGTAAATGAAATGTTTTAATTACGTTATGAAATTTCAAATAAAATATATTGAATTTTAAAGCCTAATTTAATTAATTTTCAAATAAATTTATCGGGTAAACCATCAGAAAAAATGTCTTTATAGTTTGTTTTAATATTTATTTATTCTGTTGAACGTGTCCTTGGATTGTTCCAAAAGTTGATAAATTGTCGAAAAAAATAACTGCGCCATCCAACATTGTACATTCGAATTAGCTTGGTAAAGCATTCATAATTCGGTGCTTCAAAAATGTTGAAGCATTCATACAAGGTTCATGACTCGAAGGGTTGGTTTCTAAGCTGCTTTGAAGCTTATCTATACAGTCACTTTTTATACCCTAGATGAAATCATAAGTTTGTCATTCCGTTTGTAACGCACAAATATATGTAATGCTGGTAGAGCAAAATTGGTTGGACACCCACGCATAACATTAAAAGTTATTTTAATTGTTGCATGTCCTTCCTCAAGATAACTCGAGAACGCGTTCACTTATAGTGCTAAAATCTTGCATCGGGCAACTCCTTCGTAGAGTTGCCGTACAAACATTTCGATTTTCACTATATATTTGAACACTACCTAAGAAGGCGTCGACGTAGAGTACTGAAATTTGGTGCAAGGTGTTTTCATAGCAATAGTAAATAAAATTTTAAAAGCGGAGTAAATCGGACAGTCCCTTCTTGGTTTTGCCATATAAAACTTTCGGTTTTCACTTTATTTAGCTTTTATTTTCTTCTTAATATTATTGGTCTTGGAGATTTCTCTTGTTATAAGTCAGTTATTTTGGTTTTTTGTTGAAATAAGTAAAAGTTGTTTTGGATTTTTATAGTATTATTCATATATTTGTTCGTTATTATAACTTAAGATTATAATTAAGATATATGACAAGAACTTAGCCTGAAATAGAATGAATGCGACACAAAATTATAGACGACATTTGGCGTCGTTGTTAGTCGCAGACGTAATACAACGAATGCGACATTGTCGTTGTCATATCATGACAATTGAGTCGGGTCTTGCGTTTTTTGATGTCTACGGAATTTTTTTTACATATTTTAAAAACAAGTATATAGTTGTATATAAAGCGTATATGCAGTTATGCCAGATTTAAAAGAAAGGTACGCAAAATTTACCAACACACGAATTATCAAACTCAAATGTCACACCGACCACGTTAAATTTTAGAAATTTGCTCTAACTTCTGTCGACGACTTAATCGCGTCGCATCATTTGCTTTGCCCTAAATAATTGACGTCGACAATTGCGTGTCGCATTCGTTGTATTTCAGCCTTTAATTGACATTTGCAGTGATTTTCATGATTTTTTTCTTAGGAAAAAGTACAGAAAATGTCATAAAATTCACAATCAAAATTTCCTGCTATGATTATTTAAATGTGATCTTAATTGGTTTTATTTTTTCTAAAATTTTGCAGCAAACAATTGTGCGAAGATCTATAAAGGGTACAATATTGGACTACACGAAGAGAAATCAGAACAAGCAATCCGAGGCGAGATGATTAAATAAGGTGTAACAATAAGCATTGGAGTAATCTACAAAATTATTGCATCAAGATATGAATAAAAATCTACCCGTAAAAACAAAGTTTTTCACTATAAAACCTTTATATGCGAGCCGATTGATATTTATTGTGTGTGTGTGTGTGTGTGTGTGTGTGTGTGTGTGTGTGTGTGTGTGTGTGTGTGTGTGTGTGCGTCAGTGCGCCAAAGCGCATTGTCATCGACGACAAATCGATGTCGAAAATTTCAGGATACCAGGAGGTGGGTCAATTTTGACTTTAAGTTTGCGGACACGGCGCGCACTAGAGTAGATCAGGATGATCGGAGATATTGACGGAAAGAGACTCCCATGCGTTAAAGCTGCTCACGCTTAAGAAAAAGATAACAAGTTTTGTGGAGGTCGCAGCAAATTTCAAACGAAATTAGGAGCCCAAGTTAACAGACACCACTGTTGAGGTAGCAGGATTTTGTAGCTTTCACTGCAAACAGTTCCACTGCTGACAGCAGGTCATACATAAGCGTGGAAGGATCGAAATGGCCAAATAATACAAAAACACAGATTGGTCGAAAGTTTTGTGGTCTGACGTGTTGTCTAGGTTTTGTCTTTCAACAGATCGTTCAGAAATTTTTATTAGACGGTCCGGACAACAAAGAGTAACCGAGGAGTTATGGTATAGGGGTGTTTTTCGACAGTAGGAATTGACAAGTTGGTGAAAGTGGATCAGGACGTTAAAATAAATGCAGAAGACTTTGGAAGAACGTTTGATTCTGACTTGAAAGATATATTCCGAATAAGAACGAATACATATACCAACAGGATTATGGCCAGGAAGACTAAAACCTGGTTTCAATGAGAGCTGGGCAATACTTGAATAAAAAAAGACTTAAGTACTACTTAAAGTGCATTTTCGTTACTTAAGACTTATTACTCAATACTTTAGAAATGCCAGTACTTTAACATAAGTACTTGCTTCTATTTACTTGTACTTAAGATTTAGTTTTATACGTAAGTACCAAGATTTTTACTTAAGTATTTCTGAGTCTATTAAGTACCTACCTACAAATATCTAACTCTTCGTAGAAAAGAAAACACAATCTCTGGCGCAACTGATTTTTTGTTGAGTTTTAAAGCATGCAAAGAACTGTCAAAGCATGAGCCGCACTCACGCATCAAGGCCGAACCTTAGACAAACCAATAACATACAAATAAGACTGGGCAAGTACAACAAAAACCAGTAATGTCTCGCTCGAATATAAAATCGATAATGCCTCGACTTGATGACATAACCACTGACATGTATAATATGGATTGACTGCGTTCATAGAAATACACTGCAGAAAGTGGGCTCACTTCTATATTGCTAACTTTCGGTCTAAGAATCAAGTAAGAGAACTGAAAACAACAAATAAATTATTGGATTCGTCAAAATACATGATTTTAAATTAATCATTTAGGGATATTACTGCGATAAAAACTCTGTTTTACCAAAGACAATATAATCATGAGATACGCAGAAGAAATTCTAAATGTTTTATTAAAATCACCTTTCGAGCTGCGTGCTCACTTTTTCAACTTCCCGTCAATGATTTTTTCAATCTTGGCACCGATGTAAGTACTCTTTTTAACACAAGCAATTGTGCCCACGCGAAATAGAAAAGTAAGCAGTCCATGTCATATATGAACGTCAGTGGATATAACCAAGGGTAAGCAAGCAATGCCTCGCTCCAATATCAAATCAACGATGCCTCGACCTGATGAAGGGAGGGCCTCAGCTTTTTCTTAGAAATTTACTGGAAATTTTTTCCTTAGAATTTTATGCATTATTGGAGACGATAATGGGTCCTTGGGCGGACCTCTAATAGTTTTTATGAGTGTAGCAATGGGAGGTGAATGTTTTACTCTACTTGCAGCGCCGAAAACTATAAAAAACTATAAATAGTAGCCACTGGTTACTATACATATCATAGTTTTCAAAAGGTATTTATTTATTAATATCTATTAACTGAACTCGATAAACTTCATTATATTACTGCCAACGTACAAAGATTCTAAAAAAGTACTTCAAAAAGTACTCAGTACTTTTTATAGACTTAGTACTTAGTTACAAGTACTTTTCATACATGCGATACTTGTACTTACGTTGAAGTACTCAGGCCTTCGGTACTTATACTTGTACTTAAGTACTTTTTCTTTGGTAGGTACTTGCCCAGCTCTGGTTTCAATAATACAACATTAAATTTTTTAACAAGTCCAGATTTGAATATCTCTGAGACTACATTGATAGGAAAATGCACAAAACTAACTCATGTACGCATAATCTTTGGACATCTGTAGAATAGGCTTAGATCGAAATTCCATCAAGTTTAGTGGAAAATCTAATATCTTCTATTTCAAGAAGGCTGGAGGATGTAATAAAAAATAAAGGGGGAAATACAATATAGTACATATTAGTAGGCACATATTTAAATAAAAAATTAACATAATATGCTTTATATAAATCCTTGGTGCCATTTATTACCGTATAAGAAAAGAATATTTTCCTCTGCCCACTATTTTTTAAATGGTGTATGTGTGTATGTAGGACTAAATACATTTCGATTTTCATATAGTATATACATATATACAAATATGTATCAACATAAATTATGTTTTTAATCTATTTCCTTTGAATTAAATTTTATTAAAAATCGTTGAACTTACTTATTTTAACGCGATTACTGACACGCATATAATACTCAAATATTTTGGAAGGAATCTTTCCATTTTCTCAGTATTTTAACATCTTAATATATTTCTGTGCCATATCTATCTATCTATTTTTGTCAAGCCACTTGCTGCACGGAGAGCACATACATAGATGTATATATACATATATATATGAATTTAAAAATAAACTCAGGAAGCAGCTCGAGTTGATATATTTAATGTGTGGCAAACATTAGTCCTCGCCGTCTGTCTCACAGCTCAAAAATGTAACGATAAAATAACATTACACGGTGTGCTCGGACCATTGCCCTCATATTTTTTATTCAGATAGGCCTTTGCTTATTTAAAACAATTAAATAGGGCGACGCATTATTAGTTTGTGTCAGGTGTCGTTATCACTTGAAATTAAAAATCGGAATAAATAAATTTACTTATAATAAGATGGTGAGTACTATATTACCTCCTGCTCTATTCACCACCATAGAGGAAAGACCTTGTAATGTATGTAGATAAATGTGTAATGGGATGACTACAAGGTTTTTCCTCTATGGTGGTCAATAGAGCAGGAGGTGATAGTACTTACCTAGGCAAAAAAAAATTATGGCAAGGGGGATCCATATCAACCGTTTCGGAAGGTGATTAAAAAAAAAGCTCGTTTTTCACAAAACACCCTGTATCTTCTCTTAATGAAGAAATAACTAAACGACTTCATTAGGTCTTTTTGATGAAAACTCCAGGTAAACCTAGGGCTACACCAGGCTAAACTATCTTGTTTTTTGAAAAACCTGGGCTACCCCGAGCTTACATTAAAAATTTCTTGGGTAATCGTTTGACATTTGTCACTTGTAATTTGTTGCTGATTGGGGCATATAAATTACTTCTTGAGTAAAAATAAGCAAAAATTAGAAGAAAAGAAATAGATAAATAGCTAAAGCACATCTTATTTGTCTTCACCCATTTTATAAATAACTTTTTGCAATTAATTATACTCAGGAGAAATGTCATTACACTAGGTTTACCCGGTGTTCTAAAAACTTGTTGTTTGGGGCCCGAACCAGCATAGCTGGGTAAATATTGGAGGGGAAAATTTACACGGTATTTTCATCGAACAAACCTATTATAAACGGCAGACACACAGCCATTTCTTTAACTAAGTTGTACTGTCAAACTGGTTTTGATATACTGATGACATTAAAGAAGCGATATGGATCGAATTAACGCGATAAAGTTTGTTTTTATTTATTTCATTTTTCAATTTAATAATTTATAAATAAGAAAAACATTATATTAAAAAGAATATTGACAATATTGTTTAAGATTTGCTTTCTTCTTCTTATTTTTCAAATCGGCAGATGCACAGCGGAGCTCCAGATTTATATTATATGCCAAATTTAGCACATTATTGGTGTACTTTCCTTATGATCTGATTTTCGAGCCATAATAACGTACATATACTCCATATGTGACACACAGTATTCTAATGAATAGTTAGTACTAATGATTCATTGTGTCTAGGATATTAATCTTTTCTCAAAGGTAATTAGTGACTGAAAATATGTCATTTTAAAAAAATATTGTCTAATTTCAGTATGATCTGAATAGGTTATGAGCTAATAATTCTTTAACGGCTAGAGTTAGCATGTAGGTGTAATAGGTCAAATTAAAGAGGAGAGTTTATAGTTTTTATAAAAAAGGTATGTTAATCAAAAGATGTCAGAGTAAAAAAAAAATAAATAGGTAAGAAAATCCCTGAAATTTTTAGTTTAGACCCCATAACTCCTGATAGGAGGGGTACGAGGCTGGTTGTAGTCGTTGTGACCGTACGCCCCGTACTTTTTAAGATACAGGGTGTTTTGTGAAAACCTAGCAGTTTTTATTAGTCACCCTGTAACTCTGAAGAGGTTGATATACCCCCTGCCATACAATTTTTTGTCTTTCACCTCCTGCTCTATTCATCACCATGGAAGAAACACTCTGTAAACATATGTATGTACAGGGTGTTCCAGAAAAAGTTTGAAATACTGCAAACCCCTAAAAAATGAGATCATTTGCAATCGAAACTGTTACATTAATTTTTTTCGAATTTACTTTATTTTCAAAATTACATCAGCCGAATTTTCCGCCCGATAAAACATAAAAATTGTGTTTGTCTTAAAAATCTGAGGTAAATATACTATTTTTTTTACTGAAATTATTAGTTTATTCTATTTTCCATGACTTTATTAAACATTGGAGCAAGAATCTTGTTTTAAAGTAGAATAAATTGAGTTTTTAGGTTCTTGTTTTTGATGTGAAAGTGCCTTTACTCCTCACATACAATATTTTTGCTCAACTCATTGAGATGTATCACTACTGGACAGCAGCCGATTGGTCGCTTTTAATAGAATCAAATTAGTATAAAAACGTAAACGCAGTTACCGATAAAAATAATAATTCTACACTACACAATCTGGGTGTGTAAACGTTATCTGAAAACAATTTCTCCAAAATGGAATACCATGTATAAGTAAATTGCTCAATTTTTTACGTGTCAGAGAAATGATAAAAAAAAATTACTAATTTTACTAATTTGCATACAGGCAACATTTCATCTATTATTGCTCGACAATTTCAAAATATCACTTAGCGTTTTGTCAATAGATTCCTTCTTAAACTCAGGCATGCAAGAAAAAAACCCCAGATCTAATTAGCATATTCATCTTATGCTTTTAAGTAGAGAGGTGCGGTATGTGTGTCAAAATTAATTAAGCACCTTTGGATTATATATACAAGAGTGTAAACACAATCATGTCGCCTGTCGGTGTAAACACACCAAATCAAGTTATATATGTATATATATGTATGTATGAGAAGAATATCTGTAAACCGATGACGACCTATAAAGAAATAAAAAATAAATAAAAAGAGAACCAAACCGCATCGATGGTTCAGGTAAACGTGTTCTGGCTCTTACCTACTTACGGATTGGTAGAAAAAACAGTGAAAACTACTTGTCGCGGGGGGAGCTCGAGAGAAAGAACCTTGCGCATTGCTACCAAGCAGACTCCACCGCATATTTCTTAGATGTTCGCGAATTCCTTAAATGTAGGGCATTCAGCACTGCGCTCTTGTCTTGATTACCTGATTTCCTCAAGAATTTTCTTTTTTTTTTTCTTTTCTGTTTGTGATTTTTACTTTTGCCTGATAAGAGAGTTAAGATTAAAAGTAATCATGTAAAAAGTGTTTGAACAGCAGAAGTTTGACATTGAAATAATTTTTTTTTTTTTTTTAATATTTCTTCCAAAAACAATTTCAACTTTCCAAGCATTTCTATAGCATATCTTTTACATAGTATATCTGGGCCATGTTTTTGATGAATTTATCAAGGCATGTGAAAACAACAAAAGAGACTAAAATTTATGTGAATTTATTTAGTTATGTCTTGCATGTTATTTTGATATAATCAATTGTTGGCACACATCCAGAAAGTGTAAGCATATTTCGGTTGAATAATATAATTTTATCACTATATTGAAGCTTATCCAATAAAAATGATTAAAATCTTTTCGGTTTCATGAAACATTCAGAGAGCGTTTTTGAATGGAATCAACAAGTTTATATACATTTTGCATTTGGTATAAATGTAAGTGTGCTTAAAATACTCTCTATATAGACTAAAACAGATGGAAATGTAATAATAAATATAATCTGGAAAATTAATTCTGTTCCGCATAAATGAGTCTTTTGTCCATTTTAAATGAACTGCCATTGGATCGATACTAACTCGCTTGTTGAAAGCAAACAAACTATTTTAAGAAAATATGAGAAACGAAATTTTCAAGTTAAATTTAGTTTATTTTAAACAAAGTACTACACAACAATTGCATTGGTCTAATTACACATTCTGCGCGTTCAATAAATTTTGAACTTTTTTCGATCTACGAAATGAGAGCAACTGATTTTGATAGGACACGTGTGAACATGTTTTTTTTTTTATATTAAGAAGTTCCAGTCATAAAATTTCTTTTTTAAATTTCTTATTAAACGTTTCTAGGCTAATTTTAAAGAACGTTATTTATATTTTACAATATTATGAATGAACATATTTATGACCATTTTATTTTCTTTTAGACGCCTAAACCGTAATCTGGAGGTTTTGTTAACTGTATACTATATACTGGCCGGTTTCACAGTCCATCCAGGCTTAAATTTGTCTACTGTTTCACAGTCAAGGCTTAAACTTTTCTGCTTTTTCACAAAGGCTTAAACTTTTCTGCTGTTTCACAGTCAACACTTAAGCTATGTGACTGACTTAAGCCAAACTTAACTTTAGCCCTGCATCTTGGTGGCTTAAGCTTCAGTTATCTAGTTACCGGTTGTTGACATTACACAATCTTATAAATTGTTGCCATCTGCCAGGTGCAAAAAGGTTGATCTTAATTTCAAGATTTTAGGAAGAAGGTCACATAACATGGAATATTGGATTTTAAGAAGAAAGTGGCATAAAATGGAATATTTATCTGTTGCAGAAGACATTACTGACAAGGACATGCACAAAGTGCCCCAAAGTGTCAGACGAGAAAAAAAAATAAGAAGGCGCCCACATGCATTTGAAGATGACGTAGATTTTTATAATCGGTTTAGTATGTCAAAACATTCTGCAGCAATGATTTTGAATTTGATATTATCCTTCCAGATAAGAACCACGACAAAATGGTAAATAAAAAATAGTTCTTCTTCTTTTCGCAAAGGCAATTTTCCTTTAAAAAAAAAGTCACGATTACCGAAGTGCTAACAATTTAAAATTTTTCATCTCCGGTTTAATTAAGCGTCAGCTTACAGAGTACTCTCAAACGGAGTAGGTTTAAGATCTGGACTTAGGCCACCACAGCCGTAGCTTAGCTGAGCTCTCACTTAATAAGCCTGGACTATGAAACCGGTCATAAGAATAATGTGACGGTTACCTACTCCATATTATGTCGCAAATAATGACTCTCTGTCAACTGAAAATCTCTTTGATGACTTCTTCAGGACTGCGTTTTCTGATGTTATTATTAAGGATTTTACTCACTTAACGAGGCTTCTGACGAGTTTCCTTAAATCTAAATGAATCTTGTGTTTAACGACGCTACCGTCTTAAAGCCTACGAGTATTTCAAATTTGACTGATAGTGTCTCCAAGGGTCTAGATGGCATTCCTACGTACTTTCTGGAAAATTGTTGCTTGTCTATTGTTTCTTTTTTTTATCACCTATTTAATTTATCACTTTCCGAAACCATGAAAATTATCTGTGATTATTGCTCTGCAAATCGACTGCATTTTTAGTGATTTTAGCAAAACTTTCGAGAGAATTAAATAATCATAAGAGTTTTCTTTCATAAAAAAGGATTTACATAATGATGGCATGCATTTTTTCCAGATATTATGAGGGACATAGTACATCGTATACCTACGAAAATTTATTTATGAGTGACGGATGCAGATGAACGGTTGAGGGTGGTATAAACTGCAGCAGGAATAATTAGGCAAGATACGAATTTATGATATTTTATGTGTTATCTACCTATCGACAAGATGGTGAATGGAGATGATATCCTGATTTTGGAAAAATCAATTGTTAAAAACAGGAAACGTGGAATCGCTACTTAGAAAATCTACAGCTATCACACATTCAATCTCTATTCGCTATTCTCACACCCAAAACAAGGTCGAAATCCGCTGCCCCGAACTCTCTCCTAAAAATGATGTTCTGCAACTGCGTAAAAGGCTGCGGCTTAATGTACGGTGCCGTAAGGCAGGACTTCAGTGTTAAGAACAATCTGATCGAACACACAGCAAGCAATCAGCTTGTAATAAATGTATACATTATTATTTGTAATAAAGATTTAATTCTAAATTTCCATTGGTGTTTCGAGGATACCATGTAAAAAAAAAAGCGAAATATTCCGAGGAAAACTGAGTGTCGACGGGCTTCAAACGCCACGTACGAGACGTTTTGAACGCTGGGTTCATCTTCCACGGCCGACCACGTGAAACCCGTTACTTGTACAGAAAAAATGTATAGAATCTCTTTTATAGAGAATTTAGTTTACTTCATTTTAATACCAGCACTATATTTATCATAGGATTTACGTATTCCGAGTAATTGATAAAAAAACCGTTTTCTGCGGCACCTTTTGACAGCCATTTTGATAGTTTCTGCACTACCAATCGGTGGTGACTTTTGGTATGTTATTTCTTATGCCAAAATAAGGCTGTATACCAAATTGCTCTTGGTGGGATTTAATTGCAAATAACACAAATATATTGTCTAAAGTAATTGGGCTACATCTATATCATAACTAATTACAGTAAGTAGGCCTACTTATTTTTCTAAAATGAATATCGTTGATTATTCGGAATATTTGTTCTCGTTGTTGAGTCAACTTAAGCCTTCATATCCATTTATCCGACTTTTGGTAGTGCAGCAGGATTTAATTTTTAGTGTTGCCATTTATGTGCATAACTCATTAAAGGCAAACATGATTTATTCTTCTGCTTCAGGTGACAAGATAGAATTTCTTTGCGTTGAGGTAGACTCAGGTTTTGATAGATGTGTCTTAGTAAGTGCATATCGCCCGCCTAGTAGTTTCAATGCTGAGATATGCATGCAATTCAAAGATTCTATATCACCAACCATCTTAAGGCATATAGAAACGTTATTTTTTGTGCCGATATGAATGTAAATGCTTTTACCTCCAACTCCATGACAGATAATTTAATGTATCTGTACAGAACATTGAATCTGGAGGTGGTTAATGAGCTACCAACCTATTTTAATTCCACTTGCCCATCCCAACTTGACTATATTGCTACTGTAGACACTGAGAAAATCCTTTTTCACAACCAAATCCGCCCACCATGTGATTTTGACCATGACTTTTTGTTTTCAACTTACTCTCTGAAATTTAAACCAATTCCTCAATATGCTTCCATTGTGTATCGTGATTATAAAAATTTAAATAACGATCGCCTTCTAGCGGAGTGTCAGGAATTGTCCTGGAGCAGCGTATACGAAACTAACTCTGTAGTAGACGATAAAGTAGGCATCCTTTCACATACTTTGACCGAACTGTTTAATAGACACGTACCTTTACGAACGAGCCCAATTCAGCCGCAGAGATGGCCATGGATCACATATGAAATACGGAACATATTATCGGAAAGAGATTACCTATTTGGTAAATATAAACTTATCCGTTCAGTTGATGCGAAAAATAGATATAAACGAGTCCGCAATAAGGCAAATTCCATGATAAGATCTGCGAAGCGTGCGTACTTTTGTTAGAAGCTAGATGTAAGCCAGCCCTCCAAGAAATTATGGAGAAATATTCGTGACTTAGGAATACATGGGCGAGAGATATCGCAGCTGTAAATCAAGACCCAAATCAATTAAATAAGTTTTTTGCGACGGGTGTCTCGGGCTCGTCTCCTTGGCCTGAATTTTTCTCAGCTGATGGTTTTACTTTTCATTGCGTTGATGAAGTTGAGGTTATGCTGACTCTATCTACTATTAAATCAGATGCGGCAGGACCTGATGCACTGCAACCAAAATTTATAAAACTTATTGCGCCTAGAATAGTGAAAATTCTAACGCACATCTTCAACCATTTTATCACTACATCTCAATTTCCCAATCAATGGAAACAAGCATTGGTGGTGCCTATTCCAAAGAAGTCCACTGCATGTACTCCAAGTGAATTCCGTCCAATTAGCCTTCTATGCTACTTGGCTAAAGTATTTGAAAAAATAGTATACCAGCAAACCATGAACTACACAAAAAGAGACTGTTTACTGTCAACCTGGCAATCTAGGTTTCGTCCTTTTCACAGCTGTGAAACCGCTATGCTGAATGTGACATCGGATATTCACATGGCGCTTGATAAAGATCGTTTGACTATTCTTGCGTTACTTGATTTTAGTAAAGCGTTTGACTCCATAGAACATTCGGAATTGCTAGCTAAATTGGGTAATGAATTCCTCTTCTCTTCATCGGCATTAACCTTCATTAAAAGTTTTATAAGTGGGCGTAGCAAATTTGTAAAAACAAATAATGTTACCTCGAGAAGTATATTTCTCTCTTGTGGCGTACGCCAGGGATCCATACTTGGTCCCCTGCTTTTTAGTCTATATATCAATGATCTCCCAGATGTTATTGTAGATGCCTCCGTTCATCTGTATGCTGATGATGTGCAAATATACCTTAGTAGACCAATTGGCTTAGTGGAAGATTGTATAAGTCGGATAAATGAGGATCTCAAACGTGTAATATGACTGGTCTGAGCAAAATAACTTAGCTCTTAACCATAATAAATCGAACTGTATGGCTATCTATAGACGTGATATTGATAAGAATTCTTTACCACCGATTTATTTGAACGACAATAGACTAGTATTATGTAAATTCTGTGAAGTGTTTAGGGTTTCACCACAACTCAAAATTTTCATGTTGTGATCATGTCAGTGTTACACTAAGGAAAATATATGGATGCCTGCGGCAGCTTTGGTTGAACTCCGATTGCCTAATGCATCACTTACGAGTAAGACTAGCTAAATCCCTTTTCACATATGGCTGTATGATATTTCCAGTTCTCGATTCAGTCTGTCGTAGGAAATTCTTGGTTGCATTCAATGATGTAACCCGATTTGTCTTCAAATTGCCGCGATATAATCACATCTCTCCTTATGTAGCGTCCTTGCTTGGTTGTCCGATAGAAACTTATCTAATAAATTACAGACTGAAATTTCTTCATAGACTTATATACAGCGAGAAGCCCTCATACCTATTTGAGAGATTGAGTTTCCTACAGTCATCCCGGCACATGAGCCTTTCGATCCCAAGCTGTAAATCACGCTATGGTGAGCGCTCTTACTTCGTCCAGGACATTAGTTTGTGGAATCGTTTGCCAGCTAACATACAGAGAACAGGATCCAACGAAATCTTTTACAATCAATATTGCCACTAAACTTATCCTAAACATTTGTACTACTTAAGAAATATATTCTATTCTATTCTACTAGTTAAAAGAATGAGTAGCTGAAAAAATTATCTCAACAGTCAGTACCTACCTATATATGTATGAAGCAGGACATAATATTGAGCCCGCAGCATAAAACCATACCCATAATATAAGCGGATTTTTTCTATAGAAATGTTACAGAATCATCATGGTCCATTAGATTATGTCTACGTTATGGATGACTACCTCATTGAATTATTGGCTATTCTAGATATGTATTTCGAAATTTTATGAGTATGCATCTGTCGCCATGTCTGCACTTTGCCTCGATTTATTAAGCTTTTCAAAAGTCTATTTTACCTTTTGGCTTAATGCTCCAGCTTCATAATAAATTTCTTTCAATGTCATGTTGAACAAATAAAAGCATCTAAATCTATATCGCACGACCTTATTTTCTCATTGAATTTGTAAACAGAATTGGGTAATATCTACAAAATCTGCAAAGAACTGTATACTATCTCTGTAAAGGAATAATTAAATTTCACGCAGAAGGTGAATTACTGGCATAATATACAAACGTTGCGCTGTAATTGCAAAGTAATTGAATTTTTAAATAAATTAACAGCGCACACAATTCAACAAGATTGTAGGGGGGCTCTAAACTTCAAAACAGATTCGGGGCTGGCTGAATTAAAAGTAAACCTTAATCCAACGCAACTAAACAAATCAAAATATTGATCTTGCTGTTAATCATGCCGCATCGAAATTTAGAAATTTACAAACAGACATTTTAATGCTTGATAGTTTTAAAAGAAAAGAAAGACCCCGCATTTCCCCCAAAAAACATGATTCTTAAAATAAACCAGTACGGCCGCAAGCCAATTGAAATACACGCATCATAAGAAGCAGCAGCATCAGAATATTTGGACTTTCTCAACCGAGAAGTCATGTAACAGTGTCTGGGTCTTGGGGACTAAGCATTGAGGTGGAATTAGGGTCAACGCTTTTCTAATTTGGGTCGTTTAAATTTTTACCCAATTCACTTCCTATAGAACATTTTTTTTCGTTGTTGTTGTTATTGCTGTTGCTGCAAAACTTTGAATGCGATTGGCATGAATTAATTAACGTATAGTTCCCCTTCATTCAAACCACAAACACCGCACGTATAGAAGGAAGTCAACAGAATTAATTAGCTGGCAAAGTATCAAACTCAACAAGTTAAGTCTTATCGTCCTCGAATTGTATTTATATATGATTTTCACTTTTCGCAATTCTTTCCAAGGATATTTTTGTTTAGGATGTTCGAAATGGCTTTTACTTTTTTCCCGTGTTCAAATGCAAAATTTTTTGAATTATTTCACATTTGACGGACGTTTTGTAAATCCTTTTTAGATTCTCTCCAAATTTGAAACGAATCACTTGTGTCATGAGTCAAAGTCATAAATGTGTCAACGCACTTCTTCCCACACGAAAACGCTGATTTATCGGGATTTTATTTTTATATTTTTATTGCATGACTATTTTACTCGAAATAAGCTTTTATCCAAAAGTAAAAAGATGTCTGAAACTCCTCGGAGCCTATTATTGTGGATTAAATGAAACGAAATGTGGAAAATGTATTTATTTGTGTAATAAAAAAAAAAAACTATTTTGGCTAGAAACTCGTATTCGGTTCGGATTCCATTAAGTAGGTAGGCAACATGTTATTGCACTAGGCATATTTGATAGCTTCTGTGGTGTATTTATAATTGTTGGAAAGAAGGTGTGAAGCTTAGTAATTATCATGGATATAATTAAAATAACTATTGCATAGGGCGTATACAGCTACAAATTTTCACCTTGATAGTCCTAAGAAGATATTTGCCTTTGGAATAAAAATGAACTTTTAACTATGATCGACGGGCAATTCAGACCCAGTAGTACTGTCGGTGTATTTTTTTTCCTTCTAAATATTACTATGCCAAGCTCAGAGGATACCCTATGATGCAAAGCATAGCATAGCTGGAAAACGATAGGGAAAAGATTAGGGAACATGAAGAGAATGGCAGGGATGCTTATGTATTTCACTCTTGAACCTTGCAGATTGTAAGCCAGAAGAAAGACAGAAGATGGTAGACTGTTCCACATTCGTATGTACAGTTTGGAATAAAATAAATTTTACTATACGGCCGAAAGTATTTTGAAGAGTGAAAGGATGTGCGCGGCTTGCAATGCGAACATTGCCTGCAAAAATTAATCTATAAGGGATCGGACTAGATAATTCGTCAGAGCATTTACCATGCATGTAGCGATAAAGGAGCAAAATACATTCGAAATTGCGGCGATGCTCGAGCGAGTCACATCGCCAATGAACTTAAGGACTATCTTTTGGACAATATCTAATAACTCTAAGACTGTGCGATCACCCCTGGCCCCAGATGTGGGGTATTCCATTCTAAGTCTGATATAGGCATTGTAGAAGAGCTCTAGATTTGACGGGCTGAAATACAGCTTTACAAAATTCCAACTGATTTCGATGCTTCTTTGGGAACAGAGACGATGTGATGTGATCTGTCGAACTTAACTTGCTGGAAATATATTAATGCAAAGAACGTCTAGTGACGGTGTATCGGAAATGAATGCTCCATCAAAAGAAACGGGAGTAGTTAAGTGATGATCTTGTTTTAAAGGAATTAGTCCCAAATTCGATGCATTGAATTCGACGCGATCCGCTTTGCACCAAGTGAAGATTTCGTGAAAGTCAATGATCTAATCATGCAATTTCGATTAACATACGCGGCATTCCCTCTGGATTTCGCAAGAGTGTCAAAGGAATAGACGAAATCAAGGGTACTGTCATCAGCTAAACTATGGATAGGATTAAAAGTAAGGGAAAGCTGATTATTAATGAAAATTGAAAATTGAAACCTTGGCTATACCGGCATTTATAGGATGAGTTTCAGATGAAACGTCATCTATCATTAGGCGACCATATAAAAAACTATCAATCCATAATATAAAAAGAAGGAGAGAGACCAAATGCGCTTTATGTTTGGTTAAATTGGCAGGATCAAGGACCTTTGAAATATTTAGGGCAACGATTTTGAACTCACCAAAGCTATGGAGACTATATGGTTCCAACGATCCACAAGAAAAGTCAACAAATGAGCATCCAGAGCAGAAGCCGTATTGGCGATCGTTGAATAATTTCTAGATACTTATTTAATTAGAAGTTATTGATTGGTTGATAATTTTAGAGATCGCCCTCCTCTGGGGAATAGGCTGAACGTGGAATAGTTTCCTGTCGAACAAGGCAAGTACAATAGTTTGCTTAAAGGTTTAGCCAAGGATGAGGCATAGCTTTTAACAGAGACGATTGGAGACGTTGATCCCCTCAAGGATCTTGAACATATCTCTGTGGTACGGATGTGTATTGGCTCTTATATACATCCACAAGGAAGATTCAAAGCCTGTGAAGACTAAAATTTGAAGCGAATCTAGCAGCCAAGATACGAGCTTTATCCAGGGAGTCAGTTACCACTTCACCATTGTTAAGCAGTGAAAGTATAGAGGAACTGGTGAAGTTGTTCCTGATTGTTTTGACAAGAGACCAGAAATCTTTGCTTGGTAAGTTTCTTTGTCAAATATTCTGGTCAAAAAGAAATTTCTCTATGTTTGGATAATGGACTTGCAGGTGTTTCGTGCAGTCTTGTAGATTTGTTTCATTTGTGGACATGAATGCAATTGATAGGTGAAAAAACAGACTCTTTCGTTCTTATAGCTTGGTTGCACTTGATGTTAAACTAAGAGCGATTTTTCTGTTGTTGAAATTTGCTGTAGGAATACGGATTGTATACCATGTACTATGTACTAATGTGCATTAATCGACAACTCTTAAAGCAAATATACCGACTAATTAATTTCCTGGAGGTATTGATTGAGAATTTCCTATTTCCATTTTTATAGTGCCAGGGAAACCTACTTGTAGATGGAGAAGTAGGGCGTCACAGATTTGAGGTGGTCAATTGAGCGGTGATTAAAGCGTGTTCTAAATTACCAAGAGGGGAACTGAACTGACTGAGATGAGATGATAGAAAAAAATCTAGTAAGTTATCTCTATATCCACTTGCGTTAGAAATTCGCGTTCCTACATCCACTAGCTGTAGGAAATTAGAAGATTCACGTAAGAATTCAACGATTCGGCCGCAGGGCTTATGGTAAAAGAAGACCCTGCCTGGGCTATTTCGAAAGAGGGGGAGACAGAAAGCAATTGATCAATATTGTTGGAAATGTTATTTCAGCGGTGCAGTAATAAATAAAGAAAATACTAGATACACACCTTTTTGATAATAAAAAACTTCACGGGCGAACTAATTAAGGGGGATTCCGGTATATAAAAAAAAATTGTGGTTTTATCATAAATCCTTAGCCTTATAGTTGCGGGAATAAAGACAAAAAATAGGTCTAAATTCGGAAAAATTCCCATAAAGCTGGATTTTTGCATGAACCTTCCTTTCGTAGTTCTACACAATATCCCCATCGATACATGAGCCGCTAAAAATGTTACGCGCGGTCAAAGGTCACAAAAAACAGTTTTTCGCGAAAACTTAGTTAACGGTGACTTTTATCGCAAAAGAGTAGTTATGAAATTTGTAGCTTAGACAATTATCTACAAAACAGTATTACTTTTTTCGTAAGACCAACAGTTTTCAAGAAAATTCGATTTAAAAAGTTGTAAGGTTACAGTATGCACTCCTTAGCGGCATCTATGTGTCGAATATTTGTAATTAAGCATTGAATGCGGCTTAAATAATATTGGAAAATTTATTTACGTGAAATCTTCAATGTCCATAACAATACAAACTAAAACATATATACTACACAATAGTGTCGACCTTACTTCATAATGGGCTAGACGAAGAAGGATGAACTCTGAAATGTTCTCGTTTGTCATATGATCTTGAAGGACATCTGCTCCTCAATGTTTGGTCGGAATACAGATTTGTTTATACCTGCTTTATGTATTGGTCGCTTTTAAGTATACGTACGAACTACCGTTAGTATTAAGTGATATTTCACTTTCACTTGCTATTTTTATTCAATTATTTTTGTCTAAATTAAACAAATTATCCAAAAATGCCAGAAATTTGTTTTATTTGTGATAAATTTTTGCTGGAAGGTAAAATTGTTGTTGTGGAACACAGACTTGACACGCTCTTACAGTCAAGTGTTGAAAGAGAGGATGGAAAAGATGAATGTGTACGAAATGCTAGTTCTATGGTAATTCATGTAGAGTGTCGTAAAGATTATACGCATATTGGCATCAAAAAGACAGCACAGAAAAATGCGTTCCAGTGAGTGACGCTTTTCGTTTAAAAATCTTTGTATTTTTTGCAGTGAAGAAGCCGATGAGGCGAAAGAAAAGCAAAATAAGGATTAATATTCGCCGTAAGATCCATTGTATCTCGACACTTTATTTCAAGAACTCCGTTCTTGAGATAGCAGAAAAGCGTAATGATGACCCCACTAAAGCCGTTACACGACGAATTATTTACGAACTCGATTTGGTCGCTGCTGAGGCTCGATATCACTCCGATTGTTTTAATCATTTTATGTAGCCTACCACGGGTAGTACGATTGGTTGTCCTGATCATTAGCGTTGGAAGAAATATATTCACTTATTGAAAATAATGATGAATGTCAGTTCACCTTAAACGAATTAAAAGATGTGTGCAAGGATTATGTTCCAGATGAATATGGTAAATACTAAATATGGTAAAAAAATATTTGTTACACAAATAAATACTTCTTTAACTATTATTTGTTTCACCGACGCATAATATGAAATTTGCAAAAATAATGGTATGACAACAGAAAACTTAATGAAGCAGAAGAACATCTTCGAATTTTAAAAATATCTGCAGCTATTAAGTGGGTGTCACACCGGGAGAGGCTCGTTTTTCAGTTGCCGCTGCGCGATTGTTCTTGCAAAATTAAATCTATAAGTCACACCGGGAGTGGCGTGGCGTTACAGCTTTCTAAATCGAATTTTCTCGAAAACCGTTAGTCTTACGGAAAAAAGTAATACTATATTTTTTAGATGTAATTTTCTAAGCTACAAATTTGATAACTACTTTTTTTTCGATAAAAGTCACCGTTACCTAAATTTTCGCGAAACCATGTTTTTTGTGACCTTTGACCCCGCGTAACATTTTTAGCGGCACAATGGGGACTTTTGATATATTGTTTAGAACCATGAAAGGAAGAGATTCATGAAAAAATCCAGCTTTGGCCTATATATTCTACTCTGCAATGTCTATATTCCCTGTGTTATTAATGCCTTTAGAATACTGTCTTAAAATTTTAAGCGAAAATCGGAAAAGTCTTCAAATTTCACTTCACTTTTTATGTGAAGATTTGCTTGAAAGTCTTACTGTTGCAAATAGAATGTATGTAACAAGATTTCTTCATTGAAGTAATATCCTCGCTTAGCAAGGTTCTCTTTAATGAGACTGAACACATTGAAATCACAAATGAAACGGACGATGTTCATATACAGCTACCATTTGAATTTTTCCAGAAGGGCCCTTGTAACGCGTGCCGAATGAAGCACAATGGCTTTTGTCAGTTCTCCTGGTCATCAATCTTTATCGTCTTTTTCAGCCTCTTATTATGCTGTAGCTCTCTTTGATATGAATTCAGTATGCACAAAACATTGATTGTCGAAGAAAAGAGTAAGCATCATCTTTTCGACACCTCTTTTCTGTGCGGCATGTTTTCTGACGGAGAGATTAGGGTTGTTTACATTCAAGTGATGGACCCCAATTCTAACTGTCATCTTCAGTCAGAATGCACCCCAAAAACATTCGCTTTCCTGTGATAACGATTGAAAAAAATCAAGAGCTAATTCAAAACGTCGCTCTTTGTTTTGTTTGAAACTGAAGATGTTCAGCGATGGTGCGTGTGACGCACTTCTATACGAAACTCCCACTGTTTATTCATTTGTTTACACGACGCAATTCGTTAACTCGTTCAACATTGTCATTTGTCGTCGAATTTGACGTTTTTTCCTGCTGGTAGACGTCTTCAATATATACTCGTGCGCATATTTTCGAACCACTCGATCACCTGCCTTGTAATTGCTTTGTCATCGTACACCTCGCTCAATTAGTGATGAATTTCAGTGTGGTAACTTACACTTTTTTGCCCACGAAAAATGAGTTATTTTACGGCTTTCCTATTTAGACAGTACTAGCAACGGATACGACATCTTTCAGGACTAATAACAGACTAATTGTTACTGTTGCATCAAAAACTTTAATAAGATTTTGAAAATCAAGTAAAACCGCCAATGTTGACAACAGCTTTCATCAAAATATATCGCTTAGACTCTAATTTCTAAGCGAATGCAGCTGTCTTTTGGGTCAACCTCAGATGCATATCTTATGCTTATAATAGACATTGGGTATCGATATCTACCGTGCGTTCAGGTGTACATCGGTGCGCACATCACATCATTGAAAAAGTAGGGATAGCACCTGAACGGTTGGTGTGCACTTCGATTCGAAATGTCAATTTTGAAAGTTCTTTAAGAACAAAACTACGCTAAACGTCAAAACTATAAAGCGCACCGGGACACTACGCTACCAGACCGTAGCGTAAAATGTGCACATCGATGTGCTGGGGAAATGACAACGCTTCGGTCGCCTGAACGACATGGTGTGTAAAAATGTGACATTATGTGACATTCTGCGTGCACCTGAACGCACGGCTAGATTATTCCGAATATCTAGATATCAACGTACACCTGCCAGGCATAAAAGGGGATTGATGTGACAAACCGTACTTTGACATTTCAATTTAGTTGACAGATTTTTAAACGTCACAAATTTGGAAATGGAGGTGACAAATATATTAGCTTTAACGCAGCCCAAACGACAACAATTAATTGTAAATATATACGACAAATTCAAGATTTGGAACGAAAAAAGAAAAAATGCGTTATTTTGCAATAAGATCCTGGTTGAGATGCTAAATGTATCGGCGGATGTGGTGTCTCAATTCACAATTTTGTGTAAAACGAAGAAGTGTGGTCGACGGTTTGCTTAAAAATAACAAAATTGTAAAGGATTAATTTACTAACTCTGCGGAGTTTAATATTTGCTTCTTTTTTTTATTACCCTTCCCGGAATATGTTTGGTTCTTCTTCTTTTTCGCATTTTTGCTTAATTTGACACATTATCATATTTTTATTAACAACTAGATGGCGCTGCAGAGCGTAAGAAGTTCCGATGATCAAGCTATACACAGAAATTTTTGAGGATATTGATATCTATATATCTAGTCTATACCCAATAGTTTTTTGATGACACACATGGTGTATAGACTGGATATTCTGAATATCTAGATATCGATACCCCATATCTGTCATAAGCTTAGGTAAAATAGTCAATTGATTATGTTGAGTGTTCACTTCAGCAGTATAAAACATTTTGTTTACCAGATTCTTCCCAATATGGTTTTTAAGGCTGTAGTAGGTAGGGATATTGTATTGCATAGGAGGAACACTAATTTAAGAACATTAATTTTAGACAAATTGTCTATTTGGGTGAGCAGCGCAATCTATCATCGAGTAGTAGAATATTTCAATTTTTTTCTTAAGACCTATATCCCATTTGCGCTTTCAAAAATGTCCAATCTCATTTATGATTTTTTATTCCTTTTTGTAATCCTTTTTCGAAACAGTCAATAAGGGAAAATAAATTCTATATTTCTTGGTAAAAACTATGGATCAGAATAAATGCTGTTTCACATCAATACGATTAGCGGCTCTGATTGCAATTTATCGAGCAGTTGAATGAGTTTTATAGCACTGCCATAATACAAGAAGTAGATATAGGAAAGGTTAGAATAATTTGACAGAAATTTACGGTTTCAATTTTTATTTTCCCTTTCGTACCTACCCACACAGAGATGGCGTGGACACAATCAAGTCTACCGGGGAATTTAATTCGATCTAGAGTCCATCGAATCAAGGTTTTTCATATAGCATTTTTTACTAGTAAAATTAATCTCATCGAATATTCTTCAGCGGCAATCAAAAATAACTGGCAAATGCTTTTTATTGAATTTGGAAAATCTTCGATTCAATTGTATTCAAAAAAATTCGATTCGATATAGATTTGATCGAATCGAATTCCCCGATAGGCCTAAATATTCACAAAGGAAGCCAGGTGTAGTTTTAGGAGCAGTTCACCAATATAATAAAACTGCTCAATTAAGAGCGAGAATGAGAATATTACCACGGAAGCACCAGATGATAAGATCAAGAACGAATACTACATAGGGGACTGAACGAGGTGTACGATTCTATCCCCAGAGGAGATATTAATAACATGAATGCACAAATCGTTACTAGCAACATCTGAGTATAGTCAAGAGTACTGGCAACCTCTACATTGAATCCTGTAGTTTTCAACTTGTTATTGCTGGGAGCGTTGTTGAACATACAAGAAACCAGAACACATTCAAAGAGATATGGGCATCAATGATCGGACTAATTAGGGAGTCATATGTAGCAGTCAGTCGTCGATGGAGTAAGATTATGGAAGAGTTTCATCGGTAGCGGTCAGTATTTTATGTTAAGTGCAATATGGTAGAAAATTACTATGGAAAGAAACATGGAGGTCTTAGAAGAAAAACAATTAGTAACTATGGAAAGTTCCCTCAAAATGGAAATCAATAGCATGTTCTTTTTCACAACGGGTCCGGATGGAATCACTTCAGCCTTTTCTAAGTCTTGCTACCTTGCTCTGGTAGCTCCGTTGAGAATTATTTTTCAAAAATCGCACGACAGTGGTTATTTCCAGCAGCTATGGAAAAATTCCTTTATCATACCTATCCACGAAAAAAGTAGTAAGAATGAAATTTCCAACTATACGCCTATTCCAAAATTATCCTGTATGCCCAAATTATTCGAATCTATCATTTATTCTCAGCTATCAATTTCCTGCAAGAATTTGCTCTTTTCAAACCAACATGGATTTATTTCGGGCAGATCTACAACCACTAACTTGTTGAAATTTGTCTCTGATACCATTGGCGGGTTTGCAACAGGCTGCCAGACAGATTGTATTTATACAGACTTTAGTAAAGCCTTCGATAAGTTATCTCACTCGTAATACTCTTTAAAATGGAAAAGTATGGATTTCCCCCTTCATTTCTAAAATGGACAGTCTTATTTAAATAACAGAACATACCAAATCTATTTCTGCCATTCCATCTCTAGAGTCTTGAAGGCTTCGTCTGGCGCACCTCAAGGTTGTCACGTGAGCCCGTTGTTCTTTATTCTATCTATTGATGACATTGTCTCTGTTGTGTCTTGATATATGCTGACGATATTAAGCTTTTCGCTCAGACTAAATCGATTAACGATTGTGAACAGGTGACCTTTACAAATTTTATGATTGGTGCAAAAATAATAATTTGGTACTCAATATAGACAAATGTGAGGTTATGATTTTCACAGGAATCAGAAACCAATCACTTATGATTATGAGTTCGCCGTGTGGGTTCTGTCTGTGACTTGGGTGTCAAATATGATCACAGATTGAACTTTGTCTCCCATAGCGTTTGTACGCTTGCTTTGTGACACTTCTTGAATATCTTAGCCCGGTCTTTCCGTTTTACAGTACACACATCAACCGTATCGAGTCTGTTCATTGCAACTTCCTACGATTTACTCTCAAGCATCTACCCTGGAATAATTCATTAATTCTTCCACCCTATGAGGATCGCTTGAAGCTTTTAAATATGAACTCGCTTGAAAAACGTCGAAAGGTTGCCGATGTAACTTTTGTGCATCAACTCTTAGCCGCGAATATTGATTCTCCGTTGTTGCTGGACAAAATCTCTTTTCGTGATAGTAGACACAATTTTAAAAGGTTACCTCTGTTGCATGTTAACTCCTCGAGGTCTAACTTTACCATGTACGAACCTATTAATCGCATGTGTATTACTGTTAATAATACGGGTGAGCATTTTGTTCTTGACGTTTCTAAGAATGTTTTTAAAAACGTCTATATAACATTTAAGTTTTTGTTCTATTTGATTTTCGTTTAATTTTTTGTTTTATGTGCATTGCATGTATTTTCATCAGGTGTTTGGTTTATGTTTAGTTTAACATAATAATACTAACGCCGACTAAGTGATCAAAAGCATGTATTGTTGACCGTTTATTTATTAAACGTGTCACTACTGCGAGCTTTTAAGCTGGTTCTGATAGAAAAAAAAAACACTAACATCAACGACAAGTGTCGAAAGACAAGTCAAATAATGTCCGGGGGGACTTAAAAAACAAGTCTGACCTTACAGATAAAACTGAAAAAAAACAGCAACCAGTGGAAATAGCAGATTACCGAGAAACATTCTGATAAAAGTCCAGAATGAAAGATTATTCACCAGCCATGAGGAACAACTCAGTAGGTGGAAGGAGCACTTCGTCGAAATTCTGAGCCATAAAACACACAACAAGAACGTGTAACCTTTACAATTTAATATTGTTAATATATTATTTTTTATCGCTCCCGATAATTCTCAAAATAAATACAATTGGTTCAAGCAACATATTCTACTGGTAACTTATATTTGTATAATAATATGTAGTTACTGCAAGTACTTACTGAATCTGTGATATAACATTATAAGGTGTGCTCACCATTTCTTACCTGAAAAGAAAAGAAAAAGACAATGAATCTCAAAGTATACAATAATGTAAAAAAAAATATTGACGCCTAAAACATTAATTTCGCTCCACCACACTATCACTTTACAAGGATATAATGGTTGTTCATGGATTAAACAAGAATTTTCAGTACTCCAATAACGACTGTTCTGTATGTTGATCATGCCTCGCCATTCATTATGATTTTTTTCAAAAAAGCTCGACATCATCATTGATTTGGTTTATGATCACTTCACTCTGGTCTACGTTGATGGTAATTTTCAACGGAGACGGATGGTCATTTTCTTGAAGAATTTTATTCAAATTTTGTGTAAAGCAGTACATCTAAGATTTAATGGCTGATCACAATGACCGACAGATGTGATAAATTCTTATTTAACACTATCCCGTATGCTTTTAAATCTTTGGCTGAATACTCGGCTCGAGGACGACATACACAATATAATTAATTGATTTAATTGCCACAGCTCCAAATTTACGAAAATTCCTCAATCCATCAGGCACACGATTTCGTCTGAATTTTTCCCGTGATTTTCTACTATATCTACAACATAGGACTAATTTGCAATGTGTAGCCTCCTACGATAAATACACTTTTCCCACGTGTATACTTTTCAACTATACGAACTAGATACCCCAACTGTCATGTCATATTAAGATGGCCGACACTTAAGGCATGGGATTTATTTTTAGGACACCCTGTACTATGCAGGTCACCATCTTCAGTTTCATAAAACAAGCATGTCGGTGAAGAAGGCACCTATCCCGTTCACATGACGCGGACTGAACTAGACTGGAATAGTCCTAATTCGCTTGGTACCAAGTGTTCACATGCGATGAACTGGATTAAATCGATGAGAGCGACATCTTTTTATGACAGTTCTTAATTTAAAGTCAGCTGTTAGGCGGATCATGTGATTTTAGAATTTCAAAATACTGTATGAAAGCACGAAAGAGTTCGAAGGGAAGGATGAAAGTATATCGAAAAATATGCAAACGTCAATCCACTTCGATCCACTTCCACCGAACTAACGCCGGGGTAGATAATTCTAGTCCGGTTAGGGTTCACATGGCAAAGTACACTAAACCACTCCAGTCGGCTTCATGTGAACCAGATAATAGAGGAAAGGCAGGCGAAATGCAAGAATGGAATTCTGAAGATTAGAAGTGGTAAAGTACCACATTGAAAACAAAGACAATAAGGAAAACAAAGTTAAAATTGGTCTAAGATCAATTCTTGCGATACCCTCTAGATGTAGTTTTAAATGGTCACCTATGTGAATTTGAAGTGGTTTTACACTTCTAATTCTGGAATGATTCGCCGGACAGTAAAAATTATTATATTACCAATTTCATAGGATATTATATTGTGAAGAACTTTTCAGAACAATAAAAACGTCTAGGACTGATCGTTGTCACAGTATACGTAAAAAACATCAATTCTTGTATGGCAACATCAAGAGGCTGCCCGATTTAGTCTAATTGTGATATATTGTATTTAGTGTTTTTATGAAAACGCCATGTACGATATTTCAGCTCTCTACGTCGACGCCTTCTCAGGCAATGTCCATCACTGTTGCCACTCGAAATAATTCTAGCGTAGTATTTTGGTGTAGCCCGAAAGTGGCTTGAGTAGCGCCATAAGTGAAAAAATTGTAGGAAACTTAACAAAATCTTACAGAAATATAACCCTATAGAGTAATTAACTGAAAGTTTGCCTTAAAAAAATTATTCTTCATAAAGTTATATGTATAAAAGTGGTTCTATAGGTATATTTCAGTGGAGTCAAAATTTGTACAATTTAAGATTTTTTCTTTGTTATAATTTTTAATCACATCATAACTGCAGTTCCGTTTTTTTTTTGTTTTCTTTCTTTTTAACTTTCAGTACCTGAGCTTCTATGGGGGAAAGCATTGAATAAAGTCGACATTGCTCTAAACATATAGTCCTCCCCCCCATTACATATTTTGATTAAATAAACTAGCCCACAAATATGAGAGACTTTTATATCGCTATCAGCTATGGCTCACAATGATGGGTGAGTACAGTCAGCATAGATACACTGCTATATTGCTGAGAATTTAAATAAATTAAAACTATTAGAAATATTTTGGACTGGTATTCAAAAATTCTGTAGCGTAGCCAAAATATTAGTGGGATATTCCTTTAGTCAAACGTTGACCAAAGTAACCATTTGCTACGATTGTAGCCAAAATGGCAGCACTTCCAAAACATATAATGAAAAACGAAATTTTTGTATGGCAACGATACAAAGGATTTACCTGATTTGCTCCATTTTCGAACTTAAATCTACATTTTTTTTTAGAAAGACTGTGTGTAAAGTTTCAGCGCTCTAAATAAATGCCTTCTTGAGAGGACAGACAAACGGACATTATTATATATATATATATATTTCATCTATAGTATATATGCATCAGTGTTGGGCAAAATGTAATCTGATTAACGATTAACAATTACAATTAACCATGTAATCTGTAATCAGATTACTTTGTAACAGATTACTAATATAATCCATTTCCATAATTACATAATGTAATCGATTAACGTGTAGTGTGATTACAAGTTAATTTGATTACACATTAATCGATTACATGTTAATCTAATTAATGTGACTACATTTAGGATATTTAAGATATTTGTATTCAAATTCTTCATAAAACTTCCTAAAACTAATTTCGTACGAGAACAATACTATTTTCTTTCAATTCATTTCATTATATTAATAATTACTTTTAAGTAATCTACAAAGTAATCTGTTACGATGTAATTAGATTACAAAATAATCTGATTATATTGTAACAGATTACACATTTGATAGAATACATATTCGCTCATAGATAATCTGATTAAAATGTAATCAAATACAATTTAATTAGATGGCTTGGTAAGTTGACTAAACTGTAATGGAATTATTAATTAAATTTAAGTAATCTACAAAGTAATCTGTTACGATGTAATTAGATTACAAAATAATCTGATTATATTGTAACAGATTACACATTTGATAGAATACATATTCGCTCATAGATAATCTGATTAAAATGTAATCAAATACAATTTAATTAGATGGCTTGGTAAGTTGACTAAACTGTAATGGAATTATTAATTAAATTGCACTGGAATCAGATTATGCCCAACACTAATATGTATGTATGTATGTACATATATATGCATAACTGCAGAAAAAAATAAGAAGAAAGTTTAAAAAACATGAGCATAGCAGACCTCTCCCTATAATGACTTAATTTTTAATGAAATGGTGTCAAATGTGGTGCAACGTGTCAAATGAAGTGTATTATGGACCCTATTTGATTCCATATTAGTGAAAGTGCCACCTACCGTCATTAAAATGAACTGAATTTATTGGAATAAAGTCAGCAGTATCTGACAAACATCTGATTCATCAGCTGATCATGAATGAAATCTCTTTTTGACGTCTTTGAACAAAAAAAAAATAAAAAATAAAAATCGGTTTAAATGCTTTGCAACTGCGACAAATACTGAGCGTTTAATTAAATTACTGAACTCTGTCATCATATTTAATTACAGTGAGGAACTGTAATTTTCGTTCACACTCTACTCTGTCACATCTTCATTATGGAGACAGTCTGTCTAGGGTGTAAAGGCGAACGGAGCTCAAAAATGTCTATAATATCTGTGGCTTAAGATCGATTCCGGATGAGAACAGTTATAGCAAAAATATTTTTCCTTAATTAAATTCAAAAATGAAACTCGATTAGCACTAATTGAACATAATTTATTTGGTCAGGAGTTTTGCTAGTTCGGAAATGATATTCTCCTCCAAATTGTCTCACCTTATATTTCCATTTATGTCATAGTCATGCAAAAACGCTATTCTTTGCTTTTATATTGTTTCCTTTGGAAAAAAAAACTTTCTATCGAACATTACTAGGCGATATAAAATGTAAACTGGCTTCCATTTTTTACTATTAATTTTATCTACTTCCATTATCTAAGAAGAGAGATAAAATGAAATCTTTCGAAGGAATTTATACTTTTTAATGAAATTAAACCAGACACATACGACTGACCTAAAGACACAACACCTGTTTGAAGTTCATTGACACTTGCCTTTAATAACTTGCTAACGAAATGTTCATGCAGAGGTAGAGATCAAGTTAAGATTTTCTTTAAAAAAGAGACAGCAGCAGAATGGCAGAGACTATTGCACTATACCAGTGACTGAAGCATTGAAGGCTATATTATTATTATTATTATATACATATACTATATTACATACTTACTTTATATACTAACTAACCGGCTAATATATTATGACAGGCGCAACAAAACTCAATCGTTCGCTCATATATTTACGCAGCAGCAGCACCAGCAACAGCAGCAGAAACGGTCACCTACCAGAGAAAGCCAAACTGACTCGACAGCGATAAAGAACGCCATATGCAGTTACACATGAAAGTGATACACCGCGCTACAAATATGTAAATTCACATTTCTATAAAAAGATTTGTGGTTTCGAAGTAGTTAACTTTGATTTTCACAACAACGGCATAAAAGCCCGCCACTCGTTAACCTGTAATTATTGGTAGGCTCGTTACTCACAGTAGTAGTTATATGTACCTACTATGATTAGGGAGGTTTATAGCTATTAATTGCAAACAAAATATAAACGCCTACGAATTATGCACAGCATCAAATGTTTATATACTACGCAATTGTAGATCACTTAGTTTTCTATTTTGAAACAGGTAATCGAATAAGAAACCAACCACATTGTCATTTTCCCCATTATTTGGAGTTAATTGAGCACAATTATTGCGAATGAAAGTTCCACGCCCAGTTTTAGAAGTTCCCGTCCACCGGTGGTCGCTTTAATTGGCAGAGAAATGTCATATGAAATTATAAATGACTTCGGATTTCTATTTTTTACATCAATCTCTTGTAGAAAGAAGAAAATTTAAGATTTTACTTTAAAAAAAGAAATATGTGGCCCAACAAATTTGAAGATCTTGAAAAATCGGTGATAGGCTTTTAACCGTTTTATGACTTGTAAATTAGGTAGCTGAACTTAATAGAAGATTATTTTTGGCAAGAAAAAAAAACATTTTTTTTTGTTTGGGTAAGAGAACATACCATTGGAATTCTTGCATAAATTGTATATATTTTGTTCGAGTCTTACTCGATATCTATTTATATTTATAGTTGATGCAAACATTGAAGAGTCTTCTATGATTGTTTCAGCATATTTCATTGCCAAGTACAAAAAATAATGTCGTAAATGTTGAATTTTATTGTATGAGGTTTGGCTGCGAATGTGTAAGGATGAGATTTAAAAAAATATGTAAGTCAACGAAATGCAAAATCGGATTTTCTGTTTATATACCAATATAAAATGATTGGTTAGTTTTAAATTTATTCGCGGAACCCCTGTGCAGAGTAGCGCAACTTCCAAAGATTTACGATGTGTGATTGAAATACTGTAAGCGAAAATGAAATATACAACAAGTAAGAAAGCTAGAATTGGTCGAAGACCAATTTTTATGATACCCTAGATGAATACCCGTATGTAATTTTGTATGGTCACCTCTCTGTACAAGTATGATTTTTGAAGTGGTTTTTCGCATATATTTCTAAAACGGTTCGTCGGACAGTAAAAATGGCTATAACCAATTTCATAAGAACTTTTCAGTACATTCACATTATATGTTAAAATCCTAAACTTTTATATGGCAATACCAAGGAGGGGTTGCCTGATTTAGTCCACTTTCTAAACTTTATTTACTATTGCTATAAAAACACCCATGTAACATATATCAGCACTCTACGTCAAATATATAGTGAAAAACGAAATTTTTGTATGGCAACCCTACGAAGGAGTTACCCGATTCAGATTATTTTCGAACTTAGATTTACTTTTTTTTTAAAAAGCCCGTACGCAAAATTTCAGCCCTTTAAGTGAACGCGTTCTCGAGTTATCATGCGGATGGACGGACATATAAAAATCAAAATTACTTTTAATTTTATCCAATCCATTTTGCTCTACCATCATTATTTCTAGGTGTTAAAAACGAAATGACAAACTTAGTATACCCTATAGATTTCATCTAGCATATAAAAAGGGCGAACAAATTTATCCGTCTAAATTTTATTGACTAAAAGCTAAGCGTTTGACCTGGTTACATATTTAGGTATGCACTAACTAATACCAGGATCGTTTTATGAGAAATACATATGCATATATATATCCCTTTATTTTTAATCCGAAGCTGTGTCCCTGGTTCACTCATAAGATAAAGGAAATATTAGGTTAGTGACAAATATTTTAAATAATAATGGCCTTAGAACCGATCCTAGAGGTACACCACGTAATGTATTGAGAACTTTTATATGCATAAGAAATTTGTTGTTAACAACCTACATAAAAGGTCTTTAGAAATGAGACTTCAAAATACTGACAGCTTATGAGTCATTTGAAAAACTCGTGTGTGGGTGCATTTGAACTGGCACAACTATATCGCACTTTGCACATGGATGTTTGAAATGTTAATTCTCTCTCGTACACGTGCGCATCATGACAGATTATATGATTCATGAGTCGTATACACGATTGCATGAACACATTTTAATTTCTGGTTTAAAGGAATACGAATCTTTTGCAGCTATTCTACACGAAATCGATCATCGTGGAACTCCCAACCATCTCCGATTTGGATGAAAATTTCAAAGTTTGCATGGAATACGAAAATAACTCACGCATATCTTCTTGTTGCTCTCTACCACGTACTGGCGGGGGGGCCAGTACTCGCAAGGATATTAGAAATTTTGTGGTTTTACGATAAAACGTTATTTTCAAAAAATCTTATCTTGAGAATGTGCAACCAATTTTGGATTCATATATTAAATGAAACTAAATACTTACAAATATGCAGAAACACCGAATGACAATTTTTCTTGTTAATTAACAAAAAAATAATTTTAAAAAAATAGTAAGTATTAGCAATTTTTATACATATATTTTTTTATTTTGAAGCCATGCGGAGATGTTCGATCTGGTCATATTTTCGTATTCCATAAAAACTCTGAAAGTTTCATCCAAATCGGAGATAGGCGTGTCCAATAACAATCAAAAGTTAGAATTGATTGGAGGTTAGTTGAAATATTGAAAAATGATGTGCGTTGGTAATTTTGATATTATTGTTAACATATTTTGGCCATGACATTTAGAGTCTGTATCCATGGACGACAGAGAATTGTATCAAAGTGATTAAAATTTCAGAATTACTACGGGAACAGTAAGGTCAAGACAATGAAAATCAAGATGCGAATATACAGGAAGAGCGCATCTAGACTGAAATTGGCGGTGTTCTTTCAGTCGTGAAGTGTGATGCGCCTACATTGTAGTTAGCCGCACACGATGTTATGAGAGCAATTAGTACTGAACTAAATAAATGCAGAAGGAGGATTTGTAAATTACTAAGAACACGATTAAGAGGACACATGATCCTGACCTTGCCTAAGTTGGAGGAGTTGCTAAACAGTATATTATCGCATTCAAGTCTTTGTATGAGTGCACACTGCACTTTTAAAACGGATAATACATCCTGGCTGATTTTTACAGATAGGATGATATGGGAACAAGACCTAGGTGATATATGCGGGCAAATTTTGCAATATTTAAGCACTTTTTTCCTCTTAAAATTATCTATTATCTAATTTTTCATTTAAGAAAAATCACAAACAAGTCATGATTCTCAGTAGTTTAGGAATAATTAACAAAATTAGATTGAATGGTTCGCTAAATTAAATACTTACTTTCTAATTAAGTTGCTACTGAAAAAGCACCACCTTTTAAATCGGTCAAATTCCAACTTCTTCCAACAATGCCGAACATCATCGACATTTGTGCCACCCCGATGCGGAACACATTCGCTAAAACTACACGCAAGATTATTTCGCGGAACTTCGACACCTTGATACCTTACCTTCTACACAAAGTACCAAACCATAATCAGGATACGGGCACAAATAGTAAAATATGTAGGTAATCCAAAACAGCATAAGCTACAAAAAAATATATACCATATAAACTGAGAGCGTCAGGTTTGCGAGACGGGATGAGCGTTCGCACGTGGAGCTTAATATTTCCTTATATAAAATTTAAAAAAAGCTTAAACCTAATATTTCGTCCACACGCCCTTAGTTTTTATAACACCATTAATTCTCCTCAACATATATTTGATACAACTTTCTATGCAATCGTTGATAAGCGGAGGACCATGCCACACTTCTTTAATATTTTAGACAAGAACTCGCTTAGTAGGATTAGGACTTTTATAAACTTTAGTTTCTATGATATTCTAAACGTTTTCTATAGGATTAAGGTCAGATGAATTGAGAGGCCAGGAAAGTGTACAGATATTACATTTAGGCATTTTTTTCAAAATGGCCATTATCTTGCATAAAACTCATATCGTTCTCCTTATTCTGTAAATATGCCTTGTTGAGAAAATAACATCATTTAGTACTTTCAGGTATTGTTGCCGTTTAATGATACCTTCTACAAAATAGAGGGGTCCAGGATCTTCATCGCTAATTGTACTCTACACCATGACTGAAGGTGGGTGTTAAACAGTTTCTTGTACACCGGAGGTATGAAATTTTTGATTTGCACGCTTTCGCACAAACCTTGCTGTCTCACTCAGCACTAATGTCTTAAGAGGGTTGCTTCATCTCTGAAGATAATCTATAAGCATTTGAAAAACACATTCAAATATTTCGCACTGTGAATAACAAAAGAAAAAAAATCGAACGAAAATTGTGTTCTACCTTCTTACAATCATCAATCGTGTAATGCTTGAACTCTTCCGTGATATTTTACTGCTTTTTTTTAATAACCCGGCGATTAAACGAGTCAGTAAAATTGACGGTCAATACTGAATTCGTGTGGCAATTTTACTGATTACAAACAACACGTTGTATTCGATCAACTGACTAGTCAGTTCATTATAGAAATGTCGTCAAGTAGTGCAGACATTCCTCTTCTGTATGTATTTTTAATGATTTCTTCCTTATTCCGTGATTTTTCTCTAAAAAATAAAAATTACAAATGTATATTAAACTCTTTAAATTTGTTAATATTTTTTTTTTTGATCTCATCAAAGACTGACAATTTGCCTTATCTCATTAGGCTCCTCTACACTGTATTTCTATTTTCTTGATTTTTTTTCTCGTTGTTGTAATTACGAGCAGAATCATGGAAAAGTCAATAGGCAAGTCCCACCTGCTTTCAGATTTTTTTTATTTTTTTTTATTTTTCATGTCACACCTATAGGTTCTATTGTGCTCCCTTCCCTTACTCATGCGTTAATGAATGTCTTTGCTTTTTGAATATTCGTAACGTGAAAATCTATCTGAAATATATATTTTCATTAAAATTATACAAAACCGAAGCTGAATGTATGCGAGAATTTTAATTTACTCGTTTGATTTAACTTGTAAATTTACTAAACCCACGTTATTTGACCTCTATTTTTGTACATTTCATTTTTGTACTTTAACTCATCGAGTCAATTACCATTTTGCTATTACAAACTACAGTAAATTCTCACCTCACAGCAAACAACACAGTTTGTTGTGTGTAAATCTATGTAATTACACATAAATACGAAACAAAAAGTTGTTTACATTAAATTTATGTAGTTATTTTTAATGTGTATAAGTAGACTCTCATATAGACACTAGATCTGTCTAAATCATTTTAATGTAAGCAAACCGTCCTCAAAGAAATTTGCCGTAGGCTTTTTAATTGTACTTTATTCCGATTCATTCATAACAGATTTACACACACACACCCACACACACAATCTGTAGTGTGAACGAACACAACATATGCAACATATGTGTAATATTACTTAAAAGTATAAGCATAATGCTAAGAAAACTTTCCGTTTACCACAATATTCTTCTAAAGACTGCGTGTTGTGTTGCTGATTGTTAACTAATTTTATGCATCACCGCAGTACCAATTTAAGTTTGGATCTGAAATTCAATTCCAGGCTATTATGAGAAACTAACTAGCAAACAGTTAGTCTGAATAACATTTAATCAAGGTCTCTCAAGTGTAGACTTTTCTTCTATTCTTCTCATTCCATTCAAATGTCGTTAAGAATGATAAAGTTCGTAATATACACGAAAAACTTTGCTGTGCTTGTTGGTGCAGTTTATTGGATTATTCCCAAGGGAATGTGACGAGTCTTTACATTTCATAAATAAATTAGTAACTCGATTGTGGTGGGTAAGTTAGTAATATAATGCAATACAAACAAAGAAACAAACATATATACATACATACATACATACGTACTAGAAAATTATGAACTTCCTTTTCTGAATCCATCAAGTAATATACGTAAATATTTATGTTTTTAATAGGCATACAAAAAAAAAATGGATTTTTGTAATATGCTCCTTCGATTAACACGTTCGCACTCAGTGAGATAAATAGATGATGAAAATAAACTCAATTCTAATTGTCAAACAGGTTTAGTTATCTGTCTGTTGTCACCACCTCGAACATTACATAAGACTGAAATGAGCTCAGATCGTTCCTAAAATTTTTGTTTTGGACTGCTCAAAAGTGTACATTAACTTGACACGATATCTCCAGACCGTGTATCATGTTGTCGATTGATGAATGGAGAATATTGAAGGTTGCTATTTTTATTCGAGAGCTGAAAAAGCGTCATACATACATATATCCATCCGAAATTATAAAAATACAGCTTTTATCAGTCTATATTTTCGCACGAAATAATACCTTCATGCGAAAATAGTGACTGACTTCAGCTAGAAAAGGAACGGCCCGAAATTGCAGAAATAGGATGCTTCAAATCTGAAGTGTCTGAACTATTGGAAGAAGAAGAAGATCTAGATAGATAGATCGAATTTCTAAACCTTGTGTCTATCTTTACTATAAGTGGCGCCACTAGGTTGAAAACAACCATATTCATTCTCACATGGTTTTTAAAATGTCTGCCACCTTCAAAATTTAACTCATTTATAAGCATATTAGATGACTGCTCTATGTTTCACGTTTTTTTAAAAATTCAGTACCCATCCAACCATCCGTGTACCTTTAAAAACTTAACGTGGGGTGAAAGGTCGCGAAAAAAGCTTTGTTGTGACTACCTCGCAAACGGTCACTTTTACAGAAAAAATGTTTGTAACTTAAGAAATTTCCTGCAAAAAAAAAAATACTATTACTTATGGAGACATTTCAATCGACAGTATTATAACCTTGCTATTATTATGAAATATGCACTACTTTCCTCACCCAATCCTAATTCCAAAAATATGGATTTGTTGCATAATTCATATTATAATTAAAATTAAAAAAATTATCATTATTACTGTTTTCAAAAGTGGCTCTAAGCATATGATAGATAGATAATAATCGCCTTATTTCAAAACTTCATTTAATTCCTAAGTTGTTATGCCCTAGACACACAGCGCACTTAATGAAGAAATAACTAACGACTCATTAGTCTATAATGATTCATTATAAACTGCTGACACACAGCCATTCGTTAATTCAGTTGTACTGTCAAACTGGTTTTGATATACTTATGACATTAAAGAAGCGATATGGATCGAATCATTTCATTTCTTCTTCTTATTTTTCAAATCGGCAGTTGCACAGCGGAGCTCCAAATTTATATTATATGCCAAATCTAGCATATTTTCCTCATTATAGCTATAATGAAGGAAGAAAACACTTTATTAGTGTACTTCATTATCATCTCATTTTCGAGCCATAATGACGTATACTATTTGACACACGGTATTTTAATGAATACTTAGTACTAATGATTCATTAGATCGTGCTCTCTGTCTAGGGTATTAGAGTCCTACAGATTTCCGATTAACAACATGGTTTTATTAAGGAGAAGTCTACAAGTACTAATTTAATAATTTGTTCTAATAAGGTGATCAATGCTATTGAGTCAGGTGATCAATACGGATTTCACGAAAGCCTTTGAAGACTAATTAACACTTTTAATTAATAAACTTAGATCACTTGGCTTTCAATCTTCCTTGTTGGCCGTATAGTTTGTGAACTTGGTAACTGTAAAGGTGAAAACCCAAAATAGTTGACGCGCTTGCCGAATTCGACACGAAAGTAGAGCAATATTCTACTTTTGACGCGCGGCAGACGCTTTGACAGTCCTTTTGATTGATTTTAAACTGTTTATATGCTTGGTAAGCTGCAAATGCAAGAAATGCCACATCTAATAACTCTGATATATCCATTATTTCACTTTTAAATAATAAGTCAAGCTTTTCTATCACTTTTTCTTTTTATAAATTAATCTTAAGAGCACCAACATGACACGTCCATTTGGTCTAGCTCAAATCCTACACGCGTCTGCCGCGGAGAACTGTCAAAGCGACGCGACGCCTGCCGTGTCCATTGGATTTTCACCATAAATCTTTAGCCCGGTCCGGCGTACCACAGGGAAGCTATTTGAGTCCTATTCTGTTCATTCTTTTTATCAATGATATTATCTCCTGTTTCTCATTCGCTAACTACATTCTTTTTGCATGGAACTTCAACAGGGTCTGATTATAGGTTAGAATATAGTTTGGTGTATGGCAAATTCATTCGATTTAAATGCCTCAAAATGCAAAGCAATGTCTTTTTACCACTTGGCACATCACATATTCTTTCGTTATAGTGTTAGAAATGTTATTTTTGTCAGACCTTCAAATATAACTGATGTAGGTGTAATATTCGACAGGAAGATATTGTTTAAAGAGCATATCAATTATTTAACATCTAAAGCCTTTCAGATGCTGGGATTTTTAAAGAGGCAGACAAGTGACTGTCAGGATCCCGTAACATTAAAATTTTTGTATTTTTCACTAGTACGATCTGTTTTAAAATATAGATTCGTTATATGGATGCCTACACAAACAACTCATACATATAAGACGTATTGAACGGATTCAATAAAAATTTACACGTTTTGGTGTATCTAAAGTAAATGGGATTTTACGTTGGATTATAAGCCAGGTTGTCTTTTATTGAGATTGCATTCCTTACAGTCTAGATAAGTGATCGAGTTCAATAATATTGGTATATGATGTACTTAGTAGTAGGATTTCATATTCATAATTGCTATTTTTAATATCCTTCTATGTGCCTCAAAGAAATATTTGTCCTAGATGCTTATTGGTTGTACCCATTCATGGATTGAACTTTGGATATCGTGAACCTACTATCACACATGCTATTCCTAATTTCAACTTGCTTGATGCATTATACTATTTTAATTTATCTAGAGTGGTTTAAGAAAATTATTATTTTAGAATTTTTCCGCTTAAATTTTGTAAATTTGTGATATAGCTTAGTGTATAAATTGTATAAATTTCTTGTAATGTATGCGGCGTTCTTTTGTTCTGCTCTGCTCTGCGGACACAAAAGAACACAGCTAATGTTTATTTCAATTAAACCGGCGTGGGGGGGGGGGGGGGGGGGGGTAAAATCTAGTATAGAATCCTTAGGTCCTGAGATGAAGTTTAACGACCAACACTCGTACACTCGGAATCTTAAATAGTGATCTCCATACTAACTTTTTACTATTTTTCTCTCTTTTTTATTCGAACTGAGTTACTAGATTTTTCGTACGTCAGCTCGGCTCTAGCTTGTTAGGGTTATGTTCGATCGGAAAACGGGTTACACTCTGTGCGCCTCAGATCATTATCAGCTATTCGTAGAAAAAAGATATTTCTCTGGATACTTTAAGGCTGGGGGGGGGGCCTCCAAATACAGCGCGTTGCATATCAAATGAAAGGTTTCGCCGAGTACTATCGGGTGGTGTATTTTTTTTCCGATTCAGAAAACTTCCTCGTGACGTTTTTGCTACCGGAAACCATTCATGCAATTGGGTCACACACACCCAGTTACTATATTTTCGCAGTTCTTTCTTTCTCTGCCATTAATGCTCTGTTGTGAACATTTTTCTCGCAAGAAAGTCGCTCAAGATACATCCGATCGCCAAAGCTTTACCCCGCTTAGTTTAAATAAACAGGGCTGATAAAAATGTGTTCAGAGTATCATAATGCATCTTTTAAGACATCTATCAAGTCTGTTAATTTCGAGACTAAAATTGTATAAAAAATGGGAATTGCCCTTTGTAATATTATTATTTAATTTTTTTTTTTTTTTTTGTAAATACCTAACCTAAATTCTCTTCTCTAAACCAAACCCATTGCGATCCCAACTTGAGAATTTTATCAGTTTACAAACAACATTCAGTACGTTTACATGAATACTTGAAGTATACTTCAAGTAGAGACCAAGTAATCAAAATATAATGTAAACGCTCACTGACTTCAAGTATACTTGAGTCAAGTAAATCACAAAATTTTGTTCGATTTACTTGAAAAAATTCATGTAAACGCAACTTCAGTACTTGAACATTTTTCATGTTTGCGAGTTATGAAATGGCAAAGAGGAACAAAAATTGACAATTGAGGTTGTGATTTTTAGCACTTTTCTCAAAATATTTATCGAAAAATCCGTATTTATGTACAGAGCCTGTCAAAGGTAAAATGTCACTTCAAGTAAGTGAAATTAATTCAACCAAAAATGCTATTTGAGTTTCAAGTGGATTTCTAGTCAAGTACTCAAGTATTCATGTAAACGTACTGAGAGAGCATTTATTTGAAACAAAAAGAGATGTTTCACTTTCTTAATTTTGTTCTTATAAAAGGCATTTTTTATATAATTTTCCCTAAAACTTTCTGCTTTCTTCTTTAAAATAAGTTAAAGACCATGCCTCTGTGATAATTAGATCCAAAGTTATACAAGTTTTTGAATATAAATCAATAAATAGACCAAAAATCGCAGAACAAAAAAAATTAGTGGAATTATTATCTTATTAATTACTTAATTTTCAGTAAAAGTAGAACGAAATTGGTGATGGTCGTATTGAAATCCAATCGATTTCCTCTGGAATAACTCTTTTAGCACTTAATTGCCCCAAAGAATAAAAACCTATAATATCAGAATTACACATGACTCTACCAGAAACCGTAATTGAATCTCTAAGCACTACTCACCACTCTGCCTCATCCTAATCCTATACGTAATAAAGAGAACTATGTTGAAACTTACGCGCTACACATTTTCTTTAAGATTTTTATAAATGATAATTTTCTTCAAAAAATAAAAATTTATTTTGTAAGAATTTTTTTAATGGACAGATTTACGGTTTCAAAGTATCGAAAAACAGCTGAATTTAACTTCTTTTTTTTTTTTGTGAGAATAGACATACACGAAAATATTTTTCTTCATTAAAATATAAAAAGTTTTTTGACCCGATGTGGTGTAAAAATTTGTTATTGTGCATAAAAAAAGAGGGGCAGGGGGGATTTTTCAGGCAAATCACTACTAAATATATAGCAACAAAAGTTAAAACGAGAAGAATTTCCAAAGACACTAAACCCAGCAAAAAACGGATGTCGTTTTTCCTAAATTTTTTTCTCTCTGGCAAATTGTAGAGGCACGTTTTAACTTCTAAAAATATATCTCACAAAATGTTTGTCATTAGACTTAGTGCATACTATGTAGACGTAGTCGGTCGTCTAGAGACATTCTTAGATAAAATAATTGCTTAGGAGAGAATTAACTGCACAAGCAAATATCACCTTGCATGAAGTATAGATATAGGTATATGTATGAACGTAGAATCATATATGCTACTAGTACTAACACTAACAAAAATAAACCCGTGTATACCTACTATGCATATTTATGTCAAAGAATTCTATCATAGCTCCAGAAAAGGTAAATAAAGTTATTTTCCGTGCATGTTGAACATGTGTTTTTTTGTTTTTTTTTTCTGCTGCTATTTCCATATTTTACTCTAAGGCACTCATACTCTATATAAATCTGTGTCATTCTCGGATAACACTAGAAAATCCTAAAGAAATGACGACAACAAATGGTTTCAACTTATAGCTCAAAAGTTGAATGGGACCGAAACACTTCGACGTCTTTAAATAGCCTGCCAGCGCGCGTTATATGCTTCGTCGCGCAGATGAGTTACAGAAACTGAACAAAAGTTGCATAAAATAATAGTTGGAGTTTCTCCTCTCGGTGTCGGTTGTATGTATGTATGTATGACTATGTATTATGTAACAGCGAAATGATTGTTAAAGTTGCCTTAATTGTGCAATGAATAATAGATTTCGCGTTACAGATGAATTTTTACACTTGTATAAGCGCGAAAAGTTTCAAGGTTATCCATTTGGTGCGGTATAGCTGATGAATTGATGAAGCGTTAAGAAATCTTAAGATTTACAACACAAGTTTTGCAAGATTCTAATAGAATTGCGGATTATATTTGTGGTATATGTATGTCCAACAGGAAAAGCATAAATCTTTGAACTGTTGAACTGATTTAATCATATGTAGATAGGCACCATATGCCTTCCTAGGCGGCCCACTCTACAAGCACCACCTACCTTCTTACGAGGTTGAGCTAAAGGTTGGTGACCTTATATTGAATCGCGAGAATTAATACAAGTACACGATTTAATCAATTGAATATAAAATCTCTAATATTACTCGTATACTCCTATTGAATTGAAAATTGAAAGAATTGGAAGTCATCGGAGCAATGAAGTGATACAAGCTATATAGGACGAAAGCAGATGATACAATGATGGTATAGTTCCCCCCCCCCTCTTGATTTTGTATTTCGGATATTTTGCTATCAAATTCTCTCGAATGTTGTTCTGCTGGGGAAGTAAGAAGAAAAACTCTGATATTCTCCCTAGTTTGAAAAAAAAGAGGAAGAGTTGAAAGAAAATAAATTCTTCCATCTCCCGAACCTTCAACCACTCTATTTTATAATTTATAAAATCTGCCTCAAATAGGAAACGATGTTTTTTTTTCAAACATTAAGCAAACCTAACTGCTTGAGATTGGTATGATTTTGTAACCCTCACTTGACCAGTTTCGAATAGAATTATTATAGAGCTTTTGAGTACCACAGAGGTTTAAGCAGACCCGAGTGACATTAATTAATCAAAAGAAATTTGAAAGTAATAGAACGCAACCAACCACCGAAGTACGGTTCACTTGTCGGCTGAAACCTACTAATTTCAATTTCAATGGGAAATGGGACCAACCAGAGTTGTACTTTTTCTAGAGTGGTCCACTCTTTCTGAAAATTGAGCACTGAAGCGTATCGAACATATTTCTATCATATTCTTTGCATTTGTGTATACATGTATTATGGAACTGTCAAACGTAATAAACGTTCTTTATTTCTAACAGAAAGAACAGATGACAATTGAACAATTGTTATACAAAAAAAAACAGAAATAGAATCAAGTGCAAAGTATAGGAAAAGTTCAGTGTAAAACTAATGTTGCACTTCTACTATAAAAAATGTACAAATTGTTGCCACAAAGCTAAGATATTTTTCCCTACAATGTAGGGAATATTCCGTAAAAAATGTAGGAAATATTCATTAAAATTTAGGGGTAAAAAAAATACATTTTAGGGAATATTCCCTAATCTTATCGAAAAATACCTAAGCCTTGTGGCAACAATTTGTGCACATTTTTTACTGTGTGATCGCATCAAACATTTTCAGTGCAACATTGCTAGATAAGTGAACACTGTTATTGCATTGAAGTCCCATAGAAATCGCTATAAGATTCAGGAGAAGTGCAGAGTTTCACTTGGAGATGGCGCTCCAACCGTTGGAAATATTCCGAGGAATTTAAAGATCATCTCTGGAAAGGATGCATAGAATATTAACGAACGATGTAAATGTCTCCCCCGTCAATGCTCCATCAATGAGGACAATTAGAAAATAATAACTGTGCAAATGAAAACACATGTCATGGCCGTTTTCAAAATAATGGTAGGACAAGGCCAGCAAAAGCCAACATAGGGGCTCCCGGATTTCCCAGAACTATGAAAAGGAGAATCGTGTACGTTTCGACAGAGATTTCCTTATGTTAAGTTTAAGAAAAAAGATTCCGAAATAATTCGTCAAATTGAAACCGGTGACGAAGCTTGGTTTTATGTACAAGGACCGCAACAAGAATCAAAAGTTCATTGGATGTTGGAGAAAAGAAAAAACATCACGCTACTAGCCAAATTATTAAGCGACGTGCAGAGCAAACCAGCCTAGAGATATATGCACGCGATGTTGGTTGATCTGAGAATAAACAAATGAAAAACGAGCATGAGGACACACATCACAAATACTAGATTGCTGATCGGATCAACAATATCACAGTAGAATTATTTACTACCAACGGAGGAGCAGAAGAAAACATAGGCGAAAGTTTGGGAAGTATGACTTTCGGAAGACTATGGGCAGTTTGGATGTCTCCACAGACTCAATTCCTGTGTGAAATCAATCCTACTACGTATGTATGGAAGTGAAACATAGTTTGTCAAGAAAGCCGGTATGAACAAAATCCAAGTAGGCCTAAAACATAAATGCCTGAAAATCATATGCAAAATATTCTGGCCAAGACGAATCACGAAGACGTTTGTCAATCATGCCCCAAGAGCCAACAGCTATCTAGATAAGACGAAGAAAATGGAAAAAAAATACGCCACACACAGATCTACACAATAAATCACATAGCAGGGGAAACGAAGGGTGGAAAAACCAATCACCAAAGAATAAGGACAATAAGTAATGAAAAGGATGAGAAATCAGAAATCAAGAGAACAATGGTCCAGAAAAAGGAGGAGATTGGAGGCTATTTGAAGACTATATGCTCCCAATTGCCAAGTGGGCGTGAAGGAACAAAATAAAAATTCAACAAAAGTATTGCCAGCTACTTGATATAAAAATCCTGTTCTCTTGAAACATTCTTATGATTTTTTCTTATTCTACCCTGTCTTGCGGAAACAAAGGAATACAGATATAATTTTTGCTCATTCCTACATCCATAGCCCATATTCTATCATAATTTTTTACCTGACATCCCTCTCGTCAATAAATAATAAAATAAAATTAAGCAATTTTTGTCTGCCTATCCCTAAAAGTAGCTATGGGGACAGAGAAAAGACTACAAATGTTATATTGCCATCTATTTCTATTCTATATATTCATTTGGAAAATCCACTGAACTCAAACTGAAGTCGTTAAACCAAAAAGAGACAACTATAGAAAAGTGATCCCATGATAATGTAAGCGATTTCAGTGGTGTTAGCGGTCAATGTTATACATGTCAGTGGTTAAACTGTAAAAAAAAGGTGAGTATGTGCTAAGACAGCACAACACGGAGTGAAAATTTTACTTAACACACTCCGTATACCGAACTTTTTCAAAATTTTAATAATTTTATAAGTTATCAAGTTCAAGTTATCTATCAAGCTTAAGAAAGATCAATTTATTTTTCCATATACCTACTCGCTGCATATAATCTGTCACTGTCACATTCGAGAGTTCGAGAATCAAAGCTTATTCTCTCCCTTCCAATTCCGGAACAACTTAATATTTAAGCGTGATGAAACACAGTGTTAGCTTTTCTAACCTCAACCTCAGAATAACTTTAATAACCTCAACCTTGTGAACTCTCCTAATTTTTACAGGTCACAATACGAACTTTGACAGCTATTAATTGGAATATTGGCGGGAAAATTTCATTAATTTTGTAATCATTTACTATAGCAGGAATAATTTTTGCGGGAAAAATTAGAGAGTTTTAATATCGAGTTGTATGGCTTGTAAGGCTGCGAAACTGGAAATAAAATGGAAAAGCATCAGAAAATGGCAATGCTGGGTTAGTGAGCTCAATTTAACGAGGGATATTGATCGTTATTTTGCCCAATCAATTGAAAAAATAAAAACTCGGGACCCAGAACATTTTGTATTAAATTACACGGATGAGAGCAGAAATATTTGAGTTTCTTTTTATGTTAGTTGGAAAGAAATACAAAAGAACATCTATAAGAAAAGCTTTGCAGATTATTTGTAACCCTTATGTAAGTATGCAGGTTTATTTCACTACGTAATGTAATCTTTTAAATTTGTGAATTGCTCACTAAACCGTTAGTATGTCAGTTGATCTGGGTTTAGTCCAGTCTATTATAAAACAAAAACAATAGATAATGTATAGTAGATCTATTATTAACAGTTCCAGCTACAATTCTGAAGTAAAATGATCTGCATATTGATTTCCGTATACTTTCTTCAGTAATAACAGTAATCACAGTATACTGACATTAACAAGGTATGCCCACTAGATTTTGGATATAGGTGATGCAGTGCCATCAATTCATAGGAAAGACTTCATAATTTTTTTTTTATACTATAATATATAATGTCTCTAGCACAGTCGTGTGACGCCTTGGCCGACCGTGATTTATAGTTACTATCAGTAAAGTGTTGAACAAAAATTGGCTGCCAGAGCTGACAAAGTTACAACAGAGTAGAAAGTATACCTACTCGAGTTCAACCTTAAACTGGCCGGGGCCCCAACTACTCTGCAATTTGGTTCTAGATAACCTGATCTCATATATTCTACAGAACTGCCAAAGTTGGTGAGACCGGCCAGGTTGGAAAAGCTAGGAATGTATTTCACGCTTTATGGATAATAATTTGGCTTCCCCGAGTTTACCCAAATAAGCGTTGCCCTTTGAAACGTGAACATCGTGTAACTAATTCACTGCCCGACAAAAATTTTGTTTTAACTTATGCTGCGGTAGCTCTAGTTTCTACTCCAGCGCAACTTTGACATTTGGTAACATGATTTTCGTTGTTTACAGCCAACAGCTGATTTGTTTTAGTGAATTCGGAAGTGTCTTCTCAAAAAAAGTTGATTAGTTTGGTGCGAGATGTGGAGTTAATTTATAACTTAAAATGTCCGGTTTATAGAAATCTAGAAAAAAAAAAGATAAAAGTTGTCAACTGAGCGTTGCTAACACTGTACTACACTACGCAGAAGTTCTCAAACGTCGGCTGAGTCGAAGTCGTGCACGCTCGCACTGTGTTTCGGCCTCGATAATCGGGAACTTTTAAACTCCATTTTTTCCCAGTCTAAAGAGAAATTTAAATTTTGAATTCTGCAGTTCCGAGTGTGACATGAATGAGCACAATCACATAACACCTGTCAATTTAGCAAAATGGCAGAAATTAGATATTCTAGAGCGGAACGGTCTTACTTTCTTAAAGTTAAGATTGCCGCGATAAATACATATATATATATATTTGCATTGTAACGTAATTTATCTAAATGAATTTGAATGAAATTTAATAAAATATCATTCAATCAGCTGTTTGCGCATGTCAAAATAAAGAAATACATTGAAAAGAAAACGTGGCAGTTTTAAAAAGATTACAGAATACGATCTAACTAAAGGAAAATTTAATTTATTACAGAAAAACTTTATGGCCACAATTCTAGTCTTCTTTTATTTTTGTACGTTACTAAGGAAGGTTAAAAAAGAAAATAAATAAAAAATTCTTCGAAAAATTTTCAATTAGTGCGATAAAAAAAAGTGATCATTTTTTATGTCCACTGCGTAAAGCTTCCGCGTATTTAAAATATTTTTCCCCACATGCCAAGTTTGGCACGCTTGCTGCACTGTCTGTTAGGCCCGGGCTTAGTTTTATTGCCAATGAATGGTACATATTTGCTCTATTTTGTGATTTTAATTATTGTGAAGAAATAGAATCATCAGTTAACCGATAAATTTCCTCTGTGCATATAGTTAAAAAAAAACAATTTCTCCAAAATATATTTTTGACGTTTTCATTTTTTTTTTTTTTATTAATGCTATAACCATAAATTCAGGCATTATGAAATATCCAAAAGCATTAAAATAACCCGTCAGCTGTATTTTAAAAAAAATATTTATATTGCTTAAATTAAATCATCGAAAGAAACTTTAGTGTAGGTAAATTTGCAAGAAGAGTTTACGTTTTCTTCCACAGAACTAAGTGACTGATGCTCTAAAAATAATGATAATAATCTGAGTCAAGCTGGAAAGAGCATTTTAAAAATGTTTCCTACGGGAAATAGCAATTTTCTGCTTAGAAAAGAATGATATTTATCATTGAATTAGTAATGATAATGGCAGAAAGCCAAGCGGCAAATAATATATTTTAAATATTTCTCTTGATGTTAGTAGAAATGTTGCACAAGTATTTGATGTATGATGAGCAGTGTAAATGAATCTTGTTTGTTTATATATATATAAAAAAAAAAACTCGAAAAACTTGAAATTTCATTAAAACTTTATCTTAATTTAATATGTGAAGAGACTGGTTTTAACTAATTACAATTAGCAATATAAAATGTACTCAGTTGCTGAATTAATATATTTATTCCCGGATTTATGTAGCAGGTAAACAGAGAATGGCATTTTATAGTACGCAATTAATCAAGAATAGCATTATACACGCTGTTCCGTATGACTAATTTTCGACAGGTGATTCTTTCTTTAAGAAAATTTTATAATTTCTTACAAAATATTTTAAAAGGCACAACAAGCATGTCGATGCATATTATACCTATGTACATACATATATACATATATTCTTTCAGAATTTATGGCACTTTCTTCATTAATAACAAAATTCATCAACATCAGCTTTTTCATTGTGAATTTAAGATGATCAAAGCCTTGAGTTTAAAAGGATCTACCACACTTTATACCCAAAATGCAACCTTTGCATTTTTTTTTATCTAAGTCCAGTGCAAAAGGAAGGCAATTTTTTGTATAATTAAGACAGAGCTATAAATACTAGTAAAGCAAAGGGAACAACCCGGAAAATGCCCAGTAACTCAATATCTGAAAAGCCTATGAGCCAAGAGCTCCAAACGGAGATATAATTTGACTACGAAAACTAAACCAAATCGTATAAAGAGCGGTGCCACGAAAAAGGAGTCTACAGAGGCAACCAATGCGACATCGAAGCTTACAAGCAGCAAACCAGATGTTTTGGCAAAAAAGTTTTCCAAATGGCTGATGACAGTAGACCGAATTAGGGCTCTTAAGAACTCGATTTTGTATCAAAGTTAATTTAACATAAAAAACAAATTACAATTGAGCCACATACTTACAAACCCGAATAGCTCATATTGGAATATGTTGAAGATATAATCGTACAGTGGCTGAAATCGGCAGTATAGCACAAATGAAAGCCTACCTGGGAAGAAATTGACTTAAGGATTGAAATGCGCTACCTTTCAAATAACGAACAGGTGGCCAAAGAATGAAAATACTAAATGCCAAAAATGAGGGAGCTTAAAGTAAAAATGTGGTATGTACTTAGGAGAGCTTCAGATGGCTACTTAATCCTGGTGAGCATTTTAATAGACCTAGTCTTGATGAAACGGTTGGGAATGGTTAACTATGGACAGTGCACAGGTCCGAAAATGCCAGAAAGAGTTCTAATGAATTAGCAGCCTTATACAAACAAAACCCTCCAAAGTAGCCTCAAAACCAGACACCCGGGCAGTGAAAGCAAAGAATGATGCTGATAAAAAAAAACCAAAGTCTGATGCCAACCTCGTTTTAGTAGTAGAAGCACATACAAACAGTATCATCGGAAAAAAAATAACGATCCGCTTAAATTAAAAATCTAGAACCATATAGATTGAGTAGCTTCAAACGATTCCACATCCAACATTTGGAAGACGGAGAATAATAGCAAACCTCTCTCTTGCAAAAACTATTCTGCAGTTAAAGGTAGCACACAATCCGCACAAAAATTCCACCACAAAAATTAAGGGTAGGTACTAGGGTACCTCTCTTAGCACGGAGATATACAATAATTGGGACCATAGCTGTTTTCAATCCATATGCTGCTTGGATTCTGCCCAAATTCAAGGCACGTATGTCTTAGATAGCAAGATAACGTCACTTTCTACAAAATCATGTAAGATAATTAATGATAAAAAAAATGCAGGACAAACTCAAGCAACAGTGATTCTCGGTGCAAAAATTACATTTCTTCTTATTTGTCGTTTTTCACGCAATTTTTGAAAAGTATTTTTAAAATCATTCAGCATGATCAAAGACCTGAAACGGGATTATATTAATGTGTCCCGAATGTCCGAAAAAATCAGGCAATCATTTCCTTGCCAATACTCCGTTCACGCTTCACTTTCGTTCTTCGTTTAAGAAGATCCACTCTTGTGATTATCACTTATTTTCTAGCTAAAGGCACTTTCACATCAAAAACAAGAACAGAAAAATTTAAACCGAAAAGCTCAATTTATTCCACTTTAAAACAAGATTTTCCAGAGAAATAGGATAAACTAAGAATTTTACTGAGCAAATAGGTACATTTATTTCAGATTTTGAAGAAGAACACAACTTTTATGTTTTATCGGCCGAAAAACTTTTTCGGCGGAAAAATTCGTCCGATAAATCATAAAAGTTGTGTTTTCTTAAAAATTTTAAGATAAATATACTATTTTATTACTAAAATTATTAGTTTATCCTATTTCCCATGATTTTATTAATCATTGGAGCAAAAATCTTGTTTTAAAATGGAATAAATTGAGTTTTTCGGTTTACATTTTTTCGATTCTTGTGTTTGATGTGAAAGTGCCTTAATGGCAGTAAATTCAAGTTTCAACACCTGTCACAATATCGAACACTGCTTTCGCCTGTTTCCATCAAGAATTTCTTGACAATTTTTTTTTGTTGCTCCGTCTACTCGTGCCTCAGTCAAATCGTTCGATATCCATTCGAGCACAAATTTTCCTCACAGTAAGAAGTCCATGCAAAATTATTTTTATTTTCTTCATGATATGCTTAGAGATGATTCGATATCTCTGTAGGTGTATTGGTTGTTCTCAAGCTGCATATGTTCTATACAACGTTAATGTTTTCTGTGACGATGGTAAGTTCTGGGAATCCCAGAAGTACTCATTTCCTGTTCTACGAAATTTGGCGCATATTGTCCACGCCGTCCGCCCAACACAAGTCAGCGTTGAGAGGACTTTTTCAGCCCTAAAAAAACGTTTTGAATGATCTCTGTTGCAATTTGTCGGAAGAAAATTTGAGAAATATATTATTTGTTCGGTTAAATTCTTTATCAAAAAAATAAATTGGGTAAAAAATTTAAAAGATTTCTTCAACCAGTCTTCTTTTTAAGCATACCCAGCGAAAAAATTCAATAAATGCTAGAAAGTATGCAATTATCTTTTGGGAATGAGGTTTTTGAGCCAGTCGGTGGATATGCTTAAAAAAAAGGGCAAAGAACGCAGGAACGGTTATATTTTTGGTACAGAGTGTGATAACTTATTTTAAAGGGAAACTTTTGGGCTTCTTAGATCCCATATGAAAAATTGGTGTTGATGACAAGTGTTTTTTATAAATATAGTAGTTAAAAAACCGAGTTAAAAATCTGAAACTTTAAATTTGTTGAAGCATAACTTTAAAACGAAGAAGATGAGGGGTAAAATTTGTATACCATTGGAGGGGTGCAACGACTATCAATCTACGAAATTTTAAATCATCATCATAAGAAGTTACAGGGTTACATACCCAAATATTTTTAAAAACCCGAAAGGATTTCCCCATACAATTTTTTGCTTGTCTAAGCATGGCCTATCCATAGCCTTCAGATGCCAGACCACATACGGGGCACCCTGTATAGAAACAATATTTTTTTATTCGTAGGAGTCATAAATGTATTTTTGTGCAACTTTCTTGATTTTTTACTCCTTGATCCCGTCGAGATCCCAAGATAACATTTTAATACGTTTTAGTTGATAATAAAAGTTATAAAATCGAAAAAAATTAATAAAATCAAAAGGACGTCATCAGGTTATTCAAGGATAAAGGATAAAATCCTTTTCCTTGATGTCCTTTTTCGCGTACATTTTTAAGATTCTATTTTTCTTAGATACCTTGAAATCTTTCTTTTTCAAATTAGCCATATTTCTCTGTCCTAGCATAAATAGAAAAATATATACGAATTTTTAAAGAAGACCAGGACAGCATTTTTGCGAAATTTTGAAAATGTCATAACTCGCGAAATACGCATTTTAGAAGGAAAATTGGACCAATGCATAATTAACTGGCGTAAAGCGCGAATTACAATTATGACTTCGGCTTCGACTTTGCTCAAATGGTAAATACATGTCGCAAGATACAATTGCAACTTCGATTTCGACTGCGACTCCGACTGAAATTAAGCTTTGCTCAAAGTGCAAAGTTGGTGTTCGCTGAGGCCAACTTCAGTTCAATCGCAGAAGTCGGGACTTCTGGTTTGTTCAAGCAGTTGAAGCTTTAATTCAATTACAAATTTTACCTAAGCGTCGACTTCGACTTAAAGTCAAGTCGTAGTTGTGAATGAGTGCAGTTAAGCTGGTGTGCCTGCAACTTGTCTACTGCGGTACACGGTTACAACTGCTCTTGAAATCTTATAAAGCCTGTCACCTCTGGATCTTGTTATTCAGGCAGAAGCCAAAAGGACTACGTGCAGATTGGATGTTGAGTAGAGGGCTGGAACGGGACAATCATCTGGCCTGCATGTCGTTTAATGTGATAATTCTGGAACTACGATTTATTTAGCCGTCTATTCTCTGTGCGAATTCCTGATAGGGAAACGTGGACTGAGAAAAGTGGACTGAGGAGGGTACCCGCTCAGACTGTCTCAGTCAGCTCTAAAAATTTTAACTGACGGCTACTTCACAAATGAAAATGCTGGTGCTGCTGTTTTCTTCTGGCAGTGGGTTGGCGTACTCATTTGGGAGATATACTAATGTCCTAAAAATCGATAATGAGTTTTCACTCTTTTGATTCATATTTAGATTTTTTATACAAATCTTTATATATTTCCACTAAATTTTTGGGTAGCTGTAGTGTAGACAGCAGGCAGTTCAGGATTTCCTTGCTGTACTGATGAGATCGCCCTGTACTGCTGATCGAAACACACAGTATATCTAAATAAATTTCATGAAATTTTGATTTTCGGCTTTAAGCCAGCAACTGACAGTACCTCTGTATGTGTCTTTAATTTCTCTCGTATACTAGTGTCTTCCAGCTGAGTTCATCGCTATTGCGATGGATATGGAAAGGTCATCGCTATACTTTCAGATAGTAAGACCGCCTTTATGGTTCTAAGTGGCACTCGGATAATATTTAAGTTGCTGGGAAAGTGCAGGGTGTGTTTGGATAAGTTGTTCATTTATAACACGGTGTCTCTATATATGCCTGTTCACACGGGAATTATGAAGAATAAGAGGGCGGGCTCCCTAGCCATGTCCAGCTCTAGCACTCCTTTTCTCGGACCAGAAACTGCTATTGGCGTTGCCACCTCAACGATCGGATCTCTCATCAAAGCAGATATTTTTACGAAGAGTCAGCAATGATGAGTGAACCTAAGCGCTTGTAGATATGAAATTATTTCTTGATGAACTAAATAGGAAGTTCACATACTTTCTCTTCGGGTTTGGGAAAAAATAATGTAGAATAATGGTCGGAATCGTCACTGGTTACAGTCCGCTTCATGTTCACCTAACAAAAATGGGAGTTGTTGACTGTGCCCAGTATCCATCCAGCCTGAAAGGAGAATTTGAGCTAACCGAACACTTCCTGAAGAGAAAAAAAAGTGCAACTTATTTTTTGACGTATAATTTCGAATTTGAAATTAGAAAACAAAACTTTTGACAATGTGCCCCATTTCTTGTTAAACATTTTCTTTTAAGTCTCTACTCCCACCGAGTTTCTATGCTCCATTTTTTTAAATTTTTCCCATACTAAATCGGTATCTCCAGATAATTCTTTTTCTATAAATTTTAAATATCAAAATAACTACAGATAATTTCTTCAAAGGCTAAGAATCATTATATAAGAAGTACTGGCATAACTTCTTCGTGACTTCCTTGATTTATAAATTGCATTCAACGAGTCGTCTACTGAGTCATTACTTAAGATTTTATTTAAAATAAAATTATCTTACATCATTCTTAAAGAGATCTATCAATCTGGCGAGTTTAATGTTAATATTGAGCACAGCTATGTAGTTATTCATAATTTATTTATACCAGTGCAAGGCGAAAAAGCTTTAAGCATCGCACCCATATGGCGCTCATAAAAAACACTTTTTATCGCCCCCAATCATTTTGTAATCCATGCACAGTGCCTACATATACGTCATCATCATCATGAATTTTTTTTTAACTTTATCATAGTAATACGTTTTTACATGCTTATCAATAATAGTCACAGTGAAATCAAAAGTGTAAAGAGTCAAGTCACATCTACATAATGAACCTAGCTTACATAGAATGCGATCATTTTCAATTTCTTGAGTTTCCCACGCCTTTTTGTTTTTTTAATATAAAAATATATTTTTTTTTACCACGATTATATTCCGAAGACTCTTAATTATCTGTTGAAGATTTATAAGTTAGCAACACACATTTCACAGGTTGCGCCATTTTCCACCCACAAATTAGTTGAATATCTTAAATCTCTACACATATTTGCTGGAAGCTTGAATATGATGGGTAAACAAGAGCTTGCACAAGTTTCTTTCTTCTCTCAACGCTAATCAACGGATCACGTAGTACATAGGTTTCGGTGCGATGACGACGTTTAGACAACAAAATTTTCACCTTTCATCATGTGAGTATGAAATTATCGTGGGCTAAATATTTGGTTCTTTTCATTTCCAGTAGGAGGAAGAGGAGACTCATAAAAATGTTATTTGATATTGGGATTTTTCGAAATGGTGCTACAAGATAATAAATTTATTGATCGACAAATAAGCAACAGGCGAATTACATGGGAGTCATTGAACCTATTCTTAAAGAAATCCATTGCAGGTTACTTTGTATTTTTTATATGTTATAAATACTTACACACATATGAAGTTTTTCCAATTATACACATTTATATTATAGATATAAATACGCGTATTGTGTGAAATTTTTAGATGAAATCCAATCTTATAAAGATTGACTTCAATAAAAGTAAATAAAAAAAATTGCGTACATAAAATAATCATAATAAACAAAGCTAAAAAAAACCGACGCTTACTCACTAAAGACTGCAGATAAGAACTTGGTTGTACGAGCCGTAGATTTATAATTACAAGTAAAAACAAATGATAATGGTCCCCGATTATGGAAGTTGATTGGCCATTCAAATTGAATGTTTAAAAAACATAGTCACAAATAAAAAACAAAATGGACAACAATAAAAACAGTAAACAATATGCGTTCGACTCATCGACTAATGTTTTGTTTTAGAAGTATCTACCTACTATTAGCTAAGAAAAAGGAGAAAAAAACAGCAAATATTTTGAGGAAGTAAAAGAAAATTAAAACTAAATGAAATTATATTAATAACAAATAAAAGGAATCAAAAAATCTTGCACAGTTAAGATTACTGCGACATTTATATTTTGTAGACATTTAGAGCGAGGCAACCACATTTTTAACAACGCCTTATGAAATAACTAGTGAGTAAAAGGAGTATGGCAAGTATGTCGAAAAAAATTTGTCGGAGATATACCATAAATTGAGGGAAAAAAGCCAGAGATATGCCATAAAAATGTTCTCAGGACTAGTTCAACATTATGGCATATCTCGGACTTTATGGCATAACAAAAAAGAAGTCATCAATTCTTACAATCATAGAAATAAATTATGTGATTTTCATACAGCTGCTACAAAAATCATATAAATAAATTTTTTTCGGTAACTATACCTTTTCAGTTTCAATATGAGACTAGTAAATTTGAATTTGAGAATTTTATTTTGTAATTTTATAAAAATAATTTAATACAAAATATTTTATAAGCAATTTATTAGTATTGGATATTTTCTAAGTTAAGACCAGCAGGAACTATTCTTTGAATGCTTGCGATGCAATTGGCACATATTGTTGGTGTGACTGTCTGCAAACCTTCTTCCATGAGGCTTTCTAAGGCTCTTACTCTATATTCTTTGATGGTTAAATCGTTTCTGTTGTAAATAATACTTGATAACTTTTTTGATAATTCTCTTTTAACATAAGCTTTCACCACAGACCACACATTTTCATTTTCTTGGAATTCCTGCTTCAGTAAAACTTCTTCAACTTTACTGTGACAAGATGCATTGTCAATTACCATAACAACTGATTCACCATGTCTAATCATTGCTTGGCGAAGGCAGGTTTCCATCCACGCTTTTGCAATTTCTTTTTTGAACGAACCTCTTCTTATTTCATAATATATAAATCCAATTGTGCTTATGCATCCTATTACATGAATATTAGCACCTTTTGAACCGGCTGCTATAGTGGTGCATCTTGTTCCTTTTAATGATCTACCCTGCGTTCTTGAAATATGAATGTTTAAATTAGTTTCATCCATATACAAAATAGGTTTATTTTGGGACTGAAATTCCAAAAGACATTCAACAAACTCTTTTCGTTTTTGTTTGTTCTCAGCGCAGTTTCCATTTTCGGGTTCATGCCTTAGGTTTTTAAGCATGTAGCAAAGAGAATCTAGGTGTTTTGAAAGTGTTGTTTTTGAAATAGAAACGTTAAATTTTTCACGAAATGCAGCAATGAGTTCCGCCAATGTAATGTGCGAATTTCTTTCAATCATTTCTACGAAATAATCTAAATGAATTTGCGTAATTTTTTCAAATTTTTTCCCTCCTCGTTTGTCTGAAGTTTCACCCTCTGACATCCAACCATATACTGTTGACTGAGGAATATTAAGTTGGTGTGCAAGTTGTTTCCAGTCTCCTTTCATATTTGACACAGCAAGTAATTGGGTTTTTTTTAGATTTTTCTATTTTTTTTTTTATTCTTGTAGCCATTTTTGACGGCTATCAATTTTAATATAAAAACAAAATTTTAATTATTCTCTAAAATGTAAAGAATTTTTTGAAAACCATTGAAGGATTACTATTTTTATTTAGATTTCAACATTTCCCATATTGTAATTTACTATTCTCAACTTGAAGTTTATATTCCCATATTCAGGTTTATTATTCTCATTTTGAAACTGAAAAGGTATATATCTACATACATCAATAAAAGAGTTCTGCCTCTAGGAATTGGGCGCTTGTAGTGAAAAATTGATCCTGGATTCTTACCTATTTCTCACTGAACGAATATAATATTATGAAGTTAATACCAGCGAATTTGAAATCTTTATATAAAATATTATAACGCAGCGATATGCAATCTATGTAATTGTAGGAGGGCGACTTCAGTGTGATTTTTATTTTGCAATGGCAATGTGACAAGTCAATTTTCGCATCTTTATTCAGTCACTTCGTACCAATACTCTGAACCTAATGTATACACATAGGTTTCGGTGAGATTACTAAAAAATTGTATGGCAGTGGGAAATTCTAATTGTTTTTGTGGTAATGAGGACTAAAGATTTTTAGTACATTTCTTATAAATCACTATTATTGGGTCTTCCTAATCGCCTCTTTTTGCGATGTCAATTCTTCACTCCCTGTCCTCTAACAGACAATCGCTTACTAAAAAGTCATGGAGTCACTGTACATGACCCCTTCCGGTATATCTTGAAGAAAATAAGGAAATCCAACAAAAAACGTTTGTTAAAAAATAAATTAATATACAAAAATCTTACAAAGAAACTTAAAATTTTAAAGTGACATATCGCCATATTTTGGTGGGCGATAAGGTTTCAGCTATAAAAACGTATTCTTTCACTCTTGCAAAATTTAAATGTCACAGTTATGGATATCCGCCTTTATAATCAACATTCCATAGCACTCAAAGGATACCATGAAACGAACGCCCTTTGAATTCGTTGACAGAAGCCGCACACTGAGCAATTTGGACAAAGTAAGATCCTTCATAAGTCAATGTACGAAAACACCTCTTCCTTCCTCTTCTCGAATGCAAAAATTCAATATTTTTCATAAAGATACATGGGCCTCCTAGTCTGTATTAAATTGAAAAGGAAGACAATAATGTCTTGCATTTTAACTAAGATTGAATTGAGCATACCAGTAACGAGAAACTAACAGGAATAATCTGGACAGATCAGCGTAGGTTAAAAATGAATCGCAAACAATCTTTAAAAGCAACTTCCACCTTACGTTTGCACAGGGAGTCAAGCTTTGGATAAATTAGACTGCTGTAAGTAAAATGGGACAACAATAGAATCTTAGCGTGAGTTCGTAGGTAAGATATTAGCAAATAAACAAAGTCTTCGTAAGTACCACTGTAACTTATTAGGATTGAGAGAAAGCTTATTATCAATTGGCCATCTGTGAATTGCAGCAATATTGATTCTGCAAAATACAATCCTCAATCAACCCAAGTTATCTGCTGAAGTACAATTGAACATTATCGGCATATATATGTAACTGTACATTATGAACAATATCACCGATGTCATTAATGTGCAGACAAAAGAGGAGGGGTTCTAATACCGATCCTTGCAGAACCCACTAAAACAAAGGCAAGAATGAGGAAAGAATACCATTAACATTTACCTGTTGAAAGGGTTCTAATGAAACTACTTATTAACTTGACCGCAGAAGAAGAAGAGCAATAATTAACGTACAATATACGGAGCAGTGTAGGGTACACAATACTATCAAAAGATTAAGAAAAATCAAGTAAGACAAGTACGCCCATTTCGCCAGCATCAAGAGCCAAACGGAGATCAGTAGATACCATGAGTAAGGTAGTCTCAAGGCTGTGCATTGCATGAAAACCAGATTGATATCCTGTGAGCTGATTACTATTTTAATCTAAGAAATCCTGAATTTGGTAACAAATAAGTTTTTCCAAGACTTTGGTCACGAAGCTAAGAATGCTGATAGGTCTGAAGTTAGACAAGCTGACAGGAGAAGTTTCTTAGGTACAAGTATGACCCTATCAACTTTCCAAATGTAAGGGGAAACAGGAATATGACAAACAAGTATTCATGATGTGCAGTATATATGGAGATATATACGGAAACAAAAGCTTTACAAAGTGACGACTGAGTTCATCAAAAGCAACCGGGTAGAACTTTACACAAATGATAGTTTTATAAAGCTCATCATGCTCAGCGCACCGGAAAGAAAACAATTCATGTTTTGCTAGCGCCAGTGATAAGTCTCAATGCACTTGAGGATAAACAGCAGTATCAGAATATGCAGTAAAATGCTTGTTAAAGGACTCTGTTTCAAATAATCTTTCAGAACACACGATCTCGTAAGGTTACCCCACGAGTTGGAGTTGGAGTTTGGAGTTATAATACAGGCGCTTTGCTAAACGAATCTCAAAATTTACCCTGTTCCGAACGCTTTTGTACAAAGATCGAGTATATCAGTTCTAAGTCACTTTAGTCCGCCTGCCGATATAAGAATTCTGTTTCTACTTTTAAATCATGAATTGTGTGACTAAACCAGCGAGAGCTACTAGCGCTAACAAGCTAACTTTAAGAGGAACATATTTATTAAACAAATAGAAGATTAACTCATTCAATATGCTAACCTTGTCGTGAACATAAGGATAGACGTATATACCAGTCCATGTAAGTGACAGATGTTAACCAAGCTAAACAAGTCAATGTGTTTGAAATATCTAGTAGTAAGTAAACCGTCGAAGGCTTCCAGTAAAAGTGCAATTACCTCTATTCTAAAAAAAATGAGTTGAAAAAAGTGTAACACGTTTCCCCGCCAAAAAACGTCTCAAAGTTATTTTTTTTCCACTTAATCGTAAACTAAAAATATATACTTAGATGCAATCGGTTGTGAAATAATCGAACATATTTTTCATTAGGAAGGCCCGTCCCATTGCATGCTTTGGTTCTAGTGCTTTGGGGTTAACTCCTGCCCTTTGAAAAAGCAAATACGTGTTCTAGTTTGCCGTGCCAGTCCTGAAGTCATGACAAATTTAACCCTTGGTGCTAGCAATGATAGCCCCTGCTCTCATGATGGGCACCTGTGGCCCTACTAATACAATGTAACTATTCTCAATTTATCATTGAATAAATAACTAATAAGGAAATGGCATATCGGGTGAAAACCTAAGCCACTCCGCGAAATGTATTAGTGTGGTGTGTTTGTATTCGTTTCGTCATGGCAGTAATGAAATCGTGGCATTTTGAAGGGGGGCATTTTTTATAGTCCAAATTGATATGTAAAACAAACAAATTTTTAGCGCCCCCTTATTTTCAGATAATATTTCTTGTCGTTGCCTATGATAATTTAAGTGACTTGTCAGCAGAATTTTCAAATAAGTGACCAGCGCTCTTGCGCACAACGCACTTCATTACGATAATTTAAGACTCCGGAGTCTCGATTATATAAAATATCGTTCACAAAAGAATATTTCACAATTATGTTACACTACTATTAAGTAAAAATCACGTTTAATTATTTATTTACCACAATATCGCTAATTCAAATCCGCACTTCTTTTCATAAAATATTAAATTGCAATTTACAACCAATGCTAAGTGTCAGGAATTTATCTCAATGGACTTATTTGCTTTTTACAAGGTGAAACATGTGAATTGAGTGATAACACAGAAATTTCATTGAAGACTTCTGAAATTCAAGCGGCCCAAAAAGCCAATAATAGACAATCATCATCACAGTCGTAAAATTTCCGAAATTTAAAAAAAAATTTATTATGTTTCTCAAAATATTCCATTTCCTCACGGTAATGCTGAAATTAATTTAAAACTGCCAAATAAGCCGTTTTTTATTCCTCGTTATTATTGCTGACATTTTGACAGCAAATCAAATGACACTTCGGTGCATTGTTACGGTAACCCCAATTGTCACTGAAAAAACGACAGCACTGATTATAATCGAATTGTTTGTCCTGGTACTTCGACCAACATAATGAAAATCGATGTATAGGTTGCTCCTTTAGTCACTGGCATCCTAGATTATCTGATCAGATTTGATTAGACTTCTGCATTTGAGGAATTCTCAAAAATTCCCTGTAAGTCCAGATTACTACAAGAGATTTTATTATTTATTACTTTAAAGCGACTTATACTTAAATCGCTATTAAAAGCTACCGGTTAATTGCGGAATAAAAATATTAATTCATATTTCATTCAAATAAAAAAGAAAACTCCAATATTAAGAACATGAATTAATCTACAATGTTAAATGAGTAGTGCAGTGATTATTCAGAGAGGGAATTTCAATTTTAGGCTAGGTAGGTAGGTAGGAAGGATGCCGTTAGAAGTGCCTAGCCTGCTTCACTTAGATCAACAGTGAGTCCATTGTGCCCTTTGTATTTCATGTGATAACTTTTAAAATCGCCCTATAGATCCACCCGGCTTCCCTTAGGAAACTCAGGATGCATCTGAACTCTTTGTCTTGCAGCTGCCCCAGACTTGAAAAGAAGTAGCTACCTAATAGCTCATCTCTGTTATTCATCAGAGCAGTGCACTCGCAAAGTAGTGCTGGACGGATTCGATTTCCTCCGAATCCTTACAGCACCTGCAGAAATCGTTCACCACTAGTCCCAGTCTTCTAGCATGGTCCCCTATGGCCCAATGATCCGTAACGACCCCTACTAGATTCCTGGTAATGTTCTGCTGCCATTAAGCAGCTCTCTTGTCCGCTTCCTGTCATATGCAGTCTATAATTGCCTTGCGATATGTCAGGTTTCCACATAGGCACCCCTGATGATCTCTTGTTTTAAAGTTCCGATCGGGATCCTCACATAAGCTATTTCTCCGGAGTTATCCATATCAGAGGCCTTTTCGCCAACTCATCAGCCATCTCGTTGCCTGGGATATCCCTGTGGCCAGGTATCCACTTTATGCCGTGTAGTCAATTACTCAAGGTTGGTCTTGCATAACCAGCACAGCATCCACCGCGTTAATGGCTGCCTGGCTTACAGTGTATATGCAGATATGTCATGTGGATTCTCTCCACATAGATGCCAATATTGCCACCTGGTAAATCGCTACGAGGTCTGCCTGAAAGACACTACATTTGTCCGGCAGTCTATAGGACTCGTGCAATTTGCAGTCTCTGGAGTACACTCCAGCCCCTATGCCCTCACTCGTATTGGATCTATTCGTAGAGATAGAGATATCGGATATTACCACCATCTCCTTCTAATCCCAATCACTCCTGGTGGGCATCATTGCATTGACATCCCACCAAAAGCTGGGCAACGTATTTGAATCTCATTTCTAATGATTTTTTTATAAGTGCAGAAACTAAGACTGAAGATGTCGATTTCGTTCAACAGGTCGTTATGATTTTTTTAGATTCTGTACCGTAAAGTTAACGGAGATCGAGTAACTCTAAATAGAACAAGGAAACTAATATTATGAAATAATTCTGGGAAATTAATAAGGATATTATTTTAAATAAAAAACATTTCTTCTAAGAAAATACTCTAATACGTAATTAACTTCTTGTTATTTAAAATTCTTCTTTAAAACATTTTTTTCGATCAAGCCATCTGAGAGATCTCATTAGTATGGTTATCTCTCATCGCCTATCATAGAAATTCAAATTATTTTCAATGAATTTCAGTCTAAGTCTTGGATTCACCAAGCAAAATTAAATAATTTTCAATTAAATCTATTCGCGCCCACCACACTTACCGAGCCGATTTAATGAAAATTTAATTTTAAGTGAGGCCTTACCCTCTATTAAATAAATTTAATTTCGATATCAGCTGATTGAAGTGTCATGTTGTTAAAAAATTGAAGAGTGAGAATTTAACTGTTTAGATAAATAACGATATCGCTAAATAAAATATATTTGATGGCCAAGAAAAAATCAATAGGCATACATAAAAATTCCTTTCCAACTTTTTCAATAATCATTCAATTTCATCAACTGTCATGGGAATTGTTACAGCTCACAGTTTATTTTATTAAAGTTGGTGAATAGCTACGAAAATTTAATTGCGGTATTTCAATAATAATTAAATTAAAATTAAATTTGTATTAAATGGCTTGTGGAATAAAGCCCTAAAACTCTAAACGACGATTAAAATTTTCATTCTTCTTTAATACCCTCCTTGCTATTCTCATACATCAGCAGCAGACACAAATGCTTGATTACACGTAATTCATTTTGTTGTTCTAAAAACCAGGGTGCAAGGGTTTTTTATACACATTTACTATATTTCCATGCGGAGTTCAAGTCGAGTTGAACCCGGATGAGTGTTTTATCCAACACAAATCCGGTTACTTTATACGAAAAATCTGTTGCATTTAGGTAGGTATGTACCTACATTTGTAAGATCAAATGAAAACTACAATTCTAAGGTTTCAAAATTTTCCAAGAAAGTGCTTTGGGTGTCATGAATTTTGGCGGCAAAGGTGTTTTTCTTAATTTTTTGATTTTAACGTCGACGATAGAAAGGAGTTGACTGCACTTTTACTAGAAAGCTTGGACGTTTTACTATCATTTCGTTTCTAAACTATCTTCATAGGGTGCAGTATAATAAGGAAGGGTACCCCTACCACTGAAACAACACATTTACTGCCTCCCAATTAAGTTTTGATTTAGGGAAAAACAAAAGATGAAACCAAAAGCTTGAATACATCAAAATATACTTTAGATGATAAAGAAATAATTATTTAACATAAACTATTTTCAACAATGGTAGATGTGAAACTTGTTCAACATTTAATTGAAACAAATTCCACTACAACAAGAAAAGCGAGTGAAGATATCGAAGAAAATTATCTTTACATGCAAAGGAGAAGGAAAAGACGAAAAATCTCACATACAAACAGAATTTAAGGCTCAGCTTGGACTTATTACAGACACACTAAAATTAGGTTTTGTCCAAAACCAAAATCTTCGAAAAATACTTCCAAAGCCATATGAAAAAGAAATTCATATGTGTGCGTGCTGGTCCGATTCTTAAAAATGTTCTATAATTAATTAATTGATATTTATAGAAAAGTGACTAGAGACAGTGACTGTATATATTCTATAGAGCCGAAACTACTATTCATAAAGCAAAATAGTTGTCCAGTAATTTTAAACTTGACTCCTTATCTTTCCAAAGACCCATTCACTGTATACCTCACTTAACAAAATAATTAAATAGTTTTGATTAAAAACTATTTTACGAAATTTTTCTGTTGAAAGAGACGAAAAAGAGAAGAGAAGCTTCAAAGAGATTTCATTTATGATCAGCTGATATGCTGACTTTATTGGAAATTTTTTCCATTTTCCAATAAATTCAGTTAATTTTAATGACGGTAGGTGACACTTCCCCTACAATTTCACTAATATGGAATATAACTTGCTCCATTTGTGAAGTTGAGTCGAAATATTGCAAAAGGGTCTTTAATGCACCTCATTTGTATGACCCACTGCACAATTGATTTCATTTCATCAAAAAATTATGTCATTATAACCAGGGCACTGATTTGATGAGCAGCTCGTGGGTGACCGCTTAAGAACTGCTCGTTAATGTACTCGCAAATTAAGAAATGACTTCAAAAATTTTTGGTTCGCGCTCATAACATGAGTTGCAATCAATGTGTAATTTACTCTTATGAAAGAGTATCGACAATTTATGTTGCTCATTGTCGTGAGTGATCTAATAATGAGTTGCTAATGAGTCTTTCTTGGGTAATTTATTTCAATATTTCAATTAACATCAGTTTTCGCAAATAGCGTACGAATATTAGATAAGATTAAAATATAAAGACTCCGCCCTTTTCATTTATTTACGGGAAAGTGATTAAATGATTTATTTGCCATTCTTCTTCGTTGTATATAATCTACGCAGTGTGTAAGCCTGTAAACTTTCATTAAAATTGCAGGTCATATTTTCTTGATAGTATAGGCTTGCGACTCTTAATTGGTAATCATAAGAGTGAGCTTTAGAATAATTTCGAACCAGACTCATTAGCGCGAACAGCTTATCAGTGCAAGTTCACTCACAAGATTGAGTTTTGAGCCGAGTGAGTTACGAATGAGTGATTATTTCCGGATCCTACTTACAACTTACTCTCAAAATTGTTCATTTGCTCTAAAATAAATGAGCATATTATATGTTTTAAGTGTATTAGTAACTCAAAGCGCGAACATTTTTGTTTTTGACGATTGCCGTGCAAAAGCGTTCTGATTGTTTTTTTCCCACTGAAGAATCGGTGCAGCAACCAGTATTCCAAAGATCAAAAATGATATTTTCTTGAACATTGTGAAATTGAAATCATTTGGTAATTGCTATTTGCTAAAAACAATGAAAACAAATAAAATAATTCAAACATGATCGGCAGAGCTCATCAGTTAACAGCAACATTAACAGATCATTGAATTACAGACTCATTTAGTGAATGCCCTTAAAATGCTCACTGATGAGCCATGTGCCAAAAATTATTTAACTCGCGATTCATGAGTAAGCAATACATTTAAATGAGTAATTTAAAAAAAACCTAAAAACATAAAAGTTACAAAAAATTACTCTATGACCTCAACGAGTAAAGTAATCAACAAAAAACAGCGGAACAAATAGTCCGGAAAAGTAGACATTAGATAAATAGCCATGTTCACCCCGGAGAGATTTTGAAGCGCCGCCGTAGAAAACATGCATCTTTATTTTGTTTAGTGAACATTTTTGCTAATCTCGTTGATGACAATCTTTGTACCAAGACCCATATAAATTTACCCAGTGTTGCTTGTATCTATGAATAATAATACGCATTTTATGTTACATGCATACATATGTACCTACACTTTACATACATATATGTATTACCAAAGACTTCGTTGGTTGACGATCAAAACGTAAATAATTGTCATCAAGACCAGTTATGCATTGCGTAGGTTTAGTAATAATGTAAAATGTAATATTGCAGGGGATTGCCCACAGTATTATTACAAGCGATTTGACTAACTGATGATGTTACCAATAAGCGATAACAAGTCAGAGGCTTTTATTTGTCGCTATATGTTATTAATATTATGGATACAATTTTCAACGCCTACAATCACATTTATGTAAAATGAAGATTGATATGATATGCATACGTGTATTTTTTTGGTTTTTTTTTTTACAAAAAGTAACGGATTATTAGTTTTTACACATTTTTCTATGCAATTGTATTAGCCTTACATCCTGTAGCATATATGAATGTTTGTATACATTAAATACACATTCGCTGTCGACCTTATCATCTTTGTTTCAATTGATTGAAATGTATAAACTTACGATTGGTTATGAAACAGACTTTACTGCAAATGGAAATTCAACCTGGTTGTTTATTCAGGTTATCTGGCAGCGCCAAATTTTTTTTTTTTTTTTTAGAAATTACAATTCGAGTCCTCCCAAGGTTATGCGCAGTAATTAACAGATCGTAATTTGTTAAAATTACACCCTAATTGTTAACCGATATTTTTATTTTTAAGCTAAAATGGGCATAAACAATGCGCCCGGCGGTGGGTAATAAGTTGTATCAGTTCTAATAAATGTGAAAATGAATAGAAATGATCTAAAACAAATTGTTCTGAACATTAAGAATATATGAACAGGATATACCCGAAAATACAATTCTATACATGTGTGTGTTCAGAGATGTTGTACAACCTATGTGCCCACTTTGCAATTCGTATTTGGTTTTGCTTATTCGAGGATAATTTACTTTTTATGGCATCTTTTCTACAGTTTAAGACTTTTTGTATTTAATTTAATGAAATTTTAAAAAGTTATTCCCCTCAAATATATACAAAGATGTTTTACGGCAACTTCATTCTGCAAATAATGAACACTTTTTGACACAGTTAAGGTCACAGGGTTTTTTAATACAGGTTATTCAAATTCCAATATTGACCGCACCTTTACTAATGATATTTTCTTTTCTATTCTGGATGCCATTATAAGTGCATTAGAAGTGCCATTTTATTTTCGGCTCATTATTTGGTGAACATTTTTTATAAGTGCATTTGTTCAATTTTATTATGTTATATTAACGGAAGGACATAGTACATTGTGCATTGTAAAGTTGCAAGAGCAACGTTAGATTAGTTCCTGCAGCTTCAAGTGAATAAGTACTGGTGAGAAAAAAAATAAGTTTAGTTTAAGTTAAGAATATACTATAGGTCTGTTTAATGACCTGCTCTAGGTTACTCTAGAGCAGAAAATCGTGTTTAATGAACAAGCAGAGCACTGCTCTAAAGTACTCTAAAGTGAACTGAACTGTATTTAATGAGTCTGCTCTAAAGTGAACTGGAGTAACCTAGAGCAAGATTTTCTGCTCTACCTTTTTCGACTTAGCGCAGGCATTTGACAACTGTAAATTATGTTGACAGTTCTGATAACAATTCAAATAAATGCATTTTTTTTTTTAACAAATTTCTGGACTATTCTAGTGGAATAATTTAAATAATAATTATGTTTTTGAGTGTTAAAAAAAGGGTTTCTTTACATTAATCATGCATTAATTTAAACAATTGTGTTTTTTTGTGACAGATCTCAGAGAATTTGTGCTGCCTGCTTTTTTCTGCTCTTTTTTGCTCTATTTTTAATTTGACAGTTAACCTAAGTTGAGCTGCTTTGCTCTACTCTGAACTTTTTTCGAGTTCATTAAAGAGACCTATTATGAAATTTAGAGCAGATCTACGAGTAAGAAACTAAAGAGTCCATTTCGTGTATATACAGGGTGTCCCGTAAGTCGATGTCAAGCCGGAATCAGGTGATAGACCAAATCATAACAGTTACCAGAAAAATATTAAAAAAAAGTCTAAGTCATGTATTTTTCAAATTATAAACATTTCTTTTGTTTTCGAGAAAATGTACAGCCTGTGATGGTTTTTTAGCTCATGCTGCTACAACTATTTACTTTTTTTCAATTTTATTTTTCTTATGTAATCCCGAATAGTGCTTATGTAACCTGTTGCTTTAAATTCTAAGCAAACTGTTCCAGCTTGGAAGAAAATGTCACATTTAGCCGAACTAAGAATAGAAAATTAATATTTCACCCAACTTTAACTGACTGTAATGAAACAAAAATGTACTACTACCCAGTTTCGAAAAATTTCTTTTCACCTACTAAAAATGATTCTAGTGTACCCAAAGCTTGCCGTAAGACCGTAACTTTAATATTCTAGTTTGAGTGAGACGGAGAGTCATTTCATGAAATGTGAGTGAGCAAGATAGTGACGCTAGTTCGTCAAATCATTGAAGTTTTACAAATGTGCATCGTCTACTCTCCACAGAGGGCCGACCTAACCACTTCGGTACGTGCAATCCAGGAAAGCACAGGAGTGCCTAAAAGTATGAATCAATGGTTTTCATATACATATAGCTAAAGCCAATGTCAGGCCTGAATTACAATTACGACTGATCTCTCGACTGCGACTTGATTTTAAGTCGAAGTCGACGCTAAGGTGAGATTTGTAATTAAATGAAAGCTTCGACTGCTTGAACAAACACAAGTCCCGACTTCTGTGATTGAACTGAAGTTGGCCGTATCCAACACCAACTTTGCACTTTGAGCAAAGTTTAGTTTCAGTCGCATACGAAGTCGCAGTTGCAATTGTATCTTGCCACATGCATTTACCATTTGGGCAAAGTCGTACTGGACTGATCAGTCGCACGCCTCACGCCACTTTGCGGCGCGTTGTTTTTTTTCTACGTTTGTTCCTTGTTTCATTTATAATGAACTTACTGACAAGCTTGAAATAAACAATTTCACTTTTTCGGTAATTGTTTTTTTAATAAACTCTGTGGAAGAAATAACACGGTATGATCTCCCGAACTATCAATTAGTAGCTACGTCATATGGCGACAGATTAGTTTGTTTCAATTTCAATCGTTCTTATCTACGTTAGCGCAAGAAATTATTCTAAATGGAAATTTCTTTGCTTTCCTTGGAGCACTTATTTCCTTTTCCCGAAATGATTTAAATGATTTTTTTTTTAATATTTAACCGCGTGTTGCTTTTGCATCTTAGCACTGTACATTTCACAATGTCTTTGAGTCAATCTGAAAAACTCAAAAGAAATTTGTTGGTAAAAAATTGACCCCAAATGATTAATAAATGGTGCCGATGCCTTTACCATAGCCCACACACGGAAGTCTTTAGGCAGTTTTTATGGGTCGGAAGTATTCGGGGGTAGAAAAAATTTCGTGCTACCAGGTTTCGATCAGGAGTACGGGTAGCAATCCAATACTACTGCAAGCAAATTTGCTCCGGTTATTTTGAAATTGCGAAATTTCTAAAATTTCTGATCGGACGGCTGTACAGATGTTTACCTGCGATTTGAGGTGATATATAACAATTTAATAATCATTGCGTGTTGTAAATTGTGATTATTATTATTTATATTAAAAACTGTGAATTAATTGAACACGCACACAATTAATTAATCAGATAAGGAACTACGCGGGGCAACATTATTGTGCTGAGACGGCTTAGCACAAGTGGAGAAAATTTCTTCCTTCCCTCTGAACTTCTCATGTGGGAAGGACCTTTGAAAAGCTCATACCTTGTTAATCTTTGTACAATGGCTTTAAGGATCGAATTTTATTCTTATTTTGGATAATGTATTTTGTAAAAATTAATGAAATTGACAGAAAAGGTGACATGCTCAACTCAAAAAAGAAGTGACTTTTAAAGAAATTAGTGATGTAAGTATGTAGTTGGAGTTAATCGTCATTCTGTAACTATCCAAGAAGTTGAGCCTAAAGAATGGTTCTTACAAGCAGGTTACTGTCTAAAGTACCCTCCTATTCAGTCCATTATCTGCTCTTTACATATCTGCAGTATATTTGCGCCAATAAGGAGACGAGTTCCAAACAATTCTACTTTTTAGCTAAATGGAACCTCAGAATCTGTCAAATTGAGTCAATTATCTGCTATTGGTACACCTTTTAATAATTCAATCTTGGTTAAAATGTATTGAACTGTTGAAGATCATTGAAAAAGGAAGTGCATACAAACACCACATAATACCTGCATACGCATTACACACCTAGACTGTTTAGCTGTATATTTTTGAAAGAGGAGGAGTAATTTACAATTTCATTCCACTCGTGTTTTCTACTTCACACATGCATAGGCGATGACAGACTGTATAAAAAAAAAATAAGAGATTGAAGAGCTATTCATTGTAGAATGAAGATTATGATATCGAAATAGATAACATAAATAGGTAATTACTTTATAAATTCTGTTGATAAGGCTTTTTCAAAACAACTATACATTAACATACAAATACACCTAGCCAATGTTGATGAAACTTACTATGAACTTAATCTCATATAAATGTAGCCCTCTTTTTATCAGGGTTTCACGAGACAAGATAATAAATGTTTGTTGTTGTATCGTAAAGTTGTTGTTGGTATTATATACCTTCTTACAACATGCTTGCTTCTCTGTGGATTATTTCTCCTTAATCTCACCTTCATCTCAACAAAGGTTCACTAACTTCTCTTCTTTACAGCAGAGTGCAACCTGTGAATCATTTCAATAAGGTGAAGCCATCAAAAATCAATGAAACAAAAAGTAAAAGCTTTGGCTAATTATAGAATATAAATATCCGGCATTTTAGTCTTAAGTTCCCGTGCAGAAAAAAACTTGTTTATATCTTATCAGGGTGAAAATAATAGCACAAGTACCTATGCACATAATAGTCCCACTGTGTTGCTTGCTGCCGGGTGAAAGTCAGAGGGAAACCGCTGTCTAACATGAGCACAATATAGGCAAAAGCAAGTCTGGTTGTTGACATTGATTACGTCGTCGCTGAAATTATCCCACCTACTCACGTTAGTCAGGTACAGTGGGTGTCAATCAACTATACCAAAGAGGCAAAAATCTTTGCATTTTTTTTTTATACAATCGGGATATAAATTAAACTAGAATAAGGAGATTATATCGTTAAAAAGAAGTATTACACCCACCCGTAAGTATTACGAATAATTCATAGAGGGCCGGTCAAAGTACGAGAGTACCACTAACCCCAATTTATTGTGTAGCACTTTCGTTATTACTTTACTTGTCCATATTTTTTCAAGCCTATTCAAGTGCTGCTAACAGGATAACTTTTGGAATACAAATTTGATTGAAATGAAACTGCTAAAGGGGCAAAATTATAAATATTTCTAGAAACCTCGTACAGGCTGACTTTTGTGATTGTATGCAGAACTGCCCTCATTAACGACGTAATCCAATTATGAGCCGTCGTTCCAAGAATGACGAATTCAGGTTTAGAAATCCTCTATAAGATGTAAGTAAATGGCAACAGTTTTGATATAGGTATTGCAACGATTTGTTGTTATAATGGTTGTGGTGTATTGCATTCCATATCTGCCCGATCCTAGATATCAGAATTTTCATCTTTCACTTCAGATAGCAAGCAATTCATGAAAAAGCAATAAAAGTATATAATATTAAGCGGGTGTAATCCAAATCTTTGGATTTTTGTTTTTATATTTAGTTGAGTTTCTCTTTCGAAGGCAGCAGCTCGAGAGCATCGGTAAAATTCTATCCAAAAAAAATAAGAGGCGGGAAGCCATACGGTTTTTAATGTGGAACCCCAAAATAGACGTCGCCAATCTTAAAATAGCTTCAAATTTTCCTGCAAGTATAACATCCACCAAAGTGCTGCGAGAGGTTTTCTGTGAATATGTTAAACAATTTTATTTCGGCAACATTCCAAATGATATATGTATATCTGCCCTGCCTCTGATAGACTGAAAAACCACCAGCAGGCAGATATCCGTCCATCACGGGCTGCTTAACTGAACCAGAGAAATCCGTCCCGTCTCGATCCCGGCAACAACACATTCACTTCAAGTTGAATTTTTATAAAGTTGCTTATAATAACTTTGCACTACATTGGTGACGGAATCCACTTCACAATCACTTTATATTAACATAGGATTCTTTTATCTCTTAAAAACACTGTCACATTTATAAGATGAAGTAATTTCAATTCAATAATATCCTAGAATTTAAGGGAATTCAGAGCTGTTCTATTTTTGACCGCCTACGGGTGTCTCTTTCCTGAAGTTTCTTAAATTGACAACACTGCTGAAGGTGGTGGTGGTATGCATTTATTGCGGCTGGATACTTATGTACATTTCACAGTATTATATTGAAGTTTACTGCACTTTCACTTTGCCACTTTCTAATGGTTTTATATATTTTTTTAAGGACTTACCTTTTCTTTGGCACGTCCTGCATGTTTTTGAACAGATTTAGCGAGCAGCGCACCTTTACTCTCGGCCATTTTGCACACTGATTTCGAACAGACTGATCCACTTTCCAAATTGGTTCACGCAACGCAACTAAAAAACCAAATACCAGAAATGTCAGAGCTGACATCAGTACATCATGACATGCCAACTGAAATTGACTATTGATATGACTGCAAATGGGGATAGAGCTTTTGAAATTGAAACAAAAGTTTTTCTTTATTCTTCCGAGTGAGGGCGCCAGGGTATCGTAGTATCAAAACACCACCAAACTTAGATGGCGCCAGCGTACTGTACTATCTACTAAAATTGGCGGCGCTAGTGTCGGGTAGTGCTATTCGCAGTGTTGGCTCCGGAAAAAATAACTTCCGGAATAAGTCCGAATGAGGGCGCCACTGTACCTTACTATCGAAACTCCGCCGAGCTTAGATGGCGCCAGCGTACTGTACTATCGAACTAAAATTGACGGCGCTAGTGTCATGGTTGATTTTCATTATCCCGTTCCGTTCCATCCACCCTTAAATTCGATCCCAGCATCATTGATGTACGAAGATCCCACAAAAACAACGGTAGACAAAACACTTAGCGACCACCAACCAATACTAGGTGCACTGACATATAATAAGAATGGACTGAGCGTTCTTGCTTCAAAAATGGCACAAATATTGAACAGGCTGTTAAAACCCTTTATTTCGTACAATTGCACACCGATTCATAATTTACTATTATTTGTCGATTGGAAATACTAAAGTTGTTATAAAATAGTATTGCATTAAATTAAAATTATTTAGAAAGTTAAACTTGTTTTAATTAAGCCAAAAACACATTTGTAATATTACTGAAAAATGTGCTCCTCTGCAGATTTGTTGTCGAATTTCCTTGAGCTTGTAAGAGATAGACGTATAAAAACAATATATTTGTCTGAATTTTTATGTCAATTCTAATGCATTCCACTTAATACAGCCGTACTGTTTCCAAAATTGGTTACAGTTCAGTGTACATTTTGAGCTTGAAAGAGACAAATAGATTTTAGCAAAAATTTGTGCCATTTTTAACTATAGGAATTAGATAGGATGGCTCAGTCCATTCTTATTATATGTCAGTGACTAGGTGTGAGGCATCGCCCCCCGCCGCCGTTCAGTATTCAAAATAAAAATATATCTGAAGAAATTTTCGAAAAGGATCCACGTTTTCCCGACAAAATGGCACAATACGATCCTTGAATTTTTAGTTAATTTTACTATAATTGAAAATTTTTGTAAAAACGAGATTTACTTTACAATTTACAACCAATTAAAATAATGGTTTTAATAAAAGAATATTGCATTGGTATGGCCTTAACCGTGGAAGATGTAATTTAATTTAATTTAATTTAATGATAATTTTTCAAAAAATCATCTGAAACACCAGTAGCCTGTGTCCTGTATTTTCTTAATTAATTTAATTATTTTTTCAGTACCGAATTGGTCAACTTTATCTGATAGCTCGACACAGTTTAGAGCAATCTGGAGATATGCGGAGATACTGAACACGGGAAAGGGCAATATACCGAGAAAAGGATTCATTTTTCCAGGTAATTTGTGTTTTTTTTATCTTAATATCATCCTCACGTTTTTTTTTCAAGAAAAAACTATAGCCGCCGCCTACCATACTGGTTGCAATCAATATAACGGAAAAATCTTGAAAAAAATCTTACCTTACACCTCTACAGGTATGTAATTGCTTAAGGAAGCGGGGTTTCTTCCGGCGACGGTATATGCCCTCGTCGGTTTCGTCTTCATACAGCGTACGTGAGTAGGCAATTCAATGACAGTCAACCCATGGCGCAGTGGGAGAAATGACACGAGGGCTGGTCACTTGATTGAAAATTCTGCTTGACAAATCATTTAAATTATCATAGGCATCGCCAAGGAATATTATCTGAAGATAAGGGTCACTGAAAATTTTTTTATTTTACATAGCAATTTGGATTATAAAAAATGTCCCCCTTCAAAGTTTCACGGTTTCACTATTGCCATGACGAAACGAATACAAACACAGTACACTAATACATTTCTCCGAGAGGCTTATAGGTTTTCACCTTAGAATATATAGCAAACTCTATATTCTAAGGTTTTTATTTATTCAATAGGTTCTATTAACAAAAAGATAATTTACATAATGCACTTTCCTGAAACGCGATTTTCCTCATTTATAATTCGAATTATATTTGCAAGTACTGACCGCGCACTTTATTTCTGGTTTTTTAATTGATATGAAGGTTTTAGCAGGCACCAGTGACACTATACAACTCTCCATAAAATAAACTTCAAAGATAAATAGTTTTGCAAAGAATTGTTTCCGTAATTTTGTTAAATTTCTCAAAAGAATTTTAAATTGAGTAAACCTGTTCACAAAACAAAAGCATTGACAATCATGGCTCAATTAGATCAGTCGCATCTCACTTACTCCTATCCTATGTATGATGCCCTGCTCTTGACAAATTACGCTATGTACACGAATTAAGCTGGAGTCAGATTGAAAATATCAAACGCGTATTACGAAATTTCGTATTCTACTCTTCTGTTCAAGTTTGATTTTTGAAGTGGTTTTTCGCATATGTATATTTCTAGAACGGTTTGTCAGACAGAAAAATGATTATAACCAATTTTATAGGATTTCGTATTCTGAAGTTTGTAGTACAATAAAAATGGCTTGGACTGATCGTTTTCACAGTATACCAACGAGGTAAGAACTAAAGGAGATGCAAATGAGAAAATGTCACGTACCGTAACCCCCGCAAGATACAAGCCATGAACAAAGTCGCCTTGCCTTATCTTACTGGAGTTTTTCATATAAAAGTTGCTTGTATTTTGTTCAAACGCAATAATTTCCGTAAATTTGTTCTACATGCTATATTTTTTTAAAACTATTAGAAAGAAAACATATTTGTTTGCAATTTGTTTTAACTTCATTTTGCTGTGGGAGCAACAGTTTTGGGCTTTAGGACCTGTTTAAGATGAAATTTTAGTTTTTCCTCCATGACGAGTATCCAAAAGCAGTGGCTTGTATTACATTCCGGGGGTTACGTACGTACCCATTTCTAACACATTCACGTTGATATTGTTTATACATAAGCGCCGTAAAATTTGTACACCTGCGCACCTGTTCGCAATTTTATTCGGTTTTATTTTCATATACTTAAAAGTATTTACTGAATTTGCAAACATAAAAAAGTTAATAATTAAGAAGAAAAGTTCAGTGATAAAAAGTTTCTGAGTAATATTTGCTTCGTGGTCCTACGGTTATTTCCTGAGTTTTCCTGCGTCAATGCGTCAAGCCCAAATCAAACCAAACCTAAGTATGGATCTGACAGCGAAGACCAAAAAATGGCGGAATGAAACATACACAAATGCAGGGCAATTTTGGGTACGCTCATGTACACGGATCGTACGTTTGATTGCATCTCCTTTAGTTATTATCTCGATGCAGTATACGTAAAAAACCTAAATTTTTATATGGCAACACCAAGGAGTTGCCCGATTTAGTCCATTTTTGAAATTTTATTTGCTAGTACAATGAAAACACCATGTACTAAATTTCAGCTCTCTACGTCGACGCGTTCTCAGGCAGTGTCCAAATATATAGTGGAAAACGAAATTTTTGTATGGCAACCACACGAAGGAGCTACCCGGTTTGTCTCATTTTCAAACTTAATTTTACTTTTTTTTTTAAATCCGTGTACAAAATTTCAGCTCTCTAAGTATAGGCGTTCTCGAGTTATCGCGCGCACAGACGAACGGACATTCAAAAATCAAAATAACTTTTAATATTATGCGTGTGTGTCCAATTCATTTTGCTCTACCATTATTATTTCGATGTGTTACAAACGGAATGACAAACTTAGTATACCCTATAGATTTCATCTAGGGTATAAAAAAATATATATAACAAATTCAAACTAAATAGAAAGGAAGCAATTTAGAGGAAGAATTATAAAATTTGAGAATTTTGATCTAACTTAAAAACCAAAGAATACAGAAACTTAGAAAAAATTAGGCAGGCTTGGAGAAATAAAGATTATTTGGTAAAGGAACGAAGCAATATTCAAGTCAAAACATATGCGTGAAGATGTGAACCCAATGTGTTTACATTTATATAGCCATAAAGCACAGCTGGGATTCACCATTGTATTAATAATAGTAATTTCTTGAGCATACAACTGTTGGGGACCCTCGTCCCGCCCGATTAAATTTCAATTGTTCTTACTAAAGTGCAGAGCTTATTCTAACCGAATCAGTTGACAATTTCTTTTTCCACTTTTCCCGAAAGAAGTAATATAATACTCATTAAATCGGTAGAAATAAATGTTTTCAATCTGATGTTGTTTTTGCAACTTACTACATACACACTTAACATTATCTTTCAATTAAATAAATTGGCTATCAAAAAATGCCCACGAAGTGACGTTCCAAACATACATAGTAACTGGAGCTGATACTTTTTACACAAATTTTCAATGCTTAAAGCTTTGCCTTTTAATACTTTTAATACGCCCATATTAAATCGGAAGTGTTTATAGAGGAATTTTAATTAAAGTCACGTTTTAGTAGTATTTACGTATTTGTACATCATAAAAATACTTTCAACAATTAAGATCCAAAATCAATGGGGAAACTGAGAATCACTGGTATAAGTTTTGGCTAAAACTGAATAATTCCATTAGTTTTTTGCAGTTAAACTACTTTGCAACATTCGTGGACGACTAAATAGTCCAATTTATGTATGGCATATACATGCACCTATTAAGCTGATCTTCAAATGCAAAATGAGGGACCTACTTAATAAACGTGCCATGTTACAAATTAGAAGAATAACTTTATCAAAAAGACGCCAATTTAATTACATACATTTTATGTTAGAGATGTTATTGATATTTAATTTCTCAAAAATGTTTGGTTCCCTTAGTAACTGATAATCGTAATTTAAAAAAATATCGGCTAAATTCAGTATGAATAGGTTGTGAGCTAACAACTCTTTTTTAACGGCTACAGATAGCACATAGGTTAAACAGGAGTCTACAGTTTAGTTTTAGTTTTTATAAAAAAAAAGTCATGTTAACACCTTTATGAAAAAAAAATAGGTCAAAGTAAAAGAATTGTAAGAAAATCCGAAATTTTAGTTTAGACCTCAATAACTCCTGAGGAAAGAAACGGAAAGGCCAAGAAGTTCTGCATACAATAAGCTTTAGACAGTTACCAAACACCCTGTACTTTTCAAGATACAGGGTCTTTTGTGAAAAACATTTTTTCTTAGCTGGCCTCAAATGTTGCATCCATGCTGTCTGCTTTTGACGTTCTGTCTTCTAAAGCTGAGTTGATTACTTCCGTCGCTGCCAAGGTAAACAACATTGACGCCCTCGGTAAGAAGCTTGAAGGCATTGAGATCAAACTTGACTTCCTCAGCAATAAACTCAAGAGCAGCTTTTCACAAAATGCTCAAACTCTTGACGAGAAGATATGCAAGCTCTTCGATTCTCTCGCGTGCAAATTCATGGATTGTGCTACACATTCGAAACATTATGAGGTGATCTCGTCGTCATTAAACAATCATCTGTCGGATTTAAAAACATACATCAACGATATCCACATTCGATTGAAAACATCGTTCAGGATACAGCTTCTAAATCCGAGTACAATTCCATTCTTGTAAAGCTTGCTAATGAGGTATCTGTTGCAAAAATTTTAATTGGGGACATAGCTGATGAAATAAAGGTGCGGCCCGCTACCCAATATAATCTTCCGCCTCCCACCACTTGCTGCTCTGATTTACGCAGTGAACTCAATGCAGTGCTTACTCCAAATAATGGGTCTATTGGTAACTGGCCGGTTTCGCCCCTTAACGATATCATTGTGCTTAATGATAACTCGCCGTCTACCTCTCTTAATAATGTCAATGTTAATAATGCTCTAACTAATAATGCTGAATTGTTAAATACAGCCTCCGATATATGGACTTCTGCTCCAAATAGAGGAACTGATGTGCCACCTATCATACCTGCTTCTAAGCCTCGTCGCAAGCGCCAGTCGCGCCATGGAAAGCGAGCTAATTTGCACCTTTCCGCTACCCATATCAGTCCGAGTAGCTCGACTGATGTCGCCTCAGGAAACGCTGTGCGTCAATTCTCGCTTTCACCTGCATCTAATTCTGCATCTAATTCCACAGCTATGAATGTTGCTTCACCTGTGTCCTCGTTTGGAAGTGTTATTGGTCCCTCTCTGAGAACAGTACCAAAACCTTCGAGTATTTTCGTCATCCGTTTCTCTCCTGAAACGTTGTGTGAGGACATATTGAAATATCTAAGGTCCAGAAATGTTGCAGCGGAGTATTTCGTGTCGTAAGATTAGTAAATCCTCTAAACCGGTTGCATCCTTTCCTAACTGTTTCAGCGGATCTGCGGGACCGGTTATTGGATCCCTTATTTTGGCCCTCCGGAGCTTTTACTAAATTATTTGTGCCTTCTGACCGCCATCCCAGAAATACATCCAAGACAAGCAATGTTGTTCCAAGAAACTGAAGTCGATTTCCCTTTACTATCAAAATGTAAGGGGGATTCGGACAAAAACTGTTAATATCTTCAAATCCTCTACTGCAACTTGTTTTGATTTTGACACCGAACTTATAGTTCTTAAGCTGTCTCTCTTAAGACACGACTTATATATACTTTGTTGTTATATTCCTCCAGATTGTATAAATGTTGTTGATGACAAAGGTCAAAATTTATACGACCTGCTCATTTCAACTTCTAATTTTATCCATGGTAAGATGGAGCCTCTTGACGAATTACTACTTATTGGTGACTTTAACTTACCCAATATACAATGGGTATTAAACGATGATAACGAAAACTATCTCCCACTTAATAACTTGACAATAAGAGAATCACTCTTTCTGGACACTATTTCATCTCTTGGTCTCAGTCAAATCAGTAATGTTAAGAATGACATGGGTAGGCAGTTAGATCTGGTATTTTCTACTGACACGGGTAACTTATTAGTTGAACATAGCCCAGTTATAATGTCTACTCTTGACAATTATCACCCCCCACTACTAATTACATATTGCTATGAAACTGAAAACTTTACAAATTGTGACGAAACAGAATACTTTTTCAATTTTAGAAAGGCTAACTTTTCGGAACTTTCCAGTACACTTACATCTATTGACTTTAACACATTACTGGCTAGCAATAATGTTGACGAAGACGTTTCTAAATTTTATATAATTCTTTTCGATTTGTTTTCCTCTCACGTTCCCCGCGAGCGTCAGCGGCTCTCTAAAACGTCTCCACCATGGTTCAATAAAGAACTGAAGCTTCTAAAAAATAAAAAGAATAAATTGTGGAAAAGTTATATGAGGGACAAGGACATTATAAGTCACAACAACTTCCTCACATCATACAATGAGTTCAAAGATCTTTCCTCTTCACTCTATGACGAGTATATTCAAAGTATGCGTGCGAAATTATTTAGTAAACCACGTAACTTTTTTAAGTTTATTAACATGAAGAAAAAAACGGACAACTACCCCAATACCATGAGGTACAAGGATTCTGCTAGTGATGATTCGTCTGAGATTTGCTTCTTTTTTGACAATGCCTTTGTCTCGTCAAATTTTCAACCTCAAAGTAGCAACTTCAGTCATATGAACGACTCTCATAACGTTTCATTCACTATCCCTCCAATTTCAAAAGGGGATATACTTGATCATATTAATAGGCTTCCAAATGACTTTACAACGGGTCCTGATGGGATCCCTCCAGCCTTTTTTAAGTCATGTTGCCTCTCCCTGGCAACCCCGCTGAGAATTATTTTCCAAAAATCGCTCGATAGTGGTTGTTTTCCTCAGCTATGGAAAAATTCTTTTATCATACCTGTCTACAAAAAAGGCAGTAAAAAAGAAATCTCTAACTATAGGCCTATTGCAAAATTATCTTGCATGCCCAAGTTATTTGAATCTATCATCTACTCTCCGTTATCAATAATCTGCAAGAATTTGCTCTCTTCAAACCAACATGGGTTTGTTTCGGGTCGGTCTACAACCACTAACTTATTGGAATTTGTCTCTGATACCATTCACGGGTTTGTAAAAGGCAACCAGACAGATTGTATTTATACAGACTTTAGTAAAGCTTTCGACAAACTATCTCACTCCGTGATACTGTTCAAAATGGAAAAGTAGGGGTTTCCCACAACGTTCCTAAAATGGACGGAGTCATATCTAGATAACAGAACATACCAAATCTATTTCCGCCATTCCATTTCTAGAGTCTTGAAAGCTTCGTCTGGCGTACCTCAAGGGAGTCATTTGGGCCCGTTGCTATTTATTCTATCTATTGATGACATTGTTTCCGTAGTGAAGCACTACAAAGTCTTAATTTATGCTGATGACATTAAACTCTTCGCTCAGATTAAATCTTTTAATGAGTGTCAACTGATACAGGATGACCTCCACAAATTTTATGATTGGTGCAAAAGCAATAATTTGGTACTCAATATCGACAAATGTGAGGTGATAACTTTCCACAGGAATCTGAATCCTATCTCTTACGTCTATGGGTGCTCGGCTTCCTCCATTCGCCGCGTTAGTTCTGTCTGTGACTTGGGTTCCAAATGTGACCATAGATTGAATTTTAACTCTCACATAAACCACATGGTATCTAAGAGTAGTTCTATGCTGGGCTTTATAAAACGTTGGTCCCGAGAGTTCTCGAATCCCTCCATAACATTACGTTTATATACTTGTTTTGTGAGACCACTTCTTGAATACGCTAGCCAGGTCTGGTCTCCTTTTTACAGTACACACATCATCCGTATCGAGTCTGTTCAGCGAAACTTCCTGCCCTGTTTTGCTCTTAGGGATCTACCCTGGAATAACTCATTGATTCTTCCACCCTATGAGGACCGCTTGCAGCTCTTGAATATGCACTCGCTTGAGAAACGTCGCATGGTTGCCGATGTAATTTTTGTTCACCAACTCTTAAACGCGAATGCTGATTCCCCGTTATTACTTGACAAAATCTCTTTCCGTGATAATAGGCACAATTTGAGAAGGCTACCTCTGTTGCATGTCAACTCCTCAAGGTCTAACTTTGGCATGTATGAACCTATTAATCGCATGTGCATTAATGTTCATAATTTGGCTGAGTATTTTGTTGTTGACGACTCTAAGAATGTCTTAAAAAAACGTCTATATAATATTTAATCTTTTGTTAAATTAAATTAATTTTTTTAACTTTTTGTTCTATGTCGCATTGCATGACATTTCATCTGGTGTTTGATCTATGTTTAGGGTAACATACTAATACTAACACCGACTAAGTGATGAATCGCATGTATTGTTGAGACGTTTATTTATTAAACGTGTCCATGCAGCGAGCTTGTGTTAAGCTGGTTCTGATAGTCAAATTATTTTAATCACCCTGTAATTCCGAAACGGTTGATCTGCCCCTCCCCCCCCCATACAATTTTTTGTTTGCCTTGGTATCACCTAGATGGAAATACCCTGCATGAACGTCCTGCGAACTTTGCATTAGCATAACGTATGACGTTAAAATCACAAACTATTAGGACGTTTATTAAGTGCCCGCCTTTGCAGCAATAATGCACGTGCTCTAACATCGCTGCTTGGGGAATTTATCTTGATGTGACGCATCAATTAGGGCCGTATTCACCAACCTGTCGCAAGCTTGCGACGGTCTCAAGTCTATTCACAAAGCGGGTTTAAGACGGTCGCAATTGATTTGCGACCAGTTGAGAGTAGTCTTAAATAACCTTCGAAAATAAGAACTGTCAACTGCGTGCAGTCAAGAATGCATGGTAATTTTTTATCATATACTGTATAAAATAGCATAATAAATTAGCATTTACTTATTTTTCAGTTCATTAAAGTGTTCCTAACAGCATAAAAATTCACTAACTATAAAAATCAAAATGGAAAAATTAATTTTTCTCTTCAGTCTTAACGAACATCTGTCTCAATTTTCTCCTAAATTTCTAGCTTCTTATACAAAAGCGTCTTTGCCTTGTTTTTCTCTATTTCCGCCTCCAATTTCTTCCTTTTTAAAACGCTACATCCGCAATAAATCTTTTCACCTCATTTGTTTTCTTCTTTCTTTTATATGATCTGCTAGAAGATGATTCTGAATTGAGTGTTGTGCTTATTTCAGCAATATTTAGCTGACTATTTTCAGAGTCATCCAAGTGTTCAATTTCATAAGAGATATCTTTATCAGTAAACTAGAAAAAATAATCTTTAAAACAATAGAAATTATTTAAAGAGCTCTTACATTTTCATTTCCTTCCTCGGCATCTAAATATAATCCTCGCTACCATCATAAGGATTCGTAATGGGGGTAGTTTCATTTACAACTATTGTAACCAGTAAAATGTTTTGATTTGTTTCGTGTTCGTTTGAATTCAATGTTACAGTTAAATTCTCCCGCAATTTTTTCTCAACCTTCATTCTTTTCTTTAAGTGAAACGCTGTCAGTACGTTTACTTTTAATCACCTCTTTGTGTTTAACAGCAATAAAATTATATTTTCTTTTTCTCTTTAGTTAAATTTTTGCACCTTGCACTATCTGCCATTTTAATAAAGAATTTAGTTAAAAACTTAAGTTCGACGATTGTTCTCCGTCTTTATCAGAAATATCAAAAGTAAAACAGATGTCTATGACATTTATATTGCAGTTCGAAAAACATAGTTAAGACAACTTGGTGAATACCAGATTTGATAAAATTTTTAAGACCGTCGCAGACATAATACTAGTTTAAGACGGCCCACCCAAGATTCTCGGGAACGATACTAATTTGTCACTTTAAGTGAGAAATGGCGTTAATGGTACAGATTGCCGTAAGTGACAATTTCACTCACTTGATTTTTGTTAGTGACAGATGTTAGATGTGTGTAAGGAAAAATGCAAGCTGAAAAAGATAAAAATTATGTGGCTTTTAAGTTGTTCATTAAAACATAAAATTCAATAGTTTTTATAAATTAAATTAATTTGTTTTGCATTTTTAGTGTAAAAATTACAACAAAAAAGCAATTCGAAGTAATGATTTTTTTTTCTTTTAAACACTTTCAAAAATGAGAACAATACCACGAAATAGGACAACCTCACTTTTAGTCTACAAATGTAATTCATACCCTGATGCTATCTGTCACTTTAAGTGACAACGATAATAAGGCTTCGAAAAAAAATGTCGTCACACCGTTCGACAACAACAATACGAAAAGTGAAGTGAAGTAACTGCGGAGCTTGTCACTTCGGTGAGTCGATAACTATAACAAGAGTGAATGTCTACAACTTGATGTATGCCTCGGCTCACAGACGTTTCGACACGCAAGGCATAGAGCCCTACCCAATCGCTCGTATAAACTTTCTGTGGAAAAAGAATTTCAGAAATATGCTTCGTTGTCCAAATATTGTACACACAGATGTATTGGAAATCGATTTTCAACAAATCGTTTCTCACTTATAGTTTCAAAATGATTTTGGGAATCTCTCAACTTCCTTCTTATTATAATCAAATGCTGTCTTGAATGTTTAAAAATTTTCAAATATAACAATTTTTTGAATTTGTCTTTACCTTTCTCTAAGCCGTAGTCACTTAATACTAGTAAATTAATGTAACTCATTTCTTATAATTAAACTAAAGGCTATTTTCTCACCGAGTTTTCAGATAACATTCAGCCCAGAAAAATTTCACCCAGAATTAACGCCAACTAAAAAATGACGGTGAAAATGCTTCAACTTTGAAATATCTCAAAGTTAAGTTGCATTTAAGCTTCAAGTTCAGTTCAAGCAAATAAGAAACCATCCGAAGTCAATAAATATAAAGTTAACTCAAAGTTACTGCAGTATCAGCTATATATGAAAATCATTTAGGGCTCAATGCCCTTTGGACGAGTCGATATTCAAAAGATTCTTTATTAAATCGAGCTCTGTAATAAGGCCTCAGAGTATATAGGACAATATTTTTTGCTTCTCATCCATTTCAATACAACTTTTTTACACATGTAATTACACACTATTGTGTCTGTAAACTTTCTTTATGATGCATTTATTTCCAAAAATCCAGAAATATTTTTCACCAACATAAATGAATTTTATACTCTATTCATATTAATTTTGATTTGTTTTATTAAAAATGCTTGGTTACTCCAAGATAAATGCTTAACACTTTACAAAAATAAAACAGTTTTTGATACAAAATTTCCCAATGTTTATATATTATTAAAAAAAAAAAAAAAAAATATATATAAAAATAAAAAAAGAAGAATCGGAAATAATTAAGGTAAGAACGCAATGGGAAAAAATGATTACATATAATTACGGATAGTATTTTAATTAAAGTACGCACTAATAATTAAGAAATAAATGTGATAGATACATTGGAATAAGTGCTAATTTTTTAGGTTTTTCTCTTTTTCTGTTTGTTTCATTAGTTCCGTCCCGTGCAAATCTATAATATATAAAATAAAAAAAAAAAATCTCGAGGGGCAGAAATATTTGTTCTGTAACTAAATAAAATGTTGGTCTTAACGAATGTGTATTGTATCAATATTATACTTAAATTTCCCATTTTCTATATATACAATAAGGAAAAAAGATCAACTTACAGGTCTGAGAGCAAGGAAGGAAATAGGGTGGGGGAAATGGGGTGGAGGAGGATGAGGATTAAGACTGCATTTTTCGTTATATCGATGCGAACGTCCTACACGAACAAAAAGTGAGGAGAAAAAACAATCTTAATAAATGTAGAATTATTAAAATAATGACGGACTACTGGTAAAACTGGAACAATAACTCGAGGGGGATGGCAAATGACATTATTTTCTTTTCGTTATTATAAAACCAAAAGGCGGCGAATGGAGAGAAAACAAATTTTTAAGACGCTCCTGATATTTTTTTTTCGTTCCGCAGTGTGTAGTAATTTATGAATAATAATAATACATATTTAAAATTGAACAGACTTATATAACTTATATAGAACAAATACAGCAAACAGTTTTGTTTTAAATGTTTTTTTTTGTTTTTTTTTTTTAAATGATGTTCTTAGTGTCCCTGTCTTCTAAAAGTGAAGGAACATTTTGAATAGAACTCTGCGCTGGTTTTGTTGATTTTTGTTGTTTTGTTTTATTGATTTTTTGGGAAAATACAAAATTTTTGTGTTTTGTATTATTTTTACTGTTTTTTTGATTTATTACCATACAAAATTTTGCTGCTTAAACATCTTCATGCTTTCGTTTTTTTCCTCGCGCTTGTGGTTCTTCCGCTGCAAAACAGAAAAAAAAATACACAAATTTTAAATAAATAATAATAAAATAAATGAAATATCGAGTTTATGGTTATAGTTTTTTTGCAGAGATGAAGAATATAATTAAAATTTCATTTTGACTCGTATTAAGTCGGCTCCAGACGTCGTACCAAGAAATAACTTTTATTTTTTTCAGTAAGAAATTAGATAGATAGAAAAATAAAATTTTAAGATTAGCATGTTATGGATCATCCACCATCTCTTTCGTTTTCTTTGGCTTTTCTTTTTTAACAATAAATAGAGGTTCTCTCTCCATTTTTACATAGCACACTAAATATCATATACAGAAGAGCTGAAAAAAACGAACAAACTGGAAATGGAATGTTCCCGCATGACACATCGCCGGTGGTATAAAGGCTGAAATACAATGAATGCGACACGAAATTGTCGCCGGCATTTGGCGTTGTTTTTTGTCGCAGACGTATTAACCATCCCACACGAGTATTCTTGATGCAGTATGCAAACCGGGTTTTTAAGGAAGAGGGAAAAGACGCAGAGATATCTCTTTGCGTCTTTTCACTTGCTCTACTTTATTATGCGTCTACTTATTATGCGTCTAACGAAAAATGTAGACATCTATGCGACGCGTTTACATTTGTCAAATATGTGGCAAGTCCACAACATTGGGTGGAGCCCATTTTACAATGTGCGAGGAAAACTCCAGCAAAATTTTTCACCTTGTGTCAAAGCGATAAGGACCAACTTCAGCGCTCTAACTTTTTTCAATGTGCAATTCACTCTTATGTTTATTCAAACAGGAATTGTTTTTGTTTACTTTTTATTGTTTCATCAAAAGACCAACGTGCTGGCATAATTTCTTTATGTGAAGGAGGAAAACTAGTTATGAGGGTAAGTAAAAAACTTACTCTATGTACTGAAAAAAAACTATCTGCGACGGCATTAAGCGCTTTCTTCACCTTAGAACAACATTTAACTAAAGGAAGAGAAATATCGTATTAAAAACCCTGTCTGTGTGAGGAAAACTCGGTTTTGGGCGGAGGTGAAGAAGAATTTAAATTAGTTTAACTTGCTAATTTCAATTGTGTCAATTCGAATTAAACGTAAGATTCGTGCTTTTGCGCCGGGTTTTATATTTTGTGTTTTCAATAAAAACTTATGAATTGAAAATTTAGTGATTAAGTCTTGGACTTAGGTTCAAAAATATTTCAACAATAAGTGGTGCTGTGCGGTGAAAGTCGTTTTTCAGGCAAGCTGAGACCCGGGAATTAACTTAAAAAGCTCTTTTCCCGAAAATACGTTCAAAAGAAGTGAAAAAATGGAAGGGAAACAAAAATATCAAAAAGTGTTCAAAATATATCTTTCTTTACGTTTTGGGCTTCCCAATTTTTTCTTTTGTTCTTCAATGTGTCAGTGGCAGCTCACAATTTTGATTTAATTTAAATAATTACGCCAAACTCTCCTTCAAAAATATTTACTACTTCCATGAGCATAACGAATACTTAAACAAAATTCTACAAAATAGTAGGAAATGCCGCAATTTTTCGGGCTTATTACGCTTCCTCTAGTGATGTTCTAAAGTCGTCACATATTACTTAACACAATGACGACGACGAGACAAGCTGTCAACAAAAAGTTTGGAAAATCTTTTAAATTTGTCGGTACAACATAATTGAAATTTAAATCTGACAACTGTGTGGTCCGAATTTTGTTATTTTTGTGAAACATTGGGAATTAAATAGTAAATAAAATAGCTATTAAATGTTTAATAAAATAAATTTAGAAATGATGAGTTGTGAAGAGTTGCTTGAATAAATCAAGGAAAAAGTTCTGGACAATAAGCAGCAAGCAGAAGAAAGATAGAATGTGGAAGGAACTCATCACAGAGTTAAAAGTAGACCGTATTTCTATTAATAAATTCTTTTTTTGCATTTTAACTAAACCAAAAATAGTTGACAACTAAAACGCCGATATTGTCGCATCATTCTTATTGTATTTTGGGACATTGAATGATTGTCCGATGTCTTTAGAGGTTCTGCTATCTGTCACAAGATTCGGGACAGAGGTCAATGCGGTCAATGCGTGAACTAGTAAAAACATTAAAATAGGCGTGTTGTCCGTTAGAAATATCATACAAAATAAACTTAAGCTGTACCATGACTAGCTCCAAAGTGCATTTTTTAAATTATAAAATAAAGGCGGCTCTTATTAAAAAACGTAACATTTTAAAAACAGTTCCGCACATGAATACTACCAACCTCCAACAAGTTTCCTTCACAGATGACAAGAATTCTCGGTCGAACATATTCATAATCACCAGAATGATCGGCAGCTACTCCCGAAAGGTTTCCTGTGAGATCTAACGGTTAGTTGGTCACATTTTTCAATTTCCGTGATGGTTTGGAAAGGTACCTGTACTACCGTAAGATAACGTTGGTTTTTATAGAATCAGAAGTCAAGATTATCGCGCAGATATGTATATCAGAGGGGGTGGAGATTCTTAGCCTTTTAACTTTCTATCCGGGAACTTTTCTCGGGCCCTGTATTTGCCTTTTTTTTTGAGGCATGTATTGTTAGCCATTTCATTATTTCATAAATTTGTCTAAACAAACTTTCTAAAATGGGTGTTGCAAATGTTGCTTAAAAGATATTTATAAAATCAAACGAGAAAGATAAGTTTTCTTTTCCGGAATCTACCGATATCTAATGAAAAATATTCTTCAATATTTCACTGAAAAGCTTAAATGAAAGAGTGGTTGAAATCTTAACCAGAAAAGTACCGACATTTTTTTTTTAAAGTGCATTTTTGCAGAATTTTCGTATCCAAGACTTATTATCAAATGTTGCACATTCCTGCTCTTAGAAAAACTCTATTACTAATTGGAAAATTGTATGAAATTCTGAGATTGAAGCTAACTAAATGGTTAGCAGAAATTGCTAGTTAAGAAATATCATAAGCTTTTAAGTTCAATGTAGTTTTAATTTTTTTTCTATTCTAACAAAACGTTTGCAGATGCCACTAAGCGTTAAAAACCTATTAGGTTTTCAAATCCTTGTCTGGAGATATTAATAGTTTCTTTGGTTGGTAAAGTCAAAATGAATGCGAAACATATTTAGATATGTTGAAATTACGATTTTTTTAAACATGGCTTCCTTAATATGTAGAATATTTAATGTTTCAAGAGTACGTATTATCCGCCGAATAGAATACTACCTACTATATAAAATAATCTGCTTGAATAAATTTAATGTTGGAAGCGAAACAGTTGAAAAACATGAAACTTTATGTGGTCCTTAAAAAAATTCAAGGTAAACTATTGTTTACAATAAAAATGGCCGCCAGATACCCGCCAACTAAAGTCTAGACCTTTCAACTTCTTGTGCCAATGAACATTTGTCTTTTTGAGTTAAGCAGGAATTAAGTTTACACAAGAGGACTCGTCAACTGTCAACTAGATTATGACGGATACTTTTAATATCGCGGATTCTTAGACTATTAATCAATAAACCATACTACAAGTCGTCAAAAAATCATATACGTCTTTTTGCGTATTACACAGAAAATTTTAAAGTTGATACCGAATTGATTTCAAATGTTAATTTTACGAAAACAAGAAGTGTGTTGAATTTATAATATCATCTCAAATACGAGCAGTGCACTAATGCTTTGGGAAGTAGTAATACATGTATTAATTTCTAATGGAAAATTGAAAACAATGTGAACTTGCTAACAGGAACTAGGCTGGCTATCTTTCTCAATGTTAAGATTTCGGTAGATTGACCGAATAATCAACAAGCACACTTTCAACACTGTAAATACGATGAAGACACACTGGTAGTGGTGAGACAAATGCATTACGTGGAAGGCGTTGTTTCCAGCATTGCGAGGTATATAATAAAGAAATAAATTAATATTACCTGGTGTTTCTGCCTCTTTTTGCTTCGCAGCTTCATCAGCTCCTTCTTCCTCATCAGACTCTTCATCGTCATCGTCTTCAGCTTCAATTTCTTCTTCCCAATCTGAATTATCCTCTTCAAGATCATCATTATAAATCTTTAAAAAAAACGGAAGTTATAATTCTGAAATCAAAAGAGTTCCACCTCAATTTATAATTTACCTTAGCTAATGATACATCTCCATTATCATCGTCATCACTATCATCATCATCCTCATCTTCATCCTCTCCATCGTCTTCATCTTCACACATTTCATCCGAAACTGAAAAAATAGAGTGAATTTATTGATTAACACACACAGACCATTGTAAATCAATGTTTCTTACAACAAGAAAAACTGACAAGACTGAGAATAGCCACAAATCCATACATAAGAAGTGGAATACTTGTCTGTTTCGTTTTTTGAGATGGTTCTATAGAAGTACACTCGCACTCCATATCTTCGTTACTATCATTAGGTTTTATTAAATTTGGATATTTAATTGTATCACAAGAGGGACTTGAAAGCGTTCGCGGGGATTTTTCTTCTATGGTTAATTTACTTAAATAATCATCTAAGTAGTCCGGTTCAAATTTATCAGGTTGATCAAATCTGTGAGCCTTCTTTTCTCTTAAATGTTTTTCAAATTCATCTAATTCAGCCAAATCTATTTCCAACCCATTTATACAAAATGAATTATTATCTGAAAGCATTATTAAATCGATGAGGCTTTAAAATCTCGATCTTTTTAGAGTGCTTAGTAAGATGATTTATATTCAAATCTTTAGCCTATTCTAGTGGAATGTATATTGCAAATTTATGGTTTGTTATATGAGCAAATTACTAATTGTTTGCGTAGTAATCATATGGAAAAATGTCTCTTCAAATTAGATGTTTCCATCAATTTTCTAACTTTTGTATGGAAATTGTGTATTGTGAAAATCAAATTTATTTTTACGTATGATGTCAAACAGATGGATTTAAACGATCAGTTAGTTTTGTAGGTTATATGAATTTAAAAATTTTTGCATTTATTGGGAAAATGATCAGTTGGAGAGATTTTACAACGGTATAAATTTTAATCAGAGCCAGGAAACTGTATATCATAGTTGTAAGAAATGGGTTCAATTGGGCGATGTTTTCTTCTTTCAGGAAATTTTATAGAATTATAAGGTAAAATCGCAGAGGTCCCCTTCTTTTCATAATATACCACATGCGTATAGAAATGAAGGGTACAGACAAAGAGCAATGTAAGTTACATTTTTGATAATGATACGTTTAAATGGCGGAGCAAAGTACTTTAAGTACATATAACAAGAAACTTTAAAATTCACATTGATAGGGACAAGAAGGAGTAATTACAAATATCATAAAATCCAAAAACAAGTCCACAATTTGTATGAAAAAACAATGCAAGCCATGGTTGGCAAAAACTTCACAAAATGAATAGATCCATTTGAGATTCTAGGAAATTGATCAGAAATTCACTTAGTGTGCATCCAAAAATGGGAGAGAGCACATCGAACGAAATACTTCTTTTAGCTGAATAATAGGTTTTGAAACTTTTAACATTAAATATCTTATTTTCAAGTAAATGCGACTTATATTGTTCTTTCTTTGTACCCTTCATATGATGTATGTAGGCACCAATGGATGGAGAATTTTGATATTAACATGATAACACACTAACTAAAAAGCCATCGCCAATGTCTAATACGTATACAGTAGGTGTTCCGGAAGGGTACCATCATACTGTACCAATAGAATCTTGACATAAGTCCAACAGGACATGTGTCATATTTCGCATATTTTTGCTTCAAACGCGCTCCTGCATAACGTGCAGTAGTTTACCCTGTAGTCCAGCAATTATTTAACGGAAATGAATCTCACTGACCATTTTTTTTTAGGGTATCAAATTAACTTTTAAATATCGAATTTAAGATTTTTTGTACATAATATGTGTCGCATACTTTTGAACAAAAGAAACCCAAATTTGAAACTGATATTTTTCGGAAATTTCTAAAAAAAAAGAAAAAAAGATGAGTGCTCAAACGTGGGACAAATTTCTTTTTATGACCAAAACAAACAAAAAATCCTATCTGGCTCTGTATCGCAGATGACTTTCAAGATCAGTCAAGGTCACGCAACATTGTCCGTCTCGTTTGATTGATTATGTACGACAAACGACAAATTAAAAAGAAAATGAGATGAAGATATAGGAATAAAAATATATCTTGTAACATGTTAAAGTCGAAGGGCTAATTCATCCAGCAACGTAAAATATCAAACTAAATATTGTCGGCTTACTGCAAAAACAAGAAACAGCATTTTCTGTATTTTTGAGTCAAATGCGCTTGAAGTATATCCTATTATATACTGCTAAAACGAGAAAGTGTCCTAAGCATATAAAGGGTAGACACGCATGTGTCTAAAAGAGTCTAAAAAGTCCAATTGGGACATATTTCTGAAAACTCCAATCTACATTCTCTCAACACTAGAAAATTGAGTTGTCTTGCTTTTGCAGTAAGCCGATCATATGTAAAAGACTAGTCAAAGCTACCCAAAGGTATATGGTCAGTAACTAACCTCAACCATTTAAAACAACGTGTTACTACGCATTTTAGTTGAGTATGAACAATTAGGGTTAAATTTTGTTAGTAGGCAATTCTGTATTTGTTATTTTTTTGTTTATGCTTGAAGCCAAAAACAATAATAATTAAATTAGGAAAATCTTAAAAGTATGCATACATGTAAATACTGGGACAGAATTTGTTTTTTATCTCGCATATATGGAGCGGCTGAAGTTATTGAAATATACATAGATTAGACGAAAACTTCCTTTTACATCGAATTAAGTGTATCAGAAAACGTATTAAATCAGTTGGTAGGTAACTACGTTCTATTATTTTTCATAAATTCGAACTACATACTTTTATCTCAGGTAGTATTATTAAAATGTGTATAAAAAAATATATGTATGTATATGATAAAATCCTAAATTTTATGGAAATTGGTCTCAAGGTCGAGACAAAATTGACGGTTTATCTTCGCATAATGGAAGAAGAGACCGAACTTCAAAACAATATTTTGCTTGAATTAATGTCTACAACCATCCTGTAATATATTATACAATATAATATGCAGGACATCACACCACACACACACACATTTCCTAATATTAACTTGCACTTGAATTAATTTTACTATTTTTTATTATTTTATATCCAACATTAACCTATAGCTGAATTTGATAGCACACAGAAAACGAAGAACCTCCCAAGCATATGAGAACTTCTCATTTAACTTAACATACATATAAACCAAGTGCGTTACTAAAGTATTGGTGCACTTAAAACGGATACATCTAATATTATGAACAAATGAATGCTTACATACCCAACTTACCTTCATCTTCTGAATCATTTCCATTTACTTCTTCATCATCATCTCCATCAGATGAAGCTTCAACTTCATTAGCGTCAAACCTAAATAAAATGAAAATGAATTTATTAAACTTACTCTTATAAAAGAGCAAAGTTTTATAGGTCAGATACATACCCATCTAAATATTTTAATGATGGAATCATGGCAAAGATTTTTTCTCTGTAATTTTCAACTGCAGTTGATTCATTATTGAATAAATCCAATACCTCGAGATTCTGAAAACTTTCAAGGGGCTTTAGAGTTTCTAAATCTTTAATCTTGTTGCCTGACAAATTCAAATGAGTTAATTTTGGACTTGTGGTAAGGTAATTCAGTCCATTAGATATCCTGTATAAATATTGGAGACACATATATATAAATATATTAATTTCAAGAGAATATTTATATTAATTACCTGTTGTCAGAAAGTTCCAGTTTTTTAAGATTAGGTAATTTTGGGAATCCCTTTAAAGTTGTTAAACCAACATTGATCAAGCTTAATGATTCCAAAGCAGTAAATTCATCTGTAAGACCAACAATGCTCGTGCTTCTGCAGTTATCCAAATTGAGTTCTGTGATCTGGAAAATAATATCGATAAAGCCGTATTAAATATACAGTAGAAATTAAATATTTAAAACTGTCGAAAAGCATATTTTCTATTAATATTTCGTATCATTTTTGTAGGTTAACACTATAATTTCGAATAAATACATTTTATTGATTAAAAATATACACCAATCACTTGTTCTCCCAACAGGATGTTAGAGAGTTTCCAGTGTGTATGGTGGATGACCAGAGAGCTGATTCATCCTGGAACAAGAATTCCACAGGAACAAATATTTGAATTTGTGTAGCCAGTCGTACTTGACATCACCTTCTAAGATTATGCTAAAGAGTAACTTCAAAGCGAAAATCTCATCTAGGGCAGAATGGAAATCACACTCTGTGATTCAACCATTGGCACATTCTATTATTTATACAGGCAGCTCCAAATCGGAAGAAATAACCCGAGCAGGCATTTTCTGTGAGGACCTTCATTTGGAAATGGCCATATACCTTGAATATTACATCATGGTTTTCCAGGCGGAAATCAAGGTTATCCTTCAAGCGGGAAAGGTATCTGCTCAACTCAGATATTAAGAGCAAGGAGAAGGTTATCTGCTCCGACAGACAAGCCTTTTACAACCTCCAAACAAATATATGATATGCATATAGGAGATCATGTCGACTAATACGAATTGTGTCAAATAAGCTAAGATAAATTGATAATAAATATAATTCGCTTCTAACTTCAAAATTGTGTGAGAATTTTGTGATACTTGTATGGCTACTTATAAAGACAATTCTTAGAGCTAAATTAATTGAAATTACCATAAACAAGCTCAATATAAAATAACGCAACTCTTTTTCATTTACATTTCTCAGAGTTCTTACAGACAAAGAAAAGTAATGATCTATGTATACATATATGTAATATGCGGTTCCCATATTTTCATCCAAGTTTTAAGTCTGTGGATAAAAAATTACTTAAATATAGGAAAGTCCATTGATTTTAAACCTCTATATACACCATTGTACCATCTTTAAATAAAATCGGTAGAAGGCATCTCAGGCAAAATCTTCAAAATGTCGAACTTCGGAGCGCAATTTCACGTTAAATAAGAACTGGCCGAAAGTTATTAGTAAGGAAGACTACTTCATACTAAATCGTCCAGTAGCAAAATCAAGCTTTAAAAGTAGCAATTAGATTTCAACTACTGAATACTTAATATAACGGTATATAACGGCACTTCATAACAGTAACAAAATTTTTATTTGGAGTCTGTTATTATGAAAAATTCTGCTGAGTTTCATTTATGAAATTGCCAACAACAACTAATTGCAGTAACATAAGCATGAAGGCCCGGGTAGAGTTAAGAATTAGAGTTAACAAAAAGAAAATTCATTAAATGACGGTCTTTTTCTAAAAAAAAAAATTTATGACAACAGTATAGCAAAATAATCATATTGTATAAAAAGGCAGTAAGAAAACGACTTTTTCACAGAAGGCAATTCCGCAACTCTTTCAAACCCAGAATTATGTTGAATCATAGCACCATAGCAGGGATGTAAAAGCTCTGAGCTTGAGCTATTAGCTCAGGTTGTTTTCTTGTTGAACTAGCTCAAAATAGGTAAGCTGGTTCCAAATTCCAAAGGAGATTATTAAATGTTTGTGTATTAAACTAAACATATAAATGTTCGTAGCAATGCTCTATTTAGTGAACTAGAATAAAGGTAAGGAGACCAGGATTGTAAAATCTGGGAGCTTGTGTTACTAGTTTAGCTCATTTACTTAGTTAGCAAATTACAAAGTGAGCTAGCTTATATTACTCCGCTAGTTCTCTTATACCAATCGAAACAACTAGATCATCAATTGGAGCTAACTTACTCTAAGCTAGCTCTTTATGTGAGCTAAAATGAGCTTGAAAAGCTGGGCGCGACGAGACTATCTATTTTAATCCCTGTTCGTTGATTTTGCCACTTTAAACCTATTATTGTCCTTCGCTGATGCATACCCTAGATGAATGCCTATAAATAAAGCCATACCTTTGAACTTAAAAATGTCCACGTTAATTTTTTTACAATTCTTTCTAAAGCTATTCGTCAGACAGTAAAATTTGATTATCATTTTTACATTCCAAAGAACTCCCCAGTCCAAAAAATCTAGGTCAGATCGTTTTCTCAGTAGACGTGAAAAGGAAGGTGACTGACTGTCCATTACCTAATGTCGATTTCGATGGGACTTTAGTGCACACCAGTGTTGCACTAAAAACAAAATCTTCGATGAGAGACTTCTATAACAGACATGCAATAGTAGCTTCGAGTTACAACAAACGCATATTGAAGTTCAAATGTCATTTACTCTGTCAAATTGGCCTGTCATTATTATTTGTGATATTTTTCAATTAAATGAATTAAAAGATTTTATATTTTTATAAAGTTTCAGAATAGATAGAAACAAATTCAATAAAGACCATTTATTACGTTTGACAGTTCCGTATATATAATAGCTCTGTATGTTTACTCGAAAGTTTTTTTTTTTACCCATTGTGTAAAAATTTCTGAGTAAAATTCAAGTAAAAACTTTCTTTCGGTAGAGGGGATAATACTAGATGATAATGAAAAAAGTTAACAGACAACTTGGAAAATCATTCAGCTGTCAGATTTTTCTAGTCCGGCAAATTAACATACACACTATAGGTAAAAACTTCCGAGTAAACATACAGACCTAATATGTATAGGTCTGTTCACATACCCATGATTTGAGAATATATACTCATTATAGCATTCATTTTCACCCAAAAGCTGTTCACATACTCATATGCAGACGTCACACTTTCCTTTTTATAAAGCTTTAGTCCAACCAAAGGAACAAGGAACAAGTAAAAAAGCTAGAATTAGTCTAAAACCAATTCTTATGATACCCTAGCTAGATGAATGGCCGTATAAAATTTCGTATGGTCACCGATCTATGCAAGCTTGATTTTTGAAGTGGTTTTTCGCCTATATTTCTAGAACGGTTTGTCGCACAGAAAGGTTATAATTATAACCAATTTAATAGGATTTCATATAAGTTTTAAAATAAAAATGTCTTGACTGATCGTTTTCAAAGTATACTAAAAAAAACTAAATTTTTATATGGCAACACCAAAAAGGTGTTGCCTATTTAGTCCATTTTTGAAATTTTATTTGATAGTACAATGAAAACACCCATGTACCAAATTTCAGCTCTCTACGTCGACGCGTTCTCAGGCAGTGTCCAAATATATAGTGGAAAACGAAATTTTTGTATGGCACCCCACGAAGTTGCCCGATTTGTATCATTTTCGAACTTAATTTTACTTACTTTTTTTTACGTCTGTGTACAAAATTTCAGCTTTCTACACGCGTTCTCGAGTTATCGTGCGCACAGACGGACAGACATGTAAAAATCAAAATAACCTTTAATATTATGCGTGGGAGTCCATCCATTTTGCTTTACGATCATTATTTCGAGGGGTTACAAACGGAATGACAAACTTAGTATACCCTATAGATTTCATCTAGGGTATAAAAACTAGGGATACTTGTGTAAAAACTGTCACACAAATTTATAGTAAATTCTTTTCTGCGACTCGGTGCAACCACCGCCACCGAATGTCATTTCCCGGCTCTTTTCTTTCCACCACACCAGGGGTCGGATTCACTAATGGTGAATTCTTTTCACCTGAACTGAACCATAACTCGTTCGGTTCCTACACCCAAAGTGTTTTCTTCATCGCACTGACACAGAACTGGTTCAGAACGTATGTTCTTTTCACAGCGGTTCATGTTCGGTTTCTGCTCCGGCTTTGAACTTTCTTGTTCCATGAAAATTTGTGGTTACGGTTCCGAACTAAACGTCAAATCAAAATTATTTGTTATCAGTATGTGCAAACATTTGGAAGTGAAATTATTTTGTCAAAGTGATTTATTTTTTTATTCAAATTATAAACGACGAACATTTCAAAAAGGCATTAAAAGTATAGATGTGCGGAATTATTTTATTAAGTGATTTATTTTATTTTTTTTAATTCTAATAAAACAGGTTCCAAGTCTCTACTTGTTCTTTTCACCACAAAACCGGCCTGGTTAAGGTATTTTACTTTCTTGCATTCTTTTCACCTTGTCCCCGCTCAGGACAGGGCTAAGTTCGGTGTAGATCTGACAGGTTCTGGTTCAGTTCAGTTCCTGCTCGATTTTGGTGAAAAGAATTCACCATAACTCAGAGAGTTGTGTTGTTATGGAGATGAGAGTTCTTTTGACATTTAACTCTCCACTCGGAGTTCTGTAACTCGGGGATTTGTATTGAGATTTACCAAACTCTCTATTCCACTCGACAAAACTCTCGTCTGCGTTAGTTGTGGAGAAGTAAGAAAAATATTTCTCAACTGACAGTATTGCCTGCTTTTATTCTCCTTTGTGAAGGTACCTGTGTATCCAGGATTCACTGCATATCCTGGCTATGTTTACAAAAACAAATTATGGAAATCCTTGGAGTACTTACAGAGAAATAAGGATTTTAGTGTCTCAATGTACCCGATAAAAATTGTATTTCACGCGAAAAGGGTCAATTTGGTCGTCTTCCAGTACAGAAGAGGTGCTATAAGAATTTTAAATATGCACGTTAAAGCTTATATGTAGGATGAACTCGCATCTACATTTTGTCCCATAATGAGATATGTAATTAGTTTTTGAGTCCGATAAATAATTTTGGAGATAACTGCAAAAGATGAAAAAATTACCGTTTTTTAAGTACAAAAATTGACATATTTTCAACTCATCATTATGAAGAACTGGTAAGTCGTGAAAATTCACTTTCGATGGGGTGTATATGACCCTTGTGCAAAAAATCCGTCTTTCGGCGGTAAAGTCAGTTATGAAGTTAAAATGATAAAAAAAATTACACCACTATATTACTGGCTTCTCCCTTTTAAATTTGATAACAAACATGACATATTTTGAACAACCCCCGATGAGGGGTGGTACGACCGTCCCATCCCCAAAAGCCTCTACCCCAACAATTTTTCATCTATATTTTTCTACTCTAGACCCTAAATGGCTAAATCCGAAGGAAAAACAGCAATGCTCTACGACCCTCCCACACAGAGTTATCCGTCCTTCAATATTGCGATACTTCTCACATTTTCCCTAACTCCCCAAGTATTTTAGAGAATCGCGAATGGAGAGTTAGGGAGTTTTAACCGAGGAAAATTAAAATTCTCATCTCCCAAATTCGAGTCCGGCCCCAGTAGGGAAGAAAAGAGAACGATAATGGCATATTCGGTGGCCGTGTTAACGCCGAGTCGCAGAAAAGAAATCACTATAAAATTTGAAATTGAGCTGTCAAAGCTATAGATTGGCACCAAATTTAGACACTAATTTGTGACCCCATTTTTACTAATTAAATAAAATTAGTATTAGAAAAGTGAAATTTATCGACTTAACATCTTGGTAAAACATGTTTCTTTTCATTTTGATTTAAAGTAGGTAGGTATAGTTGATAGTTGATAGTTTGTACTTGTCACTTTCGCTTTCTGTCCAAGGCTTTCAGGACTAATGAAGTATAAGCATGGTGTATAATATGTATGTAAAGAGCGTAACCACTGACATGTACAACATGGACCTCTGACACTACTAAAATTGCTTTCATTATCATGGGATCACTTTTCTATAGTTGTTTTTGGTTTAACTACTTTATTCAGCTGAACTTCAAATAATAACTTCTATATAAAATCCACCATAACACAGTTTCAATCCAGTGGATTCTCCTAATGAATATATAAAATAAAATTAAATGGCAATACAACATTTTTAATCTTTTCTCAGTCCCCATACCTACTTTTAGGTATAGGCAAACACAAATTGCTTAATTTTATTTCCTTATAAATCGATTTTAAGGAATATTTGATGTTATAGAAAATACGATTCCAATGGAAGCAATAATTTCTAATGTACATATTTGAAATTTGTTGAACTTGAACTATGAAGTTTTAAAGTGAAAATAAAACGTGAAATTAAGTTAATTGTCACACTCCTGCTAACAGAAGTTGTCCCAAATGAAATAAAGCAGTCTATGTTATACATTTCATCAATGAGCTTAACCAAAATCAGCTTTGAGTGTGTAAGATACGTATTTTGTTCCGACATTTTGTACCTGACGCATTGACGTAGTTAAGTAAGATATAGGAAGAAAGGAAAATTACCCACTTAACTTGGATTTTTAAGGTTACCAATAGATATAAATATTTATTTTTTACATCAGTTTCTGTGCAAACATACATAATTCAAAGAGTTTGTTCAAGGCAAACATATTTATAACTATGCGAATATCTATTCTAATAGATTCCGCCTTGTATCATACTCCCACATAAATAATATTTCAAAATTCCCGCCATTAATAAGCATGGCAACCCTATATGCCGAGGAATGTTTGATTTCCCCACACAACTTAAAAGTGGGTACGCTATATCACGGTTCATGTCAACTCCATTTATTTTCTTCCTCGAAGGTCCAAGAATACGCAAAGTTGTTCATGTACTTTCGAAAAAAAGCCCAAGAACGAATGCACTAAAGGAGTACGTGTACCTTATGTTAAAATCTAGGACTCAGTTGAATGCATTTTCCTTCCTGAACAAAATTTAACATTTTTACACACGGTAAAGTGGATGAGTAAGTTCATTCTTTTCTTTCATTAGTCTTGTTGATTTTTGACATCGGACAAATGTTTACGTAGATTTTCCCAGGGGGCTGATACCATTGAGTAAATAACTAATTATTAGTTATTTATTCAATGGGTGATTCTGATCTCTTTGTCGTATATTTTTGTCACATATTTTGCCTTTTCACCTCAAATTTGTTGTACTTTTATACTCTTCGTATGCATTTTGCTTTATATGTTTCATTTTTATTTTTTATCATTTTCATCGTGTTTTTATTCAGTTCAGCAACCCTTGCATGACGTAGAATGAATTGAAACTGACACTTCACAATACAAATTCAAAATAATAGGTCTGTTCGCGTACTCAGTTTTGGGACACTGTAATTGCAATGAATTTGCACGAACTTACACATTTTCCGTTCGTTTACTATCTCGTGCACACAAAATTACACGAGTATTGCATACGTCACAGCTTCCCCTCTTGCATGAATTTACCCGAAGTTTTTAGTTACTGCACATTTCTTGCAAGGAAAATTGACAACTGTCATAGGAAAAGTTCATTTTTGTAATTTTCTGAAAAGTTTTTAAAGCGCAATCAAAATGTCGAATGGAGATAGTTTAAGTATTCAATGCTCTCAGGGACTTTTCAAAACTGCAACAAGTTAAAAAAAATAAAACAATACTCATTCGCAAATGTTATTCCACACTTCTTCTTCTTGTTTTTCACGAAGTTGCATGAAAAGCGTTCGTTTACTTTTTCATGCATTTTACATTCCTCCCCCACCACACGAGTAAGTTTTTACCCAAAAAGTTTTTGCACGAGAAGTACGCGAACAGACCTAATATTTCAAATTTAAGCACTTGTAATGCTAATTAGGGGTAGAATTTCCATTTATCAAAGTGTAAAATTTTTGTCATATATTTAGGCGTGTTTTTTGACGTTTGTTCACCGAAAATTCATTATACCTAGTTCATTTTGTGGTAGATAACAGTGGACACAAAAAATGAACTGTGTTGAAAAAAAGTACCAGAAAATATGGCAAAAAACACGCTTAAAAAGTACGACAAAAGATCAGAATCATCCTCCAGGTCAAAACCCTCGGGAACTACTTTCCAAGCCAAGAAACAGAAATCCATATGTGTGCATACTAGTCCGAATCTCTAAAATGTTTTATATTGATTCTTATGGAAGTGACTAGAAATTGAATTTATATAGGTACCTATTCCTTAATAGCTGGAACAGAATGAACGTATCAATGCCGGAGTAAACACGCAGCTGACTGTCAAAAAACGCAGGAAGTAAAGTGCTGCCTAGACCGAAATTGCCGCGACTGCGTCTAATGACAATTCAATGCAATTTTCATATTTTCAATATTTTGCATGTGGATATTTTTAGATTGTAAAAACTTGTGCGAATAATAAGAGTAACATTTGAAATATCCCGCAGCTCAACAATTAGTTTTACATTACAAATTTCATTCAAAGCCCACGTTTCCTTCAGCTGTCAAAAATTTTCAATCTGGTACTTGCGTAAAAGTTGAAAGTTGACCAGCTTTCTTGCATAAATGCGGTAACTGCGTTCACTGCGTGTGCACTAATCTATTTCAAATGCATTCAACTCTTGCATCCGGCATTGATCCTTTCATTCTGTTCCAGCGGTAAAGCGTAAACTACTATCGACACAGGAAAGTAGTGCTCCAGTAATTTTAATATTGGCTCCTTACCTTTGCAAAGGCTACACTTACTATCTCACTTAACAAAATAATAAAATAGTTTTGATTAAAAGTAACCGCACCATTTTAGGCTCAATAACTCTATTTAACTTTATTCTAATTCATCGGACCACGGCACATTCACATATATACAATTATTATTCAGCTGTGAGTTTTTGCTTGGAGAATCGTAGTTATTTGGTTAAGATAAATTTGTATACCCTAGATGAATTCCATAGGGTATACTAAGTTTGTCATTCCGTTTGCAACGTATAGAAATAATGATGCTAGAGCAAAATGAATTGGACACCCATTCATAAAATTAAGTTGTTTTGATTTTGCATGTCCTTCCGCACGATAGCTCGGGAACGCGTTCATAGAATGTGCTTAAATTTGCCAGGCTTTAAAAAAAAAAAGCTAAATTAAGTTCGAAAATTCGACCAATCGGGCAAGTCGTTCGTAGATTTGCCATACAAAATTGTCGTTTTTCACTATATATTTGGATAATGCCCTCAGTAAAAACTAAAGGCTGAAACACAGTGCGGGCGTACATGACTTCGACTCAGCCGACGTTTGATAACTTCGACGTAGTGAACTTTAGCATAACACAGTGGGAGCGTTTGATAACTGCGGCGTAGTGAACTTTAGCTTAACACAGTGCGAGCGTTTGATAACCTCGGCGTAGTGAACTTTCGTTTTAACACAGTGTAGTGCTTGTTACTTTTATTTTCTGATTTTTATGTGTTGTCAATTAAATTATGGATGCTGATAAATTAATTGAAATAATTAATTTGATTTATTAATTAACTCCGCATCTCGCACCAAACTAATCAATTTTTCTTGCGACATTTTTATTTATTTTATTTATTTATTATATCATTTAAATATCCCCAGTTTCTGAAATTGCACTACACTCAAATCAGCTGCTGGCTGTAAGCAACGAAAATAATGTTACCAAATGCCAAAAGCTGCGCTGGAGTAGAAACTATACCCCAGCGTTTGCTCAGCGCAGTGGGCGCAGCTGACTTCGCCATTGGAACATGCCCAACTTCTTCTCATGTATTCTACAGGAATTCTCAAACGCCGGCTGCGCTCGCGCTCGCACTGTGTTTCAAAGTTGCGCTAAATCGGGTAACAGCTTCTTAGTGTTGCCATATAGATTATCATCAGAGCACCATTTTTTCTGTATGAATAATAGTTTAGAGCGCAGGCGCAATTCAAATCCAACTTTTGTCAAGTTTTACGTAAGAATACTACAAATATTTTAGAATGTTACCAGTCTCACGCAGTAGTGTGAGAGTCTGTTTCATGGATTGGGAAGTATTCCTCGAGGGTTTTTATCTGGTGCTAATAGTTTCGATGTGTTCGGATTTCGGAGCCATGATTCAGAGGAAGCAAAAGAGAAAACACCCAATATTATTAACTTTTGTCATACCATCATTATTATTTTGTGTTAGAAATAGAGTAACAGAGTAACAAATTTCTTATTACATAATTTATAGCTAATGTTTTAAACATTTTCTAAAATTAATATAAGTTTATCAGCAGTTTCCTTAATGCTTCTCTTATCCAGTAAATTTTGACACATTCATATTTTCCCTTTTTGGCGTGGCTTTTTTTTTTGCAATTTCATATCAATGTCTAAGAAAAGCTTTTCTAGCTTCACATTTTGTTTTCTACTACAAGATTCAAAATCATTTTATTCTTTTATTCGTATCCATTTGATCAAGTGAACCCTATCAAACAGCCGGATATTTTTTTCCTAGGTTTAAAAAAAAAAGTATCTAGGGAGTATATACTATACTCATTGCCCATGGGTCAATAAAGAAAATACTCGGTTTTTGTGTGATTAATGCTAGAAAACATATACCTAGTTTTATTAAATTTATTTAATGTTCGTCAAGTTTACATTTAAAAAAACGTTCCAAATTTCAGATATTCTTTCATGACCACGATGAACACAAAATTCATGAAATCAATGAAACTGAAATCCTAAAAACTAGTCGCACTTTCGCGTTCATAGAAGCCATTGTGGGGTTCTTTACTTCCGGAAATTATCACTAAAAGCTGACTTCCCCAAAAATAAGTAATCAGAACGTGATCTACCTGATTTTCGTAGTTTTCATTACAATAAAGCATAAGATTTATTGAACAAAATTAATGCAATTAACGCGAAAATTGTGCAAGTTTTTGTGAATTTTCTTTGCTAATAAGAGCAACATGGCGGAAAATCGAGTTAAGAAGAGATGACATCAATTTTGACGGGGATACATACAAGGAAACAATATTGAAATGGAACGAATAAGAATATCCAAAATGGATGTCAAACTTTTTCTCTTGAACTTTATTTGCAAAGAACACTCATCTCACAATAAGTAACATAATTGTTCATGCGACTAAATTAGTGATATCAGAAAATGATCAAATATGCTATGCTCATGGTTTTTTTTAAAAAAATTCTTTATTTAGGGAAAAGAAAAAAAAAATAGACGCCGGCTGCGAAAGCCAACAATGCGCGCTGCTTTGCGAAAATGTTTTTGTTTTGCGCCGTCAACAACGATGCATGCATACACATTTAGCAATGCATTGACCATCAGCGAAAAATTAATTACCGCGGCAGACCAAATGTTTGCTTGGCGAACAGATTAGTAAAAAAAATTAATTTTTGAGTATTGGACGACATCTCAAAATATCGCAAAATTTTAGTGTACAAGAGCATCGATATTAAAGATTCGGAAAAAATGGCGCGTTGTGCTAATTTTGTTACAACATAACGTCAGATTATTTGCAAAATACCTGTAAAAACCTTTTGGGCATCCCCAAGGCAACTAGTAACTTGAAAATAATTTACGTAATTTTCAAATCAATAACAATAGACGCGCTCTTTTTCGTAGGACGATAGCTTTTAGCCAAGATGCCGCGTGGTTGGTAATTATGCAGATATTTGGGAAACTGTATCTGCCATGAAATTTAATAAATCTCGTAAAACCAATGAGCAAACTAAATTGACCACTTGGAAATATTTTTCCGTTAAAAATTACACCCGCGTGAAGTAAATATGAGGAAATCTTCGATCCACATTGAGTTTTTTTTTGTTTACAGGATTACAGATGCCACAGCAGTTTTATTACTAATAATAATTATATTCGTGGTACTCACCTGGTTGGCACGACGCCCCCTTTTCTCAAGCTCTATTCTTTTCTCCATTATTGCTGATAAAAAATATTTATTTGGTCACTTCACTACCTTTTACTTTAAACACTTAATTACGAACAGTACAGCCTGACGGGCACGCACGAATCGTTCCTTTCCTATATCGTATTAAAGTGAAGTTTCTTTGAATGTGTGATATAAATGTTTCGTTAAATTCATGAATGTTTCATTTTGCTTGTCGATCCTATGGGAATAAGGCTAGGACTGGTGGAATCTGAACTTTGAATAAAATAATTGAACACGCTGAGTACGTGTGTTCCTCAGTTGAAATGATGAGGGAAGTTTGGTATCGGATTGTCGTTTCGATGGGCATTACAAACCACGTTTACATGATGGCTTCATCACTTTTTTCTTAGACTTTATTATAAAATTTGTAAATATCTTAAGTAGCAAATGGGAATAATGATGTATTAAAAATAGAATGAATTTTTTTTATTTTAATCATGAATTAATGTTTTAACTAACTATTGTATTAATTTACTATTATATTATGTTATCTTTTGAATTTATTATTCGACTTTCCTATTTGTTTGACATGATTTTCAGTTTTTTAATGCTGCGCTTTATATTTGTCTTTCAGTAAAAGTTGTATAATGTTTTGTTTTTCAATGAACTTACTCTACTTTCTTTACTTTTATCATAAACCAATTAGAAAGAAAACATATTAACCATCAATTTGTTAGAGCTACATTTGTCTAATTTCAATGTTTTTTAAGTTATTATAAGACTGGTAGACATTAAACCCAGCAAGATTGTTTACACAAAAGAAATCAGAATCAAATTCATTACGTTTGCTCAAAAATATTGTTTTTAATTTTTATAATTATATGTTTAGTGGTGATTTCAATTATTGAGCCAATTTAAAATTAGATATTCAAGCCCGTAGAGCAATAATAGAAAATACATATTGAAAGTTCAGTAATTTGTTCAAAATTTATAAAAAAAGATATATGGGGGTACTGTTTTGGCGCTGAACCACTAAGCAACTAAGCAAGCATTATTGTCTGTCACATGCCGAATTGAAAAAGATTTTACCGGAATCATAATGAAGTCCATCCAATCCTTCCAATTAATTCAATTTGTATGTACGTTTACATGCAGGATGGTAAGACGTTTGTATCGGAATTGGAAGTCTTCCAATCCTAACATTTAAAGCAGGATTTACATTATGATGACATACAATTTTACATTTTGTACATCGTATACGGAAATTTATTTACGAGTGACGAGAGAAGCAAACGCGTCCTGAATTTTTACTGGACGCCGATTTGTCACTGTGTGGGTGTCCGGAACTATAAAAAGACCTCAAGCATAGGTAGTTTTTATAGTTACTGAAACTAAAACATTGTTATTGGCAGCCCTAATTTGTCAATTTCGACTACTGGAGCTGCCATATTGCTGTTTTGTTACTATAATTTTATGGCATATACATATATGTAAGGTAAAATTATTTGTCGAAATAAACAAAAGTAAGGTTTAAGTTTGTAATTAAATATTACGAAATAGAAAGTTATTAAATATTTCTTTATAGAAAATATTGAAATTATTTCTGAGGCAGTTTTTTGCTAAAATTATTCCGCCTTTGAGATAATCCGTCATGTGAACACGAACCGGGCTGAAATTATCTTCACCGGCGTTAGTTCGGTAGTGGAGTGGAATTATTTTCATGTGAGCACTTGAGTGAACTTTTTGTTTATTATATGAAATAAATATTAAATAAAAATTTCGTTATCGTACAAAATGATGATTGCAGAACTGAATTACAGTACCACCTGATATTTTGCGAGAAATTTTTTCGATATAATCTCATCCTTTGCTTCGAACTCCTTCGTGCTTTCATACAATATTTTAGAAATTGTAAAATTATACTTCTTTTCATGATCCGTCTTTGAATATCTACGAAAAAACGATTAAAATCTTGACAATTTCCAATTAGACAGTTTGACAATTTAAGAGTTTTGCCATAAAAAGTAGAGGGGACTGTACGCGTGAGGTATTGCAATGATTGCTTTCGCAGCATTTAAATTTCAATAAACTATCTCCCTCACAATTTCTGTAAAAATTCCATGAAATCATAATTTAAAACCTGCTTAAGCATTAGTTCGAAATAAGTTAACGAGAAACTGAAATTTAATAAAAATTTACACTTCAAGCTTTCGAAACAACATTATTTCAAATTCCTAATATTTATTAAGAAACCAACAAACTTTAAAAAATTTCACTGAATTGCCGAACTCTGAAATGTTACTTTCAGAAACGTCAAAAATAAGGGAATAAGTTTATTCACGTTAACTGATGCCGCTTCCTGTTTAGTTATTTATTCAATGATGCTAATAATGCATGGAAGTCTTTGGGCTAAATTCATTAGCGAAGTATTACCGTCATTCTAAATTAAATATTTAAAGACCGACATGTACATTAAAACAATGGATTGACTTATGAACAAAAATGGCACAAATTTTGTTTCTCCAGCTTCATTTCTACACTGAATCAGCAGCCAAAACTTAAATACGGTAAGTATGACTCTATAGGCTCAACGACAATTGAAAAAAAAACTACGAATTTGAACGAGACTGAGGCCTACTTACGAAAAATTTATTTTTAGTCGAAATATTTATCACATTCCGAGGGATATTATCTTGGTATTTAATGTTTTAAATTTTAAAAAGTGGTAAAACAAAAATAAATAGAAGTTGATTTAATTGAAAATTTGTTCTTCTATTATTTATTTGGCAGTTCCGTAATGACATTTTATGTGTTCAATTTTAAGACTGAACTACAATAGAAGTAAATGACTTTGCCAAATTGAACAGACTGAGTTTACTTACGAAAAATTGATATTTTTAACCTATATCCGTTATTATTTAATGTTTTCAATTTTAAAAAGTGGTTATTGTGGGTTGTTATTATTATAAGCAATTGCTCGTGTCTAGCATATGCACATTGTGGTTAGGTCTTAAAGTTAATTTGTGTACGCCTGTTAATTTAAAGGACGCGTTCGCTTTACGTATGTAAATTTACTTACGTATACGTCTATTGTAGTTCAGCATTTAAAAAGAGGTAAAGTGAAAAAATTAACAAATGGAAGTTGATTTAATTGATGATTTCCCGTACACTTATTCCAGTAAACAATACTGGCTGACAAAGTTACAGCATTGTAGAAAAAAAAGTAGACTCACTCGACTTCAACCTCAAACTGGCCGGCCTCACCAACTTTGCCATTGGGTTGGGAGTAGGGTTTCCAATTATCCGACATTAATGACTATCCGGATATAGAATACTGAAAACTCAATATCCGGATAATCCGGATATCCGGATAACAAAAAACAAAATAAATAGCTTGAATCCAATATTTCATGGTGTTTTATAATTTTTTTATTCAAATATTTTAATTATGAACATTAATAGTTAATAAATAGTAAAAAAACATTATATGATTTAAATTGATTTTGTTTTTAAAAAAGAATATTTTAAAAAGTTATTGCATTGAAAATTTCAAAATTGTAATTGATTGAAACTGTAAATGCTTTATTGTAAGATATGCATTGAATAATATGGTTTTTGCGTTGCTCTGCTCATCAACAGTAGAAATTACCACTTCCAGTTATCCCTGCAACCTGCAATGTATTGGGAGCACCTTTGAATTATAATCAAAATATTTATGGAATGTGGTATATTGCCTGCTTCTAAGAAGATTTACTTTCATAAGCATTTTATCTCGACGTTCATCCATTCGTTTTTTCTTCTGTTTCGATAAATTTTAACCTAAGTTCGTTCTAAACTCGTCTAAGGTTTCACATAGAAATTTATAAGCACATTCAGCGGTCAAAAGTGTAGCTGAATTTTTATTTAATTCGTTTGCTGCAGTCTCTAGTGGTAATAGGACATCTAACATTTCTTTTAAACTTGATTGCCCTTAAATAGTTAAAAATTAAATGTCGCATCGTTGACTGCTGGCTTTCTCGTTGGTTACGTCAACAAGTCGACCCATCGTCGATTTTATATAGATAATCATGTTATATATGGATAACGCCATACGGGTAACAGAAAACTCCTACACCGGAATCTGGAGACATCTATTTACTCCATAATTAATGTATATTGTTACGTGCAATAGAAAGAGACAACTGGTGACATCTACTGGCAATGGAGAGTAAACAACTTCAGGCTCGGAGGGTAAACGACTTCAGGTTCGGAGAATCGATTATGAAATCTACAGGAAAGTTCAGGAATAGAACAAATAGAATAGTCAAGAAGCTTTTGGAATAGAACACTCCAAAATAATCCGGAGAGTTTCTAGGGTATAAATATAACAGTTGTCATCGCCAGAAAAAGAGTCTTGTCTTAGACGTTGCAGTGTTAACAAGTGAAAGTAATAAAGAAGCGAAAGAGTGTAATTAGATTGCGATAATAGAAAGTACAGTGTTAGCAATAATTAAAGTTGAGTTGATTAAATGAATGTTTGTGAACTTTATTTGATTTAAGTGTAATAAAGAACTTATATATTAATTATTTAATATTGTGTTTTAAATAACGAAACAAAGGCCACGCTCGCAACAACTGGTGTCAGAAGTGAAATAAATTCGCGAAATAAAGTGGTGGCAATTGACTTAAAAATTCAAAGTGTGACTAATTTTGAGAAATTGTGTTAAATTGTGAAAGTTCTGGAAATTAATTTATATTCTTCTGTAAGAGAATTATTAAAGTAATGGGGCGCAAACTGGAGGAGCTTCGGATACAGGATTTGAAAGTGGAGTTAGGGAACCGGTCGTTACAAACGACAGGTCCAAAGAATGTTCTCGTCGAGGGACTGAGACAAGCTTTGATAGAAGAAACGCAGAATCCTGAGACATTTGTTTTCGAAGATAACTTGGAAGAAAACGAAGGTGAAGAAGAGCCTGCGATGAAAATGGAACAGCTTTTGAGTACTTTAATGAGCAAAATGGAAGCCCGTTTTGATGAACAACAGAATTCCAATGAGGAACAAAAAATCTATGGAAGCCCGTTTTGATGAACAAAAGAATTCCAATGAGGAACAAAAGAAATCTATGGAAGCCCGTTTTGATGAACAAAAGAATGCTTTCGAGAACAAAAGAATTCTCTGGAATCCCGTTGGGATGAACAGAAGAATTCTTTGGAATCCCGTTGGGATGAACAAAAGAATTCTTTGCAGAATTGTCTAGAAACTTGTTTGGAGGAACAGAAGAAATTTCTGAAAGTTTCATTAGACGAACAAAATGTGAAAATTGAAGGAATACAGCAGGAAGTGTTGGAAGTTCGACAACAAGTGTCGGGAGTACAACAAAATGTCACGGAACAGCTTGATAACTTTAAAGCAGATCTGGAAAGAATAAAGCATCGTCAGCCTCTAAACGTAGCAGCTGAAATATCCGGAGCAGGTAGAATGAAAGCTCCAATATTTGATGGACAAAATTCGTGGCATATCTTCAAGAGACAATTCGAGGCAGCTTCAGAGGTAAGTGGATGGAATGATGAAGACAAAGCTATAGCTCTGGTGTTAGCACTTCGAGGTCCTGCGTCAGAACTCTTACAAACTGTACCGATTGAAAATCAACGTAATTACGCTTCATTAGTACAGGCGATAGAATTACGTTACGGAGATGAACACATGCAGCAAGTATATCGCCTACAGTTGCGCAACAGGATTCAAAAGCATAGCGAATCACTACAACAACTGCAGGCAGATGTAGAAAGATTAGCGCATCTTTCATACTCCAGCGTGAATGCGGATTTTCTCAATGAAGTGGCGACGGAGGCATTTGTTAACGCTATTGCAGATCAAAATTTACAACAAGCGTTAAGGCTAGCAGGAAAGAAATCAACAGCAAAAGCACTAGCCTATGCATTAGCGTATGAATCTGCCAGACAAGCTTCACGGAGTGCAGTACGAGTGAGAGAAATTTCAGTGGAAGAATGTACTTGCAACAGAGTGCAATCATCACAGAGCCAGCCTTCACGTGGTGTCCTTCGATGCTGGAATTGTAATATACCAGGGCACCTTCAAAGAGACTGCAGAAAACGTCGACGAGTGGAATCATCAGAAGAGGGGAAAGAATAATGCCAAAGATGTCGAGCCAGGGAACAAGCTATTCGTGGAGAGACTAGATATCAAGCAGCGACTAGTCGCATCATCTCTCCTCTTGAGCAGTCGGAAAACTAGTAAAAACCAACTTCGTGGGGCAGAAGTTGGTTGGTGGAATCGACGGCCCCGAGTCATCATCCAAGTAGGTCAGTTACAGAGAAATAATAGCAGTCTTGTTATATATGAAAGTGTAGGTAAAATGACTACGCAGTTACTATCGATACTGGAGCTTCGAGATCAATTACTAGAGCAGATCTTGTCAAGAACGAATGGCTTCACAACACCACCAAATATCTACTAAGAACAGCAACTGGAGCAGCAGCACAGGTGTTTGGAGTAATAACTTTAGATGTTCAACTAGGCGAACTAATATTTCCTCACACTTTCCTGGTTTCAGACATAATGGATGAATGCATTCTTGGAATAGACTTCATGACCACATACAAAATAAATCTGGATGTCGAAGAGCGGATTCTCAAATATGGGAATATAGAAATTCCTATGAGACTAGGAGAAGGAGCAGATTATCCTGTGAAAGTAAGGACGATGGTCTGCGAAAATATTACTCTTTCGCCATGCTCCGAGACACTAATATGGACAAAGCTTACTGATGACATCGAGACCTGCCGATTCTATCTGGTGGAGCCTTACCCCACAAAAGTTACATCTAGTATCATTGTTGGCAAGACTTTAGTGAAGGCAGAAGGTGCAACATTAATACAAGTCAGAGTGCTCAACACATCCGAAAATGAGGTACAACTAAAAGAAGGTGCTTTATTTGGAAATTGTGAACCCATTTACCAAATCGTCAATTTGGATAATGGTAGTAATGTTAAGGAGACAAATACTATACCAGCTACTACTCAACAGGTGCAGAAACTTCTTTCGTCCAGTGCCTTAAGTTGAACAACAACACAACGATGCCAAAGAGGTGATCGATGAACTTTCGGAATTATTTACAATGAATGATGACGACTACGGTAAAACAAATCTTGTCCAGCATCGAATCGATACAGGAGATTCCAGGCCCATTCGACAGACACCACGAAGATTGCCATTAGCCAAACAACCAGAAGTTGCAGACATGATGAACTCCATGAAGAAACAAGGCATCATAGAGGAATCTAACAGCCCTTGGACATCGCCGGTTGTTCTGGTTAGGAAAAAGGATGGCAGCACCCGATTCTGTGTAGACTACCGCCAACTAAATAACGTGACGAGAAAAGATAGCTATCCATTACCACGGATTGATGACACATTGGATACCCTTTCCGGAGGGCAATGGTTTTCCACGCTGGATTTGAAGAGTGGTTACTGGCAAGTGGAAATACATCCCGAGGACCGAGAGAAAACGGCTTTCTCAGTTGGCAGTGGCTTATGGCAATTCAAAGTAATGCCATTTGGGTTATGTAATGCTCCAGCCCCATTCGAACGACTAATGGAATGTGTTCTACGTGGTTTAACCTGGAAAACATGTCTTGTCTATTTGGATGACATAATACTAATCGGAATGACATTCATGGAACATAAAAACAACTTACGGGACGTACTTCAAAGACTCAAAGATGCAAAATTGAAGCTCAGTGCGAGTAAATGTGCTCTATTCAAAAATGAAGTTAAATATTTAGGGCACATAGTTTCATCACAAGGAGTGAGAACCGATCCAGAGAAGATAGCAGCCGTCAAAAATTGGCCAGTTCCAAAGGATAAACATCAATTACGGAGTTTTCTTGGTTTAGCTACCTACTACAGGCGATTCGTGAAAGGTTTTGCAGATATAGCAAGAAGCCTACATCAACTTACCGAAAAGGGAAAGCCGTTCATATGGTCGGATAAATGCAACGAAAGTTTTGAAAATTTGAAGCAACAGCTCTGTGAGGCTCCAGTACTTCACTATCCAAAGCTGGGGAAAACATTTACATTAGACACGGATGCCAGCAATGAAGGTATTGGTGCAGTGCTTTCTCAGGAGGAGAATGGTCAAGAAGTTCCAGTAGCTTACTATAGCAAAGCATTTTCAAAGTCAGAAAAATTATAGTTCTACAAGAAAGGAGCTACTTGCCATTGTAAGTTCAACAAAGCATTTTCATAAATATCTCTACGGACAGAAACTCATCCTTCGCACCGATCATGCAGCGCTTAAATGGCTTCTGCAGTTTAAGAATCCTGAGGGACAAGTGGCGAGATGGATAGAGCGACTCCAGGCCTATGATTTTGAAATACAACACCGAAGAGGTCATATCCATGGAAATGCAGACGCCCTTTCACGACGTCCATGCAAACTTGAATGTAAACATTGCGCCCGGATGGAAGAAAAAGAAACCACAGCAACTATACAGTTGGTAACCGTGGAACCATCTACAGGTTGGGACAACGAGGACCTGCGAACAGCACAACGAAAAGATCCGGACATTTCACCTATTCTTGCTTGGAAAGAAGACATGGAAAGACCAGACTGGAAGGATATTTCGGAACGGAGTGAGAAGCTGAAAAGTTACTGGGCTCAATGGAACTCTCTTCATGTTGAATGTGGTATATTAAAACGCAAGTGGGAAGCACCTAATGGCGAAACTTTCCGAATGCAGATAGTCATGCTGGCAACAAACGTCAAAGATGTTCTAGAAGAAATGCACGGTGGAATCTCTGGAGGACATTTGGGAGTGAACAAAACCATTTCCAAAATACGAGAAAGGTGTTATTGGTTACATATGCGAGAAGATGTGGAGGAGTGGTGCCGCAGATGCACTGTCTGCGCTGCTTGCAAAGGGCCGCAGCACAGAAGCAGAGGAGAAATGCATAAGTATAATGCCGGAGCCCCCTTTGAAAGGATAGCTATAGACATCGCTGGACCTTTTTCAGAAACGGATGGTGGTAATCGTTATATATTAGTTGCCATTGACTATTTCAGTAAATGGCCTGAAGCTTATGCAATCGCTAATCAAGAGGCAACCACAGTTGCGGAACAAATAATAACGAATTGGGTCAGTAGGTTTGGAGTGCCTCACGAACTTCATTCGGACCAAGGACGGGAACTTCGAATCGCGAACTTTCCAGGAGATGTGTAAAATGTTGGGAATAAGAAAAACTAGAACAACTCCTCTACACCCATAATCTTATGGCATGGTAGAGCGCTTCAACAGAACATTGATCGAGCATCTAAAGAAAGTAGTTGACTATCATCAAAGCGATTGGGATCGACATATTCCTATATTCCTAATGGCTTATAGATTAGCCGTTCATAGTACTACCGGACAAACCCCAGCTAAAGTCATATTCAGAAGAGAGATGCGATTACCTAGCGACCTCAAATTCGGTACCCCCCGAGGTGAGCAAAAGTTACCAGAAGACTACGTATCGGAGCTCAAACAACAATTAGCTGATGTACACGAGGCCACGAGGACGAAATTAGCAACAAATACTGACCGTATGAAGACCCGCTATGACTTACGTGCTAATTCCGCAGGATTTAACGAAGGTGATCTTGTTTGGCTGTACAACCCCAAACGACATAAGGGACGTTCGCCAAAATTGCAACAACACTGGGAAGGACCGTATTCAATAGTAACTAGAATTAATGACGTGGTATACAGGATTCAGCGTGGCACAAGAGGCAAGCATAAAATTGTTCATTTGGACCGCTTGTGTCAATACTACGAGCATCAAGACCGTGGACCACCTGTTGTTCTAGACGAACAAATTTAAGAAGGGGGCAGTGTTACGTGCAATAGAAAGAGACAACTGGTGACATCTACTGGCAATGGAGAGTAAACCACTTCAGATTCGGAGAGTAAACGACTTCAGGTTCGGAGAATCGATTATGAAATCTACAGGAAAGTTCAGGAATAGAACAAATAGAATAGTCAAGAAGCTTTTGGAATAGAACACTCCAAAATAATCCGGAGAGTTTCTAGGGTATAAATATAACAGTTGTCATCGCCAGAAAAAGAGTCTTGTCTTAGACGTTGCAGTGTTAACAAGTGAAAGTAATAAAGAAGCGAAAGAGTGTAATTAGATTGCGATAATTGAAAGTACAGTGTTAGCAATAATTAAAGTTGAGTTGATTAAATGAATGTTTGTGAACTTTATTTGATTTAAGTGTAATAAAGAACTTATATATTAATTATTTAATATTGTGTTTTAAATAACGAACCAAAGGCAACGCTCGCAACAATATACTACCTTTTTGGGCGATTAAGTCAATATTTTATTTATAAATATATTTAATTTTAACCACACTGTTATCATGTAATTTCAGTGCTTAGTAGGTTTTGTTATACCCTAGACGAAATCTACTGGGTATACTAAGTTTGTCCTTCCGTTTGTAACGCATAGAAATAATTATGGTAGAGCAAAATGGAATGTATAATGTATAATATTAAGAGGTATTTTGATTTTTGCATGTCCGTCTGTCCGTTTGTCTATCTATCTGTGTGTCCGCACGCTAAGTCGAGAACGCATGTACTTAGACAACTGAAATTGTGCACATGATCTTTTTTTTTTTAAAAAAAAAGTAAATTCAAGTTCGAAAATGGGACAAATCGGGTAACTCCTTCCAGGAGTTGCCATAGAAAACTTTCGTTTTTCACTATATATTTGGACATTGCTTTAGAGAGCATCAGCGTAGAGAGCTGAATTTTTCTACGCGACGTTTTCATAAAAATAGTAACGATAATTTCATAAATGAGCTAAATTGGGCCATATAAAAATTTTAATTTTTTACGTAGGTATTCTGTGTACCCAAAAGCTCTTCAGAATATGAAATGCTATGAAACTAGTTATAATGATTTTTATTGTCCGACGAACCGTTCTAGAAATATATGCGAAAAACCACTTAGAAAATCAAACTTACACAGATGGTTGACCATACGAAATTACATAGACCCAGTTTAGACACGTAAGTCTCAGTATGCTGCCTCTGCCGCACGAAATCTGTAGGTTGGGTGATGCTTCATTCCGTAACCCCCGCAAGATACAAGCCATGAACAAAGTCGAAAAAAGAGTGCAGCGGGCCGGTCAGAAGGCGACATCCACAGTCTTCTTGTCTTGCCTTACTGTAGGAGTTTTTCATATAAAAGTTGGTTGTATTTTGTTCAAACGCTATAATTTCCGTAAATTTGTTCTACATGCTATATTTTTTTAAAACTATTAAAAAGAAAACATGTTTGGCTACAATTTGTTTTAACTTCATTTTGCTGTGGGAGCGACAGTTTTGGGCTTTAGGACCTGTTCAAGATGAAATTTTAGTTTTTCCTCCATGATGAGTATACAAAAAGCAGTGAGATGAGCTCTTACTGCATGCTGTACCCGTTAAGTTACGTTAAGGCATTTTAATGTGTCGGTTCCTTCGGCAACTTCATGGCTTGTATTATATTCCGGGGGTTACGTTCATTCCTGCCCCAACCATCATATTACCGAGAAATTTTCGTGGGGCAGAGGCAGCTTATTGACCCGTCTAAACCGGGTATCATAAGAATTACTCTTTCACCAATTCTAGCTTTCTTACTTGTTTTATTTAAAATTTGGATAAAAAAACATCCACAAGACAACTTATTTGTTTATTCAAGGAAACTTTAAACATGAGAAAGTAATTGTATAATCTTTTGAAAATAGCTGAACAGTTAGAAAGAAAACAGTATTTTCCTGAAAAAAAAATTTTCAACAATATCCGGATTATCGGATAATTAAGGAAAAATATCCGGATAATCGAATAGTCAAAATGGGTCGGATAATCCGGATAATTTGTTATCCGGATATCCGGATTGGAAACCCTAGTTGGGAGCTTGATAACCTGATCTCATATATTCTACAGAACTGTCAAAGTTGGTGAGGCCAGCCAGGGGCCCAGGTTGGAAAAGTCAGCACTTTGTTTCACACTTATGTCGTTTTCGTTTGAACATCCAGGTTCGCTCTGGAGGCAACCCCGTTCAATCGAACGGTTTCAGAGTGCACCTGAAAAAGTTCGCTTGTGTATGTATACTAACGTCAAAGTAGCTATGAACTTTTTGCGAAAACTGGTTGGTAATTTGTTTGCGAATAATTTTGAGGATAATATAATAATAGTAGTGGTCTTAATAAAAATTGTTGACTTTAAAGTTAATTAAATAATATCAAATCACAACTAGACTTTGTTTGTGTGAGTGAACTCATAGTGTACCCGAGTAGAAGAAGTTATTAGGGAAGGAAGGCATTTCCTTCCGTTGGCCTAGACGTTCCATAACAATAATGTTGCTTCGCGTAGTTCCTGATATGATTACCGAAATTAATTGTGTGCGTGTTCAATTAAATCACAGTTTTTGATATAAACAATAACTGTATCACAAATTCACAACACGTAATGATTATTAAATTATTATATTATCACCTCAAATCTAAAATAAATATCAAATCTCAAATAAACAGCCGTCCGATGAGAAATTTCGCAATGGCCGGCTTGCGGTAGTATTGGTATGCTGCCCGTAATTCCGATCGAAACTTGGTAGCACGGACTTTTTCCTACCCCCGAGTACATGTCACCTGTAAAAAGTGCCAATATTGTGTGGGCTATGGCTTTCGATGTGAAGTTATAACATGTCGCCACTGAATTACAATTACGACTCATCAGTCGACTGTGACTTTGCCAAATTGTAAATGCATGCGGCACAATACAATTGCAACTTCGACATCGATTGCGCCTGCGGCTGAAACTAAACTTTGCTCAAAGTGCAAATTTGGTGTCGGCTGCGGCCAACTTCAGTTCAATCACAGTAGTCAGCACTTCTGGTTAGTTCAAACAGTTGAAACTTTAATTTGTCACAGTCGACAGAAATGTCGTAATTGTAATTCAGGCCTTAAAGTTAATTTGTGTACGTCTGTTAATTTAAAGGGGGCGTTCGCTTTACGTATAACATTACTTACGTACACGTAAATTGTACCTGAGCCTATAGTCCTATAGTTGTACCATTTTGAGTATATTGACTTATGCCTCGTTTTCATCGTTAAGTTACCACACACGATACAACTGTTGGTCCAAATGTTGTACCAATCTGTGTGCCCGTTTAGACCGTGCCATTTAGGACTAGTTTTACGTAGTTCGACTTACGTAGTACTAATATTAAGTGGTCTAAACATGCCGTATTACGAAAAGCTAGTCCTACTTTAATTCGGTTTCTGATGCGGTATTGACCTACAAAAATTAGTATTAAATGGAGACATAACGTCACATAAGGTAATGCGAGGCTGTTTGTAAATAGTGACGCCCTTATACATAATTAATAAATAATTGTCGCAGATTATCTTATAATGTTTTTCCATTAGCCTGAAAATTTGCATGCTTTATCTTGGGTATTTAGTAATATAAATAGCAGTATTTCCTCATTCTGATTTTAAATTTTCTTCTATGCTCCATTTTCTTGTGCATGCGGTGTACAAACAAACTCAATATATTATTTTTCATTTTTCTCCTGAAATAGCAGGCAGATCTGACAATTTTGACAACTGTCAAAGCTTTAATACGAGCGGACTAAACAGCAGCAGGATTAGTACTACGTAATTCGACTTACGTAAAACTAGTCCTAAATAGCTGCGGTCTAAACGTACTCTGTGTTGGCATACAACCGTTGTATGGTGTGTGGGCCAATTGTACGAAGCATCCAACGATCGCAAGCTCGGTTGGATGGTTGGATGTGCATGCAGGTAAACCGTTGCATATGCGACCATTGTATAGTGTATGTGCTTGTTGTTCAACCGTTGATCCGATTTCATTATCTGTGAAGTTTTTTATTCTAATTGCATTGTAAAAAACAAACCAAAATGGTGTCTATTAAGTAGAAAGACTTCTGGGAAGAGTTTATTGATATATTATTAATTTTCAAAGAAATCATCACAGCTGAAAAAAAATGCACATTTTCTTTTTTTTGACAACCGATGACATTATTTCGTAATACTCAGTATGAAAAATTACACAAGACTAACAGCTGAAGAAATCGGTCTAACAGTTATTCAACACCCGTTGGACCAACAGTTGTATCGTGTGCGACGAGGGCATACTACAAGAGACATTTCTTGAGCAGCTGTTCAATACACCCTTATTCGCCAGTGTGTAAAAAACAACAGTGAACCACTACATCCTTATTCACCAGTGTGTAAAAAACAACGTGCCTGGTTATTGAAAAATGTAAACATTTCTACTTCACATAAAACAAGTAGATATATATCTCTTTGTCACACACATGCTCAATTTCCTTAAAGCTACATGCAATTCTTTCTTTCAAATATTATAATCATTTTTTTATTTTATTTTTTCAAATGATGTCCTATTCGCGTGGGTAATCTCTTTCTATCGATCAGCTGTTCAAGAAATTTCTCTTGTAGTATGCCCTCGTCGATCGTGTGTGGGCCGCTTTAATTTATCTTACTAATGGTAAAATGTCTCTATCTTTTTCTAATTCTTGCAACAGTTCCTATAATCTTTTCTCCCTCGCACATCTCAAATTTTGTTCACGTAAACCACTTACAAAGCGAATTTTACGATAAAAGCCAATATTTAAAAATAGTTTTCTTATAACCCACTTTTTCTTTTATAGAAATCCAAATTAGTATTTAGAACGACAAAATTAGCACTAAAAGTGGCCAACTGAATTAACTAATGCAATCAATCTTCTGATCGCAGCCTTTTTGGGTCCTGCCGTACGTTCAGGTGTATACACCGATGTGCTCTTAAGCACATTGGTGTGCATATCACATGATTGAAAAAGTAGGGAAGCAACTGAACGGTTGGTAAGCACTTCGATTCGAAATGTCAATTTTGAGAGTTCTTTAAGAATAAAACTACGCTAAACGTCAAGACTATTAAGCGCACCGAGATACTAGGCTACCAGGCCGTAGCGTAAAAATCTGCACAGCGATGTGCTGGGGGAAATGACAATGCTTCGGTCGCCTGAACGACATGATGTGTAAAAATGTGACATTATGTGACATTCTACGTACGGCTGAACGCACGGCTGATAACGCCATCGGCCTACCAAACATGAAATCTCATAACATAATTAGCCCACACCAATTTTTTTTTCCAAGATGGCCTTTACCATAAAATCTGGTAAGCAATTTTTCATGGCCAGTGTAGACGGGCGGTTATAACTTCGCATCGAAAGATTTCGCTCTGGCGCTTCGCGCAGGAAACAAATGGCGTAGGCTAGTGTATAAAATATATGTACATGAGCGTAACAACTGCCGTCTTTATGTTCCAGGCCATGACATAAAACCATTTTGCTTCTTGCAAAAGTATTAGAGTGGTACGACTTCGTACTTCTCTTAGCATTTGTTGTTATGGGAAAATGCATTACTTTGAACTTCAACTTTCTGGATAGTATAAACAAGCCTCCGTACTAAAAGTTTGATTCAGGAATTTTGTTGTTTAATTCTTTGTGTATTTACCAGTATTAAAATCTAAGTACTTTGTTTAATAAAATTGTTAATATTTTTTCACTCAAACCTAACACTACACATAAAAATGAGAAAATGAGTCCAACAAACGATTACGCATTGATTGAGCTGGTTATAAATTAAATTTAATTAAAAATAAGAATTTTCCGACTAACTTGATGCCGAATTTTCTTTTTAGATTTTCGAAAAAACTATTATCCAACAAAGGTTTAAATTAAGCCAACACTCACCAACAATCGATATGTGCAATGAAAAATTAAAAAAGTAAAAGTTGACCGGCCAACTTGATGGAGCTGTCTGTCGGTATATTATAAGATTTTCGGTCGACAGGCGATTTTGCTTGTTTCGAAATTATTTCCGAATTTTTTCCACTAGCACAAATGACATTTATAGATTCGTTTTCTAGTTGTTGATAAATTTTAATAATAATAAAATTGGAATTTATGAATTTTTCAAGTGCAGTGGCTTTATTTGTGGAGGATAATGAAAATGACGAAGAAATAATAAATTACCGGGACAAAAGAAAATTTTTAAGGCAGCGGTATTATGTTATGGATATGCCTAACAAAATGCAATGAAATATTCTTACAAGTTTTATAGCTTCAGTTTGAAGAATCTATATAATTAATATATAAAATCATTTATATTGAATAAATTAAAAAAAATTTAACATTTAAATCTAATTTCTTTAATTTTACATACATTTTTTAATCCTCGCTTGTACTATCACTCTCAGCAAAACTCAGTGATATTCTATCGCATTTATCGCCTGTCGAAAGTGTTACAACATACCGACTATCGATAAATTGTCGAACGTCGTATCTTTCGAAGTTATAACATCTTGCCCCTGAATATATAAATCGCTAGTAAAAATGTCTCCACTTCATATTAGCGCCATCTGCATTCCACGACCTAACCATTGATTTTTTCTTTCGAACAGCGTACTATTTTACGAAATCTCAAACCGAAATTTTCGTGGCACTTTTCGCCCACATTTTTTTTTACATAGATTTTGTATAGGAAACGAAATTTTCGCTTGAACAGCGTACTAGGCTTTAATTTCATATAGCGAAAGGCAGTTGTTTTCTGAGACATTATTCTTAGAACTGGGATTGCTTGCCTGTCTACTGCCTGGCCTGGCAAAGCAAAGTTAAAAGAGATAAGATGCGAGAATTATGTCTTTAGAGCTCTTTTTTTTTAGTTTATTATGTTAGCAATTTTGCAAATTCGCTGTGGGTTTTATGGTTCTACAATTACAATTGAATATTTTTAAAGCTTTGAATGTCATATAAATTTATTGACAGATAGTTACATCGTCGGCATGCTCGGGGGACTACTAACGTATAAAATAGTTGCCGCGCGGCGACTTTGGAGATTACTCAAAAACACAATTTTGCCGCTGCCGGTAAAATTCCTATTTCATTCCAAATAAGTCCGCACAATTCGTTAAATGAGGCTTTTTGCATTCTTAAGTATTTGTAATCTAACCTCATCACTTTTCTCTGTTTTTCTTCAAGCAGAGCTACTAATAATAGAATTTCTTCTTCTTCTACATTTACACGGCGAAAGTAGATTTCGTAAATAAATTTCATGACAACACTTTCATGAAATTTATTTCATACTGTTGCGAGCGTGGCCTTTGGTTCGTTTTTTAAAATACAATATTAAATAATTAATATATAAGTTCTTTATTTCACTCTAATCATATAAAACACACAATTCTTCAATTAATCAACTCAACTCTAATTATCGCTAACACTGTACTTTCAATTATCGCAATCCAATTACATATACCTTCGCTTCTTTATTACTTTCGCTTTTTAACACTGCAACGTCTAAGACAAGACTCTTTTTTTGGCGGTGACAACTGTTATATTTATACCCTAGAAACTCTCCGGATTATTCTGGAGTGTTCTATTCCATAAGCTTCTTGACTGTTCTATTCATTCTTATTCCTGAACCTTATAATCGATCCTCCGAACCTGAAGTCGTTTACTCTCCATTGCCATTAGATGTCACCAGTTGTCACTTTCTATTGTACGTAACAATACGTTTAAACTGTTACGTACGTAGTGTTCAGCACAATGGATGCAAATAAAATTAGGTCCTTCTCTGTCGATGTTGTTATCTTCTTCTCACTTTCATCACTTTCAAGTTTCATGGACACAGAAAGTGGAAAGTTACTTTCGTAAGCAGAAGATTTGTATGGAAATGCCAAATCACAAAATTACAAAAATTATTAACGAAAGCTAATGTCGCCGTGTAAATGTAGCTTAATTGTCTTAAAATTTTCCTTCCTGCGACTTTAATTTTAAACCGACATCTCATTTTCTGCTTGCGTATAATATCGTCACGCATTCACGGATTTTGATTATTCCGTTTTTTTACTACATTTTGGATTAAGGGTTGTAACCCGTCACGGGGTCGGGGGTTGTTTGATATCAAATGAAAGATCTTGAAGAGTAGGTACTATCGATTGGAGTACTACCTTTTTTCGATGTAATAAACTTATAAGCATTTAGGGTTTGTGCCAATTCATTTTTCAATTTATTCTCAAAATTTAGATTTTTTTGTCATGATTTAAAATATAGAAGCTGCGGAAATTCATATTGCTTGATTTGATTTCAAGGCTAACCGGACTTTCATTTATACATTATATTTCCAAATTTGAAAAGCAACTCATACGTCAATCATTTGTATGCTTCCTAATTTACTTTTCACAAGAAATGAAAAACAGGTGAACAGTAAGAAAACCTGCAACCTGCAACCTGCAACGTTTTTTTTAACATCGTATCCCCTATAGGCCTAATCCATGCATTCTAACCATTTGAAAACTGAAAATTATGGTCTTCATCTTCCATTAAAGACCATTTACTTCATCATTTTCTGCTTCAGGCTTATTATTTATTGTTTATTCAACCACCTTTAAAATATCGTTCCGGCTTGTAAAGCATTTTTTATTTATAGAAATATTAATTCTTTTTATTGAAATTCGTATTAACATATGTAATTAGAACAAGCCTTACGACCACAGGTAAACATGCTTTCCATTGTGGAATACATTTTTCTATATTAGGAGGAAATACTGACAAAGCAAATTTTTTTCTTGCCATGATGTTTCAAATCTACTGTAAAAATATCTACATACTGATAAGGCGTAAATCACGCTCAACTTCATCACTTGGTACAGTAAGGGAGCCTTACTCACCAGATCATTTCGTTTGATAAACCTTCATTTCAATAAATGTATATTTTTCAGTTTTCTCGAAATTTTTTTGTACCATTATCTTTTCGCAGGATTTACAATCAGACATTTTTTTGGGCAAATCATGGTCGAGATGGCCTAAAATAAATCAAGGCATTACCTGACAATGTTTCTTCTTCAAATAATTTATGTATTTCTAGATCTGGATTAATTAAAAAGCTTTCCATAAAACTATCGTCATTTGCAAAAATTATTTCAATATTACTTTCATGCTCTTCGTTATTACACGCCAAGCTATCTAATTTTTCCAAACTCTAAAATGAGGTGCTAAAATCTAATAAATTAAACGAACCGGAATCGCAATAACTTGAAAATTTCGAAAGAGAATAATTTTGAAACATAATTTGTATTAAATTACGGTATATTCTGTACACCGAAGGATTTCTTTCATATGACCCCTTAAACGTTCTCAACATATGTAGAAATCATACTTTCAGGGCCGTAAACACCAACGAAGATAATCCTATTTCCTGTGTAAAGATTATTCCTATACCAGAATAATTCTGCTTGCTTTGGTCGTAAACACCAACTCGTTTAAAACAATGAGTTTTGGTTATGTCGAAATAAAAGAGTATTATGTTTTAAAATAAGAAATGTTGAATAAGCAATATAATGAACAAAATTAATTTAATTTTCATTTTTTTTTTACATAATATTAAACAAAAAATTTAGTAGAGAAAGAACTTAAGCTCAGTGCAACTAACAGGAATATCGTTGCCACGGAAACGTTCTATTCTTTGTTGTCTGCTGTAATTGTCATTTAAATTCACATTTCGCTATTCGGAATAATCCTCGAATAGAAATTTTACCCCCGGAAAATCTCGGATAAAATATTACACCGGTGTAATACGACGGATTAAATCGCGAGTAATCTTGGTTGGTGTTTGTGCATTACACATTAATATGGATTATTCTGGTTGGTGTTTACGGCCTTTAAAGTCTTGATTTAAGTGTGAGATTATTATGTACGATTGCTCTCACAAATCTTCCAAAAGCATTTATTATTTGAGAGAACCTGATACAAAAAAAAATGGATAAGAAGTTGGAAGCATTTTGGGTTCTTATCCATTTTCGATTTTCTTTCAAGTTGTCTAATAAATTTTTTGTATCTTGGCACATCTTGGCACATTTACTTGGATTTTTAGAATACCGCGTATCAAATAGGTTGTTCGTCTTCAAAAAAAATTTTGCAGTCTGAAGAACAACTTCTTTCTCTTTTTCATCTTTAAAACATCCCAATTGAACTGTAGTTTATATAGCTGATGAAACATTACATAACATTAACGTTAATTTTCTCAAAATTATTCGGCTTTAAACATTGTACGAATGTCACCATTGTCGATTTCATAAACTTTGTTATTATTTTCTAAGAGACTATATTCTCACTTCCAACTAGAATATCATTAGATAATAAGCAGTTACGTACACTTTTAATTAAGTGACAAATATCATAAAAGGAATAACAATATAAAAAATAATAATATAAAAAAATGACGTTTATTGTATTAATTATTAATTTAATTCTATTTTTATTATTTGTTGTTATATCGCCAATAGAAAAACACAGTCTGTAAAAATTTCAACGGTCTACCTATTACGGTTCATAAGATACAACCTGGTGACGAACGGACAGCGAAGTCTTTAGTAATAGGGTTCCCATTGTTACCCTTTGGGTACGGAACCCTAAACAGGCTTTTCTATGGTACAACCGAAAGTTTTTATACAAGATCGGTTGTTAGACTCTTGATCACGTTCAAACGACGCAAAAGCTTTTCTAAAATATCACTTAATTATAAAGTTCAGGACATTTCTTCTCACAGAACCAGCAGCAAGAAACCAATACTTTAACCTCCAATTTCGGTTGAGGCCGCTGATCATTATCAAAAGAACACTTGTCGCAATGTCTTTCTACCCAGTGGCCCTAAATCTTCGCAGCCAAAAATTTTATCATCCTTAACGTTGTATTCAATTTCCATTTTTGTTGACATCTCTTCAGATAAAACTATGCATTTTATGTCTAAATTACTCATTTAATTTAATTTTGCTTTAAGTAAATTGATAGTACGCTCAGAAAGACCGGTATAAACATTAGCAAAGCATCGGCATGCCACTGTGAAATTCATCTAACAAAAGGCAGAATGAAATTTAAATTTAGCATTTCTTGGTATAAGGCAGGAGACTTATAACAAAGAACATCTAACAGAGTTAAGTTATATGTTCTTTGCTTATAATAAAATATGAAGGATTGTTTCTTTTCGGTTTCAGACCAATGACTATTCGCTTTGTGAAAAACTTGTCCCAAAGTAAATGACTTCACAAATTTATTTAACCCTAGATGAAATCTATAGGGTATACTAAGTTTGTCATTCCGTTTGTAACACTTCGAAATAATGATGGTAGAGCAAAATGGATTTGACACCCACGCATAATATTAAAAGTTATTTTGATTTTTGCATCTCCGTCCGTCTGTCTTTCCGTCTGTGCGCACGATAACTCGAGAATACGTATACTTGGAGAGCTGAAATTTTGTACACGGTCTTAAAAAAAAAAGTAAAATTAAGTTCGAAAATGAACCAAATCGGACAACTCCTTAGTGGGGTTGCCATACAAAACTTTCGTTTTTCACTATATATTTGGACACTGCCTGAGAACGCATCGATATAGAGAGCTAAAATTTGGTACATGGTGTTTTCATTTTACTAGCAAATACAATTTCAAAAATGGACTAAATCGGGCAACTCCTTTTTGGTGTTGCCATATAAAAATTTAGGTTTTTTACGTATACTGCGAAAATGATCAGTCCAAGACTTTTTTATTGTACTAAAAATTTCTTCAGAATACGAAAATAAAACAACTTCAAAAACCAAACTTGCATCGATGGGTGACTATACGAAATTTAATACGGGCATTCATCTAGGGTATTATAAGAATTGGTCTTAGACCAATTCTAACTTTTTTACTTGTTTTCTTTCAGTTCATCAGTAAGTGACTCTTTTAAAGTCTGGTTAGAATAGTCAGGATTAATTTTACGGTTTTTGGAATGAATATATAATGCCTTAAGGCGCTTTCACATCAACAACAAGAACAGAAAAATGTAAAACGAAAAACTCAATTTTATTCCACTTTAAAACATGATTTTTGCTCCAATGATTATTAAAAGCCAAGGAAATAGGACAAACTAAGAATTTTACTGAGAAAATAGTCATATTTATTTCAGATTTTTAAGAAAAACACAAGTTTCATGTTTTATCGAACGGAAAACTTTTTCAGCCGAATAATTCAGTCGATAAAATATAAAAGTTGTGTTTTTCTTAAAAATCTGCGATAAATATACTATTTTATTAGTAAAATTATTAGTTTATCCTATTTCCCTGGATTTGATTAATCATTGGAGCAAAAATCTTATTTTTAAGTGGAATAAACTGTGTTTTTTGGTTTACATTTTTTCAGTTCTTGTGTTTGATGTGAAAGTGCCTTTACTTCCAATACTTTCTCCAACAGTTAAGTATATGAGGAAGGCGCTTTTTAGGCGAAGGAAACTGGCATGGATGTATATATCTGTTGTTTCCGGGATAAACGATATCCTGTAATTTCTTAAATATGTTCTTACAGAATCAATTTTAGTAACTGTCAATTCTTCATCTTCCAAATTAATTCTATTATTTTCATCTTTTTCTAAGCATTCTCTGGTAGCATCTTCAACTTGCTCTATGACTGTTCTTGTTTTATGAAGTGTTTTTCGTGCAGACCGATTTAGCATTTCCTTCTTCTATTAATCTACAAATAGCTGACAAATAGGATGTTAAACTATTTCTGAGCAAGCGCAGCATGCTTCATCATATGGCATGAGAATCGCATCATCTGTGAGAAGTTTGTTCGTAAATTGAGTTTTTATATGTTTTTCAGAAAAATGATTTTCACAAACGTACAATTTCTGAGTTTTGTCACTAATTTGCAGGTAAATATTTCCACAATGGTATTTAAAAAAAATTAAAGGATCGATCCCGGCGTATACACACTTAAATAATCTTGATAGCAACAAGTACACTGACGACATTTCGTATCACGGCTCGAGCTCGACTAAACAATTATAATTAAAAAAAAAAACACACAAAATTTGAGGACCTCTAAGTACCTACCAATATCAAGAAAAATTTCACAAAACAAACAGATTAAATACTACTATAATGGATTTTAAATAAATTTCAATACACTTCAATTATTTGTTTAAAATCAAAGTGACAAAACTTGCAAATTACTGAAAAAGATTCAAACCTCACGAATAAATATCCAAGAAAACTCGAAAACTCGTCATTTTAAAATTTTTTCGGCAATAAGTACAATTATCCCTTCGCGTCGCCGCCACGCCGTCTAGACAGTTTTCAGTATAACAAGTCATTTCCCGCTTCACTATGTTTTTAAACCTAAATAAGTATCTTGGATTGGTTGGTTGAAAACATAAGAATTACGACACATATGACACCTTCTGAGAAGAACCGCCATTACTGATTACTCCGAACTGGCATACCTATATATTTTATAATCAATGAAAATAGTTACAAAATCTATGTATACATTTAAAGACCCAAAATTCAATACTATTTTAGTTACAGAAATTCAGCAGGTATTTACAACGCTTAGGCTTAAGTGCAGTTACACAGAAGATATCCTAAAACGAGTGTAGTAGGATTCATCCGATTTCGGAAAGGGCTTAGGTGATAGCAAAGAACATCTAACAGATGTTAAGTTATATGTTCTTTGGTGATAGTAATCGGGCCAATCTACACGCTTCAGGCCGAAGCGGGAGGATTCTTTTCCCCTTGTGCTTAGATGTACCAGCACAATAATGTTGGTCCGCGGTAGTTCCTTATATAATTACTGAAATTAATTGTGTGCGTGTTCAATTAAGTTACAGTTTTTGATATAAGCCATAACTTTATCACAAATTAATAATACAATAATTACATTATTATATTAATACCTCAAATTGCAAATTTAAAATGGCCGAATCAATTTCCCGTCCTCTCGATCGAAACTTGGTATTTCGGAATTTTTCCTACCTCCGAATGCCTCTCAGCCGAAAAAGTGAGGCCGGTGGGCAGTGCTGCCAGATGGTAACATACAAAACTCGGGAAAATGCTGGAGAGAAAATCGTGAATTGGGTAAGAAAATCGGTGAAAGAATTAAATCACATAATTACTTGTTCAAAACATAATTTGTGGAAATCCTATAAAATATAAATAAAATATAAAATAAATTACATTAACATTCTTATTGCCATTTGCCCTATTTCAATATTATCAATAAGATTTATACTATTTTTAATACATTTTAGAATTAAAGCGCTTAAACATGTTTTCATTTATATGCATATTAAAACATTTCTCTCTATTTTTTGTCAAAAAATATTTGGACAATAAAATGCCTTTTAATCAATTTCTCAGCTTTGTTTTGCTGATATTTATGTGTGAAACAGAGCAGACTCTGCAAAATGTAATTACGGGTCGCGTCATAGTTTTTATTTTCAAGCAACCGGGTTTTAATTTCTGATCATTTTGGCACAATTTGCAAAATTTTTGCTCACAATTACAAAAGCTATATAATTCAAACCCTGTAATTTTACCGCTATTTTCGGCAATATTTCATCATCTAAATCTGAATCATCTGACACAGGCCGGTACAGGTACTAAATGAAAGTACTCCTTTTTAAGAAAACACAACAGTTTTTCAAGATATGTAAATATTTTTATACCTGCATTTAATTTTACTTTTCTTACTATAAATTTATCCATCACATAAGAGAAGAATTAAAACAGCGGAGATCCTATTAGAAAAATTCCCGGTTAAGATTGTGAAATCAACTGAACGAAAACAAAAAAGTGTCAATGGAAAAAATGTGAGGTTTGCCCATATTCATCAGATTTCGCAGCTGACTTCTAATCTGCAATATCTGCAATGTTTGCGTCCTTTTTTTACCCACATTTCTCCATTGTTTCGCTCGTCTGATTTACATTTTTGCGTTTATATATATGAAGGAACTAGTTCGTTGCTTTTACCAACTTTTCATGTTCCTTAGGTTAGTGTCAGAAGCGTTAATATAATAAAATATGGGTTAATAGTGAAAATCTCTGAAAATCGGAAGATTCTGTAAAATATCGGAAATAACAGAGCCAAAATCGGGGAATCGGAATTATAGTTGAAAATTGGGGAAAATACGATAAATCGGGGAATCTGGCAGCACTGCCGGTGGGCCCCAGCATTAACATTATACAGTTTTCAAGGTGGCGGTATACCGGTAAAATGAGTGTTTCTGGAATTATATACATTACATCATTTACCAACACCTTCCTCTTCCTTTTTACTTGTTTTTCCCTGGGACGAAAAGCCATAGAATTACACTACAAGGAACAACTAAAGTAATATTTCATAACAAATTCAAATTTACTGAACAATTTCAAATAAACTACATAATGTATATCTAACAAGCAAAAAGCTCACTCTTGAGAAAACTTTCTTCCTCCATAAAAGTATGTTCATGTTATTCGTATTCTTCATTACTTGTGTTACTTATATGCCTATGTACATATTCTGCAGGGTCCCTTTGGGAAAAAGAGCAATATAAAAAACTTCCTGAAACGCTTTCCTAGAAGCTCGTAACATTTCCCTTCTCTATCACAGTTATTACCTTTTACTACGCAGAGGCAAGCGTTTCACTGTTCTAAAGAAGCACTCCAGGGGGTATGCTAAATGATGGGATGAAGAAGATTTTGAAGATGGCTTTTGAAAAGCTTTAATGAGCTTTTTGAATAATCATCGCAGTTCTTCTTCTTAATCCTTCAAGACTGCTTCCCGAAAACAGTAGCAAGGTGCTTGGAACTGTAAGTATGCCTATGAGGCAAGGACATGGGTATGGAGAAAGGCCGCGGTGCGTGCTTCCCACTGACTTATAACAATGGACTGAGCGTATTGTCATTTTCCTATAGGAAAGCATGGCACAAGTTTTATAGTTCTCTCTTTCGCCCTATGGCAGAGTTGGAGCTACCAACACAAAATATTGCATTCTGGAACGTTTGCTTATGCCATTTGATGTTTTTATGTTGGCTACAGATGCAATCACCTCAGAAGGAATAAGGTAGAGATAGTGTTTACCATGCTCCATCTCTCTTGCCCATAAGCAGGATTCAGTTACGAATAACTTTTGAAAATAAAGTCGGAATGAGTTTAATTCCTTATAAGCGATTAAAATACCACTTGGGCACAAGAAAAAACATTTTTTTAATTAAATTCGATTTACGGGTGTAAAATTTCATCTGATTGGTTGAGTTTTACATGTTTTTTATGTAATTGTTTTAAAGGGTGCTCTAACGGTGATATACAGAAACACAAAATTTTTTGTGCCACATGAAATAGCAAATCGCTCAGTCCATTGTTATAAGTCAGTGGTGCTTCCAAAGAAGCGCTTCAGTAGACTAATCTTCTATAGAGCTTCTAAGTGACGGCTATTGAAGCTCTTGAGTTACTTACTAATTTTTCTGAATAGAGCTTCCAAATTATATCTCGAAAGCGCTTAAATTGTATTTCTTTCAGAATCGCTGGCTCTTGCCTCAATGGGATACGCTTGTTATTCAAGCTCTCAACGTTTTTTTCAGAAGTGCTTGATATTTTAATTTTGTGATTTTGAACGTGCAATTTCAATAAATATGTACCTAGCTATACATTTTATATTTTAGTAATATTTTTTGAAGATAATATTTTTGTGTATAATTTTCCACGATTTTGTTCTGGGAGAAGCGATTATTCCCTATTCCCTTTTACAATTTTTGCAGGGTGAAAATTCCCACAATATGGGAGAATTGCTTCAATCTCCCAACACTGATCGCCACATCGGTGAGTGGCGTGGCGAGTCATCAAAAAGTAGAGAATTTTCGTAAAATGTGTGAGAGTGCATCGTAATATCATCGCAGGTGACTGCGCGTGGTGAGTGTCGGGTCGTAATATTATCAACGACCCGCCATAAAAAACTTTTCAATATAACCCGGGGTTTACACATAATAGTACAGCTTGCATGGAAGCTGCACTGCCATACTTCTTGCACGTGTAACTTCTACTGCCATGCTGGCAGCTCAGCTTTAAGCGAACTTGCATGATGAAAAACCATGGCAGCTGAGGTGATAGTAATTTGACATTACACAGTTTTCAAGATAGCGGAAAAGAAATGCTTGGGAGAAATTGATAAATTTATACTGGGAAAATGAGATTTTCTGGGATCTTCCTCTTAATTTATTCTTGGGCTTTTATCGTTCTGCTTCTTCGTTTATTGCTATAATTTACCAATATACGCAGGACTTTATGTGTCAATGCCATTATTTAAATGAACTTGCATGCAAGATGATAAGACATCAACCGAACTGCCTTCTCCTGTGTCAAGCTTAAAATCGCGTTGGAAGGGAGGCTTGCATGGCAAGCTGTACTATTTCATATAACACCCGGGTAAGAGATGAGTATTCTTTCTGTTAGTTGTTCTTTGGTTCGTTTAAGCCTTCAAGCCTTTGTGAGTATCGGAAATGTTACGCTTGAATTCTGCTTGTTTAATTGTTGGGAGGGGAAATAAGTTTCGCTAGACTCCCGCTGGAATTCAGGTTTATTACATGGGTCTATAGAGAGATTTTTACAAATTCATTATTATTTTTATCGCTTCTTGGCATTTTATTATATTCTATGAGCCTAATTTATCACATCATCTTTCTTATTAATTACTTGTCTGGTATACGTCCGCATATCTCCGCGTTATTCCTTTATCAAACCTTCTGTCTTCCCCTGATCAATCACTGTCAAAATCACGTAGGTTGTTTTGCTTAGATAAAGTACTTACATTTCATTATGGACCGGACGGATGGACCTATCGATTTAATTTCGTAAGAGAATTTTTTATGGTGTAGCACGCATCATTTCTGATATTTCTCTTTTATTTTACGATTATAAAGGTATTTGATAGACTGACATAACCTTGATGTATACCATTTCCTTTAAAAGCCTAATGGATACATAAACATAAGTAGATATTTATATATTTCAGTTGAATAAATAACGCACTTATTATTTATGCATAATCACCATAATTAAGCAATGACTTTGTTGATAATTAAATAAACTGCACATATTTCATTAAGGTACACAAGGATATTTTTGTTCTTTCAATGTTCGCATTAAAAATTTATTGATTTTTGATTGTCCTTTGTGAATACATATTCTGTTCCATCTGTAATTCACATTTTTTATTTCGTAAATTTAATTTCCACTCTGTGATTTCTTGGATTCAGTGTCTATACATAAAATCGGTTCAGGGAATTGGCTCCTGAACAAAAAATGAACCCTAACGACTCCTAAGGCAAAAATCTTTTTATTTTTTCTCTCTTTTAAGTGAAATAAACATCGTTCCTTTTGTGACAAAATTTTTCAACTTCTTTTCGATAATTTTTCCATCAAGTTAGGTTTTCGATATTTTTATCTCTTGAATTTAATTTCTTTTGAAGGGTTATTAAGTATAAGTTTTCGTATTACTTTTAAATGAGAGATACTTCATTTGGAAATAATAGCGATATCAAATTCCATAAAAAATAAAAGAAGAAAACTGTTTCCAAATACTTAAAACCAATTAGGTTCTTTCTTAGATTTTCATCCAAGATGAATTCTAAAGAGTACACATACTAAGCTTATCATTTCGTTTGTAATGCATAGAAATAATGCTGCTAGAGTAAAATGGCTTGTTCACTCAAGCATAATATTAAAAGTAATTTTGATTTTGGATGTGCGTCTGTGCGAAAACGCGTACACTTAGAGAGCTAAACTTTTGAACACGGACTTTAAAAGAAAAAAGTAAAATTATGTTCGAAAATGAGACAAATCGGGCAACTCTTTTGTTGGGTTGCCATACAAAAATTTCGTCTTTCACTATATGGACACTGCTTGAGAACACGTTAACGTAGAGTGCTGAAATGTTGTACACGGTATTTCATAAAAATAGTAAATATAATTTCAAAAATGGCCTAAATCGTGTCACCCCTTCTTTGTGTTGCCATATAAAAATTTATGATTTTTACGTATACTGCGGAAACGATCAGTCCAAGACGTTTCTATTGTACTGAAAAGTTCTTCAGAATATGAAATCCTATGAAATTGGTTATAATCATTTTTACTGTCCGACGAACAGGTCTAGAAACAGGTCAGTAGCTAGAATCAAATTAAAGGTAGGGGGGAATCAGAAATTTGAAGTAGGGCGCAAATTTTCGGTACATTTGGGATACATCGGTTCAGGTGAAGGAACATCTTTTTGAAAAAAATAAAACAAGTAAAAAAACTAGAATTAGTCTAAGATCACTTATTAAATACCCTAGATAAATGCTCGTTTGCAATTTCGTATGGTCACCCATCTGCGCAAGTTTGATTTTTGAAACGGTTTTTAAAAATGAGTATAACCAATTTTATAGGATTTCATATTCTGAAGAACTTTTCAGTACATTAAAACCATATAGGACTGATCGTTTTTACAGGATACGTAAAAATCTTAAATTTTTATATGGCAACACCACGAAGGGGTTGTTGCCTAATTTAGTCCATATTTGAAATTATACACGCGTTCTCCAGTTATTGTGAGAACGGGCAGATGGACTGTCAGACGGACATGCAAAAATCAAAATAACTTTTAATTTTATGCATCAAATTCTGTCTATCGTCTTGCGAGTTGAGTTGGGTGGTTGGTGAGTTAAGTTGGATAAGCATACAAAGTTACACACTTTTGCGAAATTAATTGGCATGGGTACAAATCGCAGACTTAGGGAAATAACGCCTGCGGATATCACTAATCGCCTTAACCAAATTAGGTAGATTTTGCATTTTTTGGTTTCCGCATTTAAGAAAATTACAAATTGTAACAAACAAAAAATGGACTCGGAAGATATTAGCTATGTACTTTTGTGTCCACAGTACAGGTCAGAGCAAAATATACAAAAAGAACGCCTCATTCATTTTCATAGAAACGATTTAAATAAAGCGAACAGTACAAAAAGTTCGCTTCAATCTACAGAACAATTTGTGCTCTCCAGTATTTGGGAGTTCTAGAACAAGGTACAAAAACGAGCACAGCTATTGTTTCGCACATCAGAAATGTTTTAAATACTTATTGAGGTAAAAATTTCATTGAAATTGCATTAAAATTGCAAGTAGGGAAAATGTATGGCATACCTACCAGTAGAACGATTAGTAGGAAGTTAATGCAACTCGATGATAAAATGCGAGTGCACAGTGAAATTTCAAATTACTCTAATACCTAAATTCAGTTCGTGGAATGGAAAGAACGACAGTGCGTATGTACTTAAGTACAGCCAAAGAACGAATAATTGCAAGAACTCTCAGCGGTTTCGGCTTCCCTGCTTCCTTAAGCCCGGTACGCTAGAGCCAAGTAATTTTTGTTCCTATACAAAAACTATGTAAAAAAAGTGTCATGGAATGCTCAAGGAATTTTTTTCTTGACCGATTCCTTGAGGTAGTACGATATAGAAAAGTAATTCGAACAGAAAAACTCTACTTCCCGATTGACAAAAAGATGTCGCTGTTTGACGAAAAATCCATTTATGTCAATATTTCTTGAAGAAATAAGTACCGATGCACTTATTTCTGTAAGGAATTTTGACGGTGGTGGATTAATTGAAAAATTGAACGAAGGAACGGCGATTTTGCAAGAGGTGTATCAATTTTAAAATGACAAATGGACGAATAAAAATTGTTTTACGTGTATCCTCATTTTTTATTGGAAATTATCCATTTCTTCACTTTCTTTATTATTTCTTTATTGTCAGAAATATCACACAATTGACAAATCCAAATTGTCAAAATTTCCTTGACCTAATGTCAAATTTTCTTTAAGAAATAAGTGGAAAAATTCCTTGACCTAATTCCTTGGCTCTAGCGTACCGGGCTTTAGTCGTGAAATATGAAAATATGTAAATATCATGATTCAAACTAAGAGAAAAAAAATGTGCAGGTATTGAAAATATTAATGTATTTATCTCCCCCCGCACCATTCACAACTAAACAATCCGGCAAGATGGCAGACAGAATTTGTTCGGACCGACTGCATCCACCAATAATGCACACAAATTCTGAAGAAATATGGTCGATTTAAATTCTATGGAAGAAATGAATTTTTGCCTATATTGAAAAACATTTTTGGTTCGTGCCAATGATCAGTGAGTTATTGAGGTGTGCTATGAGCTCTTCCATACATCACTTTCTTAGTACTACTGTCGACACCTGGGTATTTCAAGTCTGTGCTTTATATTTCATCTAGAACCCTCAATTTATTACATTATTTTATAGATGAACTAAAACAGGTACCTACAATAAAAAGAAATACATGGATCAAACAAGAAACACATCATAGTGAAAATGTTCAATATAATTTGCAGTCTTCGATTTACCATATTTTGGGATTTTCGTAGCACTTCGTCAATATCTATTTTGTCTGAACTTATCCTTTCAAATGAAAGAAACACCAAGCCTGCCATGATCTCTCGTGAGCCATTGATATTATTTGGTGCTTATTGATAGCAATTAGTGTTGAAAAGGTAGATTCGCACGCGGCAGTACTACATCCGATTGTTGCGACTGTTGCAAATAGTTCATACGTATATCTCTGAAGGATGCCCTTTTTCTGTATAGAACTTGTAATATCCTTTCACTCTGATCTTCTCGACCATTCAACTCATTCAAGTACCTTTTCACAATAGTAGCCTCTTCTTTGGAAGGAATTTTAATACCTGAAAAATAATTGCAAATACGGATTTGTTTTTTTCTCATTAATTTCCTTACAATAATTATATATTTCAATGTTGAACAGACTTAAACTTTGTCCAGCTTATCAAGACACAAAATTAAATCTAGTAGATACTCATTGCCTTCAAATCTTTTGTTCATCTCAGCTGTTATTATGTCTACAGTTTCATAATATTCCGCTTTAAATGGCGGACATTAAATTATGCCTGCATTTAATCCTTCAGTTCAGATGTCTTGCCTTTACTTATCTCTTCTCTTCTGGAAACTATTTTGAGATTCTTTTCTACAATATGGTATTCTGAGCTTCTTCCAAAATTGTCTTAATACATCTCTGCTGATCTCAATTTCTTCCTGTGGCATTGTTATAACTTTGCATCGAAAGTGATCATCGAAGCTCTGGCGGTATGTTATAAGATTTTCGTTCGACAGACGATATTGATTGTTTCAAAACTATTTCCGATTTTTCCCCCTAGCATGAGCGACATCTATAGATTATTTTTCTAGTTGTTGATAATTTTTAATGTAATCAAATTGAATTTTATCACAGTGGCTTTATTTTTGGAGGATAAGAAATAATTAATTACCGGGACAAAAGCAAATTTTTAAGGATTGTAAGGATGTGTACTGCCTTATTGATTTTTGAATTCAAGAAACATACTTACAAGTTTTATAACTTCAATTTTGAAGAATCTATATAATTAATATATAAAATCATTTATATTGAATAAATGAAAAAAAAATGTAACATTTAAATCTAATTTCTTAAATGTTACATACATTTTATAATCTTCGCTAGTACTATCACTCTCAGCAAAATCCAGTGATGTTCTATCGAAATTATCGCCTGGCCTGTCGAAAGTATTACAATATACCGACTATCGATAAACTGTCGAACATCGAATCTCTCGAAGTTATAAAATCTTTCCCCCGGACACATTTTATTATTGATATGGCATCCTCCAATCTCGGCTTCGATCCTGTAAAGCCATATAATAGTTTTTTTTGTTACTATCTTTTCCAGTAGAATTTCCATGTTTAAAATAACGCCTTTGATGTCAATACTTTTTGCAATATCATCACCATTGAATTTTCCATTTTTCATTTTATCTGGAGTCTTAAAAATCAGAGAATAATTTTCATATACGACTTTCGTAACAGCCAAATGTCCTGACCAAAGGTGTTCAAGCGACTTCTTGAAAACCTTTGGTCAGGATATTTGGCTGTTACGAAAGCCGCCGCCTTATCTTTATAAAAGGCAGTAAGAGGTAGGAGGTAAGCAACACAAACATGGCCGAGTAGTGGCTATTTTGGAATAGTGTTGATTAAGACGTTTATAAGTTTTATACAATTCTTTTTAATCTGTTTTCTTCTCATGTTCCCCGTGAGCGTCAGCGGTTATCTAAAATATCTCCACCAGGGCTCAATAAAGAACTGAAACGTCTTAAAAATAGAAAGAATAAATTATGGAAAACTTATATGAGACATTATAAGTAAGAATAACTTCCTCACATCCTATAATTAATTCAAGAAAGTTTCCTCTACGCCTTATGATGAGTATACGAGTATTAAGCTTATTAATATATAAAAAAAACGGACAACTACCCTAAGCTACATTTATGTACACGGCGAAAGTGGCTTTCGTAAATAAATTTCATGATAAGTAATTTTATAAAATTTCTGTTTACACGTTTAGATACACGTTTGTTACCGTTTGTTACGTAAGTAGTGTTCAGCACAATGGATGCAAATAAAATTAGGTCCTGCTCTCTCGATGTTGTTTTCTTCTTCTCGCTGTTACCTTAATAAGACTCAGTTTATTTTGGAAATGTTAGGAGAAACCCATACTTTTCCATTTTAAACATTATCATGCAGTGGCAACTTCTCGAAGGCTTTACTAAAGTCTGGATAAATACAATCTATCTGGTAGCCTGTTACAAGCCCGCCAATGATATCCGAGGCAAATTCCAACAAGTTAGTGGTTGGAATTTGTCTTGGATGATATTGGCGGAATTGCAAAAATTATATTTATACCGACTTTAGTAAAGCCTTCGATAAGTTAAGTCACTTCAGGATACTGTTTAAAATGGAAAAGTAGGGGTTTCCCTTAACATTACCAAAATGGACGGAGTCTTATTTAGGTAACAGAACATATCAAATCTTATTGCGACATTCCATCTCTAGAAGTATTGAAGGCTTCATCCGGCGTACCTCAAGGGAGTCACTTGGGCCCGCTGTGTTTTTATTCTATCTATTGACGATATTGTATCCGTTATGAGGCACTACAAAGCTTTGATTTATGCAGATGACGTTAAAAGTTTTCGCTCAGATCAAATCTTTTAGCGATTGTGAACGGATACAAGGTGACCTTCACAAATTTTCCGTTTAGTGCAAAAACAATAAATTGGCTCTCAATATCGATAAGTGTGAGGTTATGACTTTCCACAGGGATCAGAAACCAATCACCTATGATTATGTGCTCTCGGATTCCACGATTCGCCGCCACGAGGGTGCTGTTTATGACTTGGGTTGCAAATATGACCAGAGATTGTGTTTTATCTCCTACATAAGCTATATGGTATCAAAGAGTAGATCTATGCTGGGCTTTATAAAAAGTTGGTCCTAAGATTTCTCAAATCCCACAATAACAATTCGTTTGTACACTTGCTTAGTGAGACCTCTTCTTGATTACGCAAGCCTGTTCTGGTTTCCTTATTACGGTACATACCTCCACTGTATCAAGTCTGTTCAGCGGCTTTGCTCTTAGGCATTCATTGATTCCTCCACCTTATAGGATCATCTGAATCTTTTAAATATGCACTCGCTTGAAAAATGTCGTCAAAGTTGGAATTTCACTACGTTCTGGACTCAAAGCTCACTTTGCTCTAGTCTGCTCCGCTGTCCTCCACTCTGCATTGTGGATTCGGCATAAAACGCGAATGTTGATTTTCCGTTGTTACTTAACAAAATCTTTTTTCGTGATAGTAGGCGAAATTTGAGAAGGCTATCTCTGCTGCATGTTAACTACGCTAGCTCTAACTTTAGCATGTACGAACCACTGACTTATAACAATGGACTGAGCGATTTGCTATTTCATGTGGCACAAAAAATATTCTGTTTCTGTATATCACCGATAGAGCACCATTTAAAACGATTACATAAAAAACATGTAAAACTCAACTAATAAGATGAAATCTTACATCCGAAAATCGAATTAAATTAAAAAAATGTTTTTTCTTGTGCCCAAGTGATATTTTAATCGCTTATAAGGAATTAAACTCATTTCGACTTTAATTTTCAAAAGTTATTCTTAACTGAATCCTGCTTATGGGCAAGAGAGACGGAGCGTGGTAAACACTATCTTTACCTTATTCTTTCTGAGGTGATTGCAACTGTAGCCAACATAAACACATCAAATGGCATGAGCAAACGTTCCAGAATGCAATATTTTGTGTTGGTAGCTCCAACTCTGCCATAGGGCGAAAGAGAGAACTATAAAACTTGTGCCATGCTTTCCTATAGGAAAATGACAATACGCTCAGTCCATTGTTATAAGTCAGTGGTACGAACCCATTAATCTCATGTGCATCGCTGTTAATATTAAAGCTGAGCATTTTGTGGTTAATATTTCTAAGCATGTTTTAAAAAAACTTCTTTATAATACTTAAATCATTTGTTTTATGATGGATTTCATGTCACGAAGTTGGCGTACGAAATTTACGATTTTTCACCTATACTGGGAAAAGGAAACAATGAATATCTTTATCGTCCGATGAACAATTCTAGAAAGAATGCGAAAAATCACTTTGACGAACTACCTTATACATTGGTGTGTGTGTGTGTGTCTATATGGGCATTCTTTAGGTAGGTTTTAGACCAATAAAAGCTTCTTTTCTAGTTAGAATTTAGTTTTATGAAAGAAATATGTTTTGTTCAGGTGTTCGCGAAAAGTTATGTTTTCGACAATGTCAAAATATCTAGTTTTTGGTAAATGAGTGTATAATTACGATTTTATTATTTTTTGTTTTGAATCTGGTATTCACAGATTGAATTTTTATAAAAGAAGTCTGCATATTTTTTGTTTTCCATAAACCATTCTTTTTCAAGAGGATACCAATTAAATTGAAAATTCCCTCATACAATTGGTTCTATCCATACAATATTTCGTTATGGTATGCGAAATATTTTTAATATGAATTTAATTTGAAAAACGAAAAAAATGTTACCTTTTGTCGCAAACGTTAGTGATATTAAAAAAAAAACAAGGCAACGAAAAAGTTAAAAAGGGTATGCAGTTTTAAAAGAACGAAAGTTTATTCCAGAAGAGGGGACACAATCAACATAAATATTTTAGAAAAGGAAAAGAAGAAATCATTAGCTTCACGAATTGATAAGTTGCAAAATGTTAATGATAATACAAAAACATTACTTAAAATGCTTATTTCAAAGAAAGCAGCTATATTTATCTCTTCACGCAGAAATGGAAAAATAGAACCGAAAATCTTGAAACTGTAAAATTCTCAGAATATCGGGCACAAAACAGCGCACATGCACGTCTTTATGTAAGATAAATAAAAGAGAACAGAATTTATATTCGCGTTCGTTTCGCTTTTATATCGCTTCGATAACATAAATATTTTTTAACTCTGTGGTATTTATTCTCATGCTTGACATTGAGCAGCATACCAATGCTGAGAAGTAGACAACACCTCGATAGAATATAAAATCCATGATGGCTGGATTTGGTGCAGGGAAGGCCTCAATTTTTTCTTAAAAATTTACTGGACATTTTTCCTTAGAACTGTTATACATTATTGGAGGCTGACAACAGTTGCTTGGGTCTCACTATCAATTTTTATTAGTATAAACTCGTAGATGAGCAAATAGTATTCATTTCGTTTTAGAAATTTACAGCAAATGTTTCGGGAGGAGGCATTGCTGGCTTAACCTTTGGTTACGTCTGCTTTGCACTAGTAGCGCGTCTACAACATAACAAGGTACTAAGTCATATTGCGTTTCGCAATCACTATATAGTTCTATACACAAGTAGTACCAACTTGATAACCACTGATCGGGTGCAACTCCACATGAATGCCAGTATTGTAACCAATTGCTCCGTTCTCAGTAACTGCTCAATATATTGTTACGTGCAATAGAAAGAGACAACTGGTGACATCTACTGGCAATGGAGAGTAAACGACATCAGGTTCGGAGAGTCGATTATAGAATCGACAGGAAAGTTCAGGAATAAGAATGAATAGAACAGTCAAGAAGCTTTTGGAATAGAACACTCCAGAATAATCCGGAGAGTTTCTAGGGTATAAATATAACAGTTGTCACCGCCAAGAAAAGGGTCTTGTCTTAGACGTTGCAGTGTTAAGAAGCGAAAGTAATAAAGAAGCGATAGTGTGTAATTAGATTGCGATAATTGAAAGTACAGTATTAGCGATAATTAGAGTTGAGTTGATTAATTAAGGAATTGTGAATTTTATATGATTAGAGTGAAATAAAGAACTCATATATTAATTATTTAATATTGTGTTTTAAACAAACCACATCCAGAATTAACTTATTAACAGAATTCTTAACTGGTGCAGACCTCTAAAAGTTGCTCAGCTTGTATCAATAGCTCCTTTGCTCAGCTTGAAAATCCCGAAGCATAGTGGCCAACTTCTTACGGCCTTCCATTTCGGTTGCAAGTCTCATATTATATTCATGTAGTAGCTGAAAAGCATCATTAACCTGCTTGGATAATTTAAGAGCTGCCTCCTTATCGTCTAGCTTAGAAAGTGATGATATTTCTGAAATTTCTGGAGGTAAAAGAGCGATCCTTTCCCTTACGACAGCGTCACTTGATGCAGAGTTCTCTGAATCTGTCAGAGCAGCAACTAAGTCTTCGGGCTCTGGAGGATCTCCAATGGGAACATGTGGGCTTAGCGTAACATGGGTCTCAACCTTACCATTAACTTCAACAGTCTCGGATTTGACATTTTTTTCTTTCTTTTCCGAACTAGATAAATTTGATTTCGGTTTTTTTTGAGGAAGTAGTAACGTCTTCGATTTTTCTCTTTTCAGGTTCTGGCTTTTGCCGTTTTAAGGAATCTCTACTATGGAATAATTGAATTTTAAATTCGTTTATTATCTCTGCGTCGTATACACCTCGCTCTCCCCAAATATTCAAGATTCTGCCCAAACTTGTAAACAGCTTTTCACCAACACAAGTCTCACCGATGTGAGCAAAAACTTTATGAAGGACTATTCCAAACTCCTTTCCATACTCTGGACCTTTTTTCTTGACTGTTCTATTCATTCTTATTCCTGAACCTTCCTGTCAATTCTATAATCGACTCTCCGAACCTGAAGGCGTTTACTATCCATTGCCAGTAGATGTCACCAGTTGTCTATTTCTATTGCACGTAACACTGCCCCCTTCTTAAATTTGTTCGTCCTGAACAACAGGTGGTCCACGGTCTTGATGCTTGTAGTATTGACACAAGCGATCCAGATGGACGATTTTTCGTTTGCCTACTGTACCACGTTGAATCCTGTATGCTACGTCATTTATTTTAGTTACTACTGAATACGGTCCCTCCCACTGTTGTTGTGACTTTGGACAGCATCCCTTACGTCGGTTCGGGTTGTATAGCCAAACAAGATCACCTTCATTGAATCCTGCTGAATTCGCACGTAAGTCATAGCGTGTCCTCATCCGATGGGTACTTACTGCTAATTTCGCCCCCGTGGCCCCTTGTACATCAGTTTCAGTTTCCATGGGGCTCTGACATTACACTTATACATTTACTTTCTGCTGCTACGTGGCGGCCCTTTGTAAGAAGTACACACAATGCATCTGCGACACCACTTCTCTACTTCCTCCCGCATATGTAGCCAGTAAAACTTTTCTCGTATTTTAGAAATTGTTTTATTCACTCATAAATGTTCTCCAGATGCTCCACGATGCATTTTACCTAGAACATCATTGACCTTTGATGCCGGCACGACTATTTGCATTCGGAACGATTTACCGTTAGGTGCTTCCCACTTGCGTTTAAATATACCGCTTTCAATATGAAGAGAATTCCATTGAGCCCAGTAGCTTTTCAGCTTTTCACTCATCCTCGAAATATCCTTCCATTCTGGTTTTTCTATGTCTGCTTTCCAAGCAAGAATAGGCGATATGTCCGGATTTTCTCGTTGCGCTGTTTGCTGTCCCATCCTGTTGATGGCTCCACAGTTACCAACTGTTGTATAGTAGCTGTTTTCTCATTTCCTTTCTCCCAGCCGTAATGCTTACATTCAGGTTGCCATTGACGTTGTACCAAGGCTTCTGCATTTCCATGGATACGTCCTTTTCTGTGTTGGCTCTCAAAGCCATAAGGTTGGATTCTAGTCTCCCTAAGAATAGTTTGCTCTCTAGCTCGCCAATTTGGACATTCTTTTCTCCCTTTCTTTTCTGTTGATTCCTTTCGACGGCATTTCCTGCAGTCGCTTTGAAGGTGTCCCAATTTATTACAATCCCAACATCGAAGAACACTACGTGAAGGGGTGCTAAGTGATAACTGCAATCTATTGCAAGTCTGCTCCTCAGCTCGATATCTTTGCAATTCCACTTTCCTCTTTTCCTCTAGAGCTTCCACTCGTCGGCGTTTTCTGCAGTCTATTTGTAGGTGTCCTGTTGTGTAGGTGTTCTATTACAATTCCAGCATCGAAGGATACCACGCAAAGGTGAGCTCTGGGATGACTGCATTCTATTACAAGTACATTCGTCCACCGAAGTGTCTCTCATTCGTACTGCACCCCGCGAAGCTTGTCTGGCGGATTCATACACTAATGCATAGGCTAGTGCTTCTGCTGTTGATTTCCTTCCTGCTAGCCTTAACGCTTGTTGTAAACTTTGATCTGCAATAGCGTTCACAAATGCCTCCGTCGCCACTTCGTTAAGAAAATCCGCATTCACACTGGAGTATGAAAGATGCGCTAATCTTTCCACATCTGCCTGCAGTAGTTGTAGTGATTCGCCATGTTTTTGAATCCTGTTGCACAACTGTAGGCGATATACTTGCTGCATGTGCTCATCTCCGCAACGTAATTCTATCGCCTGTAGTAATGAAGAGTAATTACGTTGATTTTCAATCGGTACAGTTTGTAAGAGTTCTGACACAGGACCTCGAAGTGCTAACACCAGAGCTATAGCTTTGTCTTCATCATTCCATCCATTTACCTCTGAAGCTGCCTCGAATTGTCTCTTGAAGATATGCCACGAATTTTGTCCATCAAATATGGGAGGTTTCATTCTACCTGCACCGGATATTTCAGTTGCTACAATTAGAAGCTGACGATGCTTTATTCTTTCAGATCTGATTTAAAACTGTCAAGTTGCTCGGTGACATTTTGTTGAGCTTCCGCCACTTCCTGTTCGATTCCTTCAATTTTCAAATTTTGTTCGTCTAATGAGTTTTTCAGGAAAGTCTTCTGTTCCTCCAAACGAGTTTCTAGACAATTCTCCAGAGAGATCTTTTGTTCGTCCAAGCGGGTTCCCTTTTCGTTCATCAAAACGGGCTTCCATAGATTTCTTCTGCTCATCTAAACGGGATTCCAGAGAATTCTTTTGTTCCTCGAGAGAATTCTTTTGTTCATCGAGAACATTCTTTTGTTTATCAAAACGGGCTTCCATTTTGCTCTATAAAGTACTCAAAAGCTGTTCCATTTTCATCTCAGGCTCTTCTTCAAATTCGATTCCTTCCAAGTTCTCTTCGAAAACAAATGTCTCCGGATTCTTTCCTTCCGCTATCAAAGCTTGTCTAAGTCGCTCGATTAGAACTTTTGTTGTACCTGTCGTTTGTAATGAGCGGTTCCCTAGCTCCACTTTCGAATCCTGTATTCGAAGCTCCTCCACTTTGCGCCCCATTACTGTAGTAATTCACTCACAGTTGAATATAAATTATTTTCCAGAACTTTTAAAATTTAACACAATTCCACAAAATTAATCACACTTTTAATTTTTGAGTCAATTGCCACCATTTTATTTCTCAAATATATTTCACTTCTGACACCAGTTGTTGCGAGCGTGGCCTTTGGTTCGTTTGTTTAAAACACAATATTAAATAATTAATATATGAGTTCTTTATTTCACTCTAATCATATAAAATTCACAATTCCTTAATTAATCAACTCAACTCTAATTATCGCTAATACTGTACTTTCAATTATCGCAATCTAATTACACACTATCACTTCTTTATTACTTTCGCTTCTTAACACTGCAACGTCTAAGACAAGACTCTTTTCTTGGCGGTGACAACTGTTATATTTATACCCTATAAACTCTCCGGATTATTCTGGAGTGTTCTATTCCAAAAGCTTCTTGACTGTTCTATTCATTCTTATTCCTGAACCTTCCTGTCGATTCTATAATCGACTCTCCGAACCTGAAGTCGTTTACTCTTCATTGCCAGCAGATGTCACCAGTTGTCTCTTTCTATTGCACGTAACAATATGTACCTTTTTGTGGACCTTGAAATCAGATTTTGTTTCATTCTAGGATAAAGGTTAGAAAACTCCTGAAAAAAAAACAAATTGCTTCGAACCGGCCAACGAAATCGCAGAACAGAACTTGCTCAACGTTGACAGGCTTCAATTTTCGATAAGAGATACGAATTGGAATATAATCCTAATAGTCCAGTCAAATAAGCCAAAAATATGCTCAGACTGCAATTTTGAGTGATGTTTTAGGTTGGTCCTGGGAGTATTGTTGCAAAATTACATATCTCTATACCAAAACAAAGGGGTGAAAAAATAAAAATTCCTTTGAACGTGTGGCAATCTGTTTGCCACGCGTGTGGATAGGAAGTGGTTGGATTTTTAAAAAATTTAAACCACTGTTTTATTCAAGATATGATTCCTAATAAGAACGCCTTGTGTGACCAACCCTTATCTCTGTAAAGGATCGACAGGGGAAACAAGGGAAATTTACAGTTTATTTGTCAGATTATTTAATTCTGCAACATTTCAAGAGATTGCAACCAAAGGGCAAGTATGACATTTTCGAGCAAAGAACAGCAAAACAGGAACAGGGGAGGGGAAGTGGAGTAAGTTATCGGCCTATAATGTTCCACAATATTTGCGCACTTATTTTGCTGTGGTGACGTATCTTCGAACATTTTTGATTCTTCTTTAGAAGTTTTGGGTGGTTATGTGAAGCGAAAAGAGATATGATGCGACTATCAAGCATTTTCTCCTAGAATTTTTGTTATTAGTATATTATATTTGCAGTTTTGCATATTCGATATGACTTTTATGGTTTTAGGTAACTGGGATTACTCAAGTGCGGGAAATAGATCCTAAATCTGACTCAAATCAGAACAGAACGATTCCGTTAATAAGTTTAAAATTGTCATCGGAAAAAGATCGCCACAGCTAAGAGCATGCATAGCAATGTGGTTACCTACAGGAAGCTTAATCCTGAAGGCTGTTATGGAAGTACGAGTACTTGTGAGTGATCACTATTGGACGTAAATTCCATTCTGTTAGCCTGGACTCGACAGCTTATTCCGTAAACAGCGTTGACACAGGGCGGCACGCTAGCACCTGGGCTGGCGCTACTGAAACTTATATTTTATTAAAAGAAGTGTATAGCAATTAATGTTTATCACGTTCCCCAGTTTTTGAGTGGTTTAAGCGTATCCAAGATGGCCGAGAAGACGTTGAAGATGATTCACGGCCTGGTCGCTCTTCCACGTCAAAAACGGATGAAAATATTGAAAGAGTCCGAATCTGATTCCATCTGACTGTCGGTTAACTATTCGTGCGATTGCTGAAACTATACGAAAGTATAAGAAAAAAAACGACCCGAATTATGGAAGAACAAGTCGGTGCTCCATCAAGGCAGCGCGCCGGCTCATTCTGTATTGTCTGTCAAAATGCTTCTAGCCAAGCATAACATCCCACTGTTAGAACATCCGCTTTATTCGCCTAAGCTTGCACAATGCGAATTTTGCATTAAAAAGAACAAGATTTCAGTCCGTTGAAGCTATGAGAGAAAAAACACTGTTTCGAACAATGGAAAATTGGCACGGAGCATTGTAGGGATAGAAGAGGGGTATATATTGAAGGTTATAATAACTAAAAATGTATAAATTCAAAATAAAATGTTTTGCAGTAATAGTCTCGTTATATAATACTCTGTAAGAGAAATCGCATACAGAAATACTAGTATAAGAATTCCAGCCGTTACTGACAACATCAACTAGTTAGGTAGCAGTTTTTGAGAAGAAAATTGAAATTTGAATTAGGCTGCTCGTAAAATCTCCTCAATACCTCACAAGTTTGCGTAAAATTTTATAATCAGATCCCGAATTCTGCGATTAGTTTTCTCGAGAAATTTACTTTTTTTTTTTTTTGTTGAAAGGACTATACAAATTCGCGGGAGTGTAACTGGGCTGACGCGGAAACATTTGATAATTCTAACCGCCTTACATAGTTGACCTTGATAGCACGCTACTGAGAGAATAAATATAAGAGTAGTAGGCTAACTAAACTATACATATGCGTAGTTACTTTATCATATAAAGTCTATATTATAGACAATAAAAATGAAAATCCTTTCAGAAAAGTGTGCTAGCTTAGGTGAATAATTTAAGCCTTAAGCTTAACTTTAACTATATGTGTAAAGAAACCTATATTATCATTAATTCTATAATTTTAATTTGTGCTCAATTCGATAACAGTGCCATCGTCCTCATTATTCCGTTCAGCAAAGTATATTCCATGGATCGGGCCGATCACAACAAAATTTGTATATAAAAATGTGGAAAGCAAGAGAAAAATTGAGCATTCCAAAACTTGGTGAAAGAAATCTTCGGTTGGCCGACACTACCTTAGGACTGAGGAATGTAATCCGATTTTTGTGGAGGTAATGCTGATAGGTCCTAACTTTACTATCAATTTTGGTAATCATGACATATCCATAAAAATGTTTAACTCAGATAAAAACTATGGAGAGACTTACGAACAGTCCTGGCAATTTATATGAATGCTTGAATCGTTCGTTTCTTGCCACGAGGAAAGAACTTGTGATGTTTCGTTCAATGATGCACACTTTTCTCTCTCCACGGAATACATCACTGACCTGATTGACTGTGAGGTGATTCTTACTGGCTGTAAAAGTTGACTTGATGTCTTACAGGGATAGTGGAACACCTTTTGCTTCGTCGATGAAAGAATAGCCTCACGTTGTATATAAACTGGCAACCGAATTTCTTCTTCGATGAATCCCTGATGGCGCTAAATTCTTCGCCAGAGTTGATTTATAGTTTGACATTGTGTGAAAATGACCACGGTCTCTGAGGGCTCCTTTTTGGTACAAAATTTTTGCCTGGATGACTACAAGGTGGTGGATTGGATATACGTAAATTCGACTCCTTTGGTATAGTTACAGCGTGCTGACCACGGATCGTTGTTCTTTCCTCTAGATTATGTCTTTTCATTCGCGATACTTTACTAGTTTCCGGAGATTTTAAATGTTCGTAAATGCCACCTCGCTGATGTTATTGACTTTTGTCATGGCGACTTTCTATGAAGGCCTCTTTCCCGCCTGTCGGATGCTTCTTCTTATTTCCGCACTATTTTGTGTAGTCGGTCCTAGCCAAGGTTTATTCGTGCGGTCGTGTGATAAGTGGCAGTACTTTCGCTGTGTGGACGAGGGGTAGTTTGTCGCTAGGGGACCGTGCTACACACGATGCAACATATTGCATCGTGTGGGCCTGCGACCATAACAAGGCTTTACGGAATAGTGTAGTGAAATTAACGGAAAATTTTCAACATGAAACGGATTAGTTGAGTATTCCAGAAGTTGAACTTATTAGCGGGGTATGGCATAATTAATAGCGTCAATAAAAACTTTCATAAATTTTACAGGAGAATTCATATCTGGCGAAAAAATTTGTCGTACTTATCGTCGTATATTAATTGAAAATTAAATTTGCATATTTTGGGATAAATGGAAACGATAAAACAAAATTAACTATGATAAAAACTGAAGTACGACTGAATGGTGATGATATGCCAAAATATGTAGCAAAAATATACGACAAAAGTACGAAAAAGGTCAGAATTAATCTTTTGTCGTACTTAAATGTCAAAATAGACGAAAAAATCAAATGAACTTTTTTTCTGCCTATTTGGTGTATTTCAGTCAGTTTAGCAAGGATAGTATACAGTGGTGTATGCTGGTTGACTCATTTATCACGGCGCTGAAAAATGTGGGATTCTCATGTGAAGTGTATGAGGAAGGAAACCGTCTGCTCATTACTAGGCACGGAATGGCCGCTGCTTGTTTCCTTATGCAATGAAGCCTCAATACTTTTGAAGACTGGTGGACCCGTCATGATATGAAAGTGAATCCTCAAGGAACAACTTGGTGCTCTTCTCCAGGAGTCGTAAGCTTGGGCACTGTGTTCTTCCAAACTCTTTGAACACACTATGCAACAGTTGCAACAGTCAAGCACCTCGGTGTCTACCATGACTCGACGTTGACGTGGGGAATGTATGTAGAGGAAAAAACTAATGCGGCTATGAGGGTCTTTGCTCAATGTAGGAGAACTTTTGGATGCACATCGGACATGAAACCGAGTGTAGTGCACTGAATTTGTAAGATTGTTGCACTCGATTCTAAGACCCATGCTAATATATGCCTCATGTGTGTGGTGGCCGAGGACGCAAGTAGGGACTGCGATCTGGAAGCTGACGGGCCTGTACAAGTTTGCGTGCTTGGGAAATACAGGCTCCATGCGATCTACGGCTACTGCTACCCTTGAGGTCTTATCTGCCACCCATGGATATTGTCATTCAGGCAGATGTCAAAGAAGCTGGATGTATAGATTGCGCTCATGGGGATGTTGGGTGGACGGCTGGACTGGTTCTTCGCATTGCTCTTTGGCATTCCATTTGACTCGATGGCCTCAGAGCTTTGTTTTGGGCGTCGGTTTTTTTTGGGTTTTCCTGAAAGGGAGTTGTGGACTGAGGGAAGTGCTTCATCGAGCCTTCACTGGTCCTGTCTAAAAAAATTTTCACCGACGGCTCTAATACTAATGAGGTAACCGGTGCTGGTATTTACTTGCTTCAACCTGACATTGGGTTGGAGTATTCACTTGTAAGGCACACCACGATCTTCTACGCTGAAGTCCGTCATCGCAATGGGAGCGATGATAGCCTTTCATATAGAAATCAAAGGAAGAATCATTGCTATCCTCTCAGATAGTTAGGCAGCCTTGCTGGCTCTGAGGGGCCTTCGTATACATCTACTGGTTCTAGCCAGGTCTGGTTCTGGTTCTACCTTTTTTGAATCGGAATCCACTTTTGACGTTGCCGCCTTGGTGATCAGTTCTCTTATCAAAGTGGATGTTCGCATGAAGATATGGGCGAACCTAAGCACTTCTTGGTGGGCCTTATAGAATTTCTGTGACTTTCTATTGGGGCTCAGAAGAAAACAATGCAGAACTGTGGTGGCACCATCATTAGCCACAGCTTGCTTCACGCTTATCTAACAAGGATGGGAGTAGTTGACAACCTGAGTGTCTCTACTGCCTGAAGTAGAGCCCGAGACAACTGAGCAACTTCTGTGTGATTGTCCGGTATTTGCCGGGGTAGAATGGATACGCTCGGATCTGTACTCCCATTTGTGGATGAAGTAAGAAACTTATCTCACCTGTATGAACATGAAGGTTTATTTTATTACACCCAATAAGTGACCACATCAGTTCCAATGATCCTAGAAAATACAAGTTTAACAGCTTGCTTATTAAAATTCCGATAAACTGACACAATTTAATTTGGTTAAAAAAAAATGGCGTTAAACCATTTGTAATCTCTTGGGCTGGAATATAATTAAAACAAATAAAAAATTGTTAAAGTAGTTTTAATATTATTAACAAATCTTTTCGTCTTTCTTTTCACATTAAACTTTACATAGAAACATTTTTAGTCTAGTTACAAATTAACTGTTTATTTTAATATACATATTACTAAATATATTATATGTACCATTAAATTTAGCAACAATTATAACATTTAGAATAATCTTTTTACTTTTCTGGTCACCATTTCAATTACCGACTTTAATATAGTTAACTTTCTTCATTAGTTAGGCTTCTTTCTTTTTCTAGATTGTATTCTTGAACATCATCTTTGCAAATCCATATAATTTTTTTTTTTGACAATATATTTGTTTTTTGTTTTGCTTATTATATTTATATACAAATATTTATTAATTTATTTTTTTATTTTTTATTATATTAACAAAGCGTTTTTCACTACATACGTTGATTCTCCATGTTTTTTTTTGTTTTGTTTATAAATTCAGAATTATGATTTCTCTCGTTTTAGATACTTTTTAACCCTGTGTTTGATCTAACAATTTCGAATAAAACCTTGATTTGATTCCTTAATACGAGGCATTCTAAAAAATACGTTCTTTTTGTTTTTGTTAATTATACAATGAAATTTAACCAGCGAAGGTAAAATTCCGAAGTCTTAATTGTTTTTTTTTTTTAATTTTTGGTAATAATTTCTAAATTTAGTTATATAGTAACTACATTTTTATGAAATTTGCAATTTCATCAATAAATATTGTTGGAAATTGTTTTTTTTTTTGATATTACGTAATTCTTTGACATTTTCATTTTAAATTTATTTAATATTTTCGCGTTTTTAAAAAAGCTTGTGTTATCATTTTACAACTTTTGGATAAATTGAAATTGACATAATTTTTTTTTTAGTTTTATGATTTTATTTCGAAGCAAATTAATAAAAGAAAAAAAAATTACAATTTGACCATATAATATCCATACATGGCGCATTTCAGTAAGTCCCTGTGGATTTCAATATTGTCATCTTAAAGCTTTATAGATCTAACTACGTATTTACTGTCTATTTTGATATTATTAAAAGTTTCCTTTGACTTATTCAAATGGTGCAGACTTATTCGTTATTTTGATAATAAATTGTTGCATTACAATAATTGTACAAAGTTTCATATTGTGAACTTTTCAAACAGACTGCCATTAGCCATTCGCCTTATCTTTTAAGCCAAGATGTATTATAATTTTCAGTTATGGAAGCGTATACGTAGAGTTGGTGCACTGTTAAAAACGAAAATTTGATACTATTTTTTTTTATGTGCTTGTAAACATTTTTGCTAAACACATATAAACGATATATTATCTCTGTGTTTTGTATTAAGCACAACAAACATTAGATATTTTCGACAATTTCAGAGGAAAATATAAAACATATATTTATAAATTTCGGAACCACTCAGAAATTTGAAAATTGGACATTTAGCTAGTATTACTTCTTTATAGGTAAGTTAGTGAAAATGGCCTTTAGCGACCTTGGAACTCCAGAGTTCGAAGAGACATTTTTTAACATGTTATTTCGATTAAAATGATCCCCAAAGTTATATCTGTAACGGTTTATGAGATATTTCATGCTGTCTAGTTCCAACGTATACCAACTAGGTGTAATAAAGTTGTAACTGCTATATTTTGCTCATATCGAACCATGGGACATAAAACATCGACCAAGTCATGCATATACGACTTTGCGCGTAACCCCTGGAATATATGTACAAGCCATGAACAAGATCTGAAAAAGAGAGTAGCGGGCCCCGGTCAGCAGGCGAACATCGCTGTTTTCTTGCCTTACCTTACTGCAGGAGTTTTTTTTATATAAAAGTAGCTTGTATTTTGTTCAAACGCTATAATTTTAATAAATTTGTTCTAGATGCTATTTTATTTTTACAACCATTACAAAGAAAACATATTTGGCTACAATTTGTTTTAATTTCATTTTTCTGTGGAAGCGATAGTTTAAGGCTTTAGGACCTCTTTAAGATGAAATCTTAGTTCTTCTTCCATGATGAGTGTACAAAAGTAAAGTGTGGGCTCTTACTGCATGGCTGTAGCCGTTCCGCTGGGTTGGTGCAAAACCCTCGAGAATACTTCCCAAGCCGTGAAACAGACATTTTCAAGTGTGCGTTGGGAGTCCGATACTTATGGAAAAGTACCAAACATTGACTTTGTATACGGTATAGAGCCAAAACTACTATCCATACAGGAAAATACTCTTCTAGTAATTTAAAGCTTGGTTCCTTTTGTAATCAAAACCATGTTATTATATTGTTAAGTCAGTGTAGCCTTTGGGAAGGTAGCCACATTCGATTTCATCAGCAACGGCATGACACGACGGCACAGCGCCCATATACAATGATTACTTAGCTGAGAGTTTTTGTTTGAGAAATCGTAGTCATTTGGTTAAGATAAATTTTTTTTAATTTTTTTTTTAATATAAATGTGGAGGTCCGCTGTGTATCTGCCGATTTGAAGAATAAGCAGAAAAAATTCAAATCACAAACTATAGTAGTTATATTGTCAATATTCCTTTTAATATAATGTTTTTCTCATTTGTAAATTAAAGATAAAATAAATAAAAACAAAGTTTATCGCGTTAATTCGATTTATATAGCTTCTTTTATGTGATAAGTTTATCAAAACCAGTTTGACAGAACAACTTAATTAAAGAAATGACTGGTGTCTGCAGTTTATAATGAATCATTATAGACTAATGAATCGTTAGTTATTTCTTCATTAAGAGCCCTGTGTGTCTAGGGCATTACTTTGTAATCAAAACTATTTAATTATTTTGTTAAGTAAGGTATATAGTAATTGTAGTCTTTGAGAAGGTAAGAAACCAAGCTATAAATTACTAGAAGACTATTTTCCGGAATGGATAGAAGTTAGGCTTTATATCATATATAAAGTCAATGTTTGGCACTTTTCCATAAGTATCAATATTGAACATTTTAGAAAACGGACTCCGCACGCACACATACATATAGGTTTCTGTTTCATGGCTTGGGAAGTATTCTCGCGGGTTTTTATTGGTTGCATTCTTATTATATACATATGTAGGGGTAACATGCAAATTAAAAAGGATGGGGTTATTTTTGTTGGCAGAAATATAATAAAATGAGTTTGTAAGTTCAATCAACCAATTTTAAGAAGATGGTAGCGCCAGCCGTATCTAGATTCAGACATTTGAAAAATTTGAAATTTTTTTCTCTTTCTACAAAAAAAAATCTTGTCTAAATGCTTGGCAAATTGCAACTACAGTACATTTGCTTGATAACATTTAATTAATTTTTGATTGATTTAATTATTGAATTCTGCCATAATCTTTACATAAGTGAGGAACAAAAAGATCAATGGCATTTCAATTACATAAAGAAGTCCGAAGTCTCTAAATCTTTGTTTCCTCGAAATCACTGAACTTCAAATTAAGTCAATATGGAGACAGCCTGTCTAGAAAATAGTAGCAAAACGACTTTAATCGCAATTTCTGTGTAATTTTCTGTTTCCGGAAATGTTTTCGACCATACCACACAGCATACGCATAGACAATCTACTTCATACAAAGGCTGGGGGCAAGCAGAACAAACATCTGTAACGCCTCGCTCCAATATAAAATCAACCAGCCTTGATCTTAGAATTTCTTAGAATGGAATGGATCTTAGAATTTCTTAATGGAAATATGTTCTTAGAATTTGATTGAAGGTCGACAACGTGTGCTTAGGCCAGTAACAATTTTTATGAGCCTAGACCACTGACTTATAACAATGGACTGAGCGATTTTCTATTTCATGTGGCACAAAAAATATTGTGTTTCTGTATATCACCGTTAGAGCACCCCTTAAAACGATTACATAAAAAACATGTAAAACTCAACCAATCAGATGAAATTTTACACCCGTAAATCGAATTTAATTAAAAAAATATATTTTCTTGTGCCCAAGTGGTATTTTAATCACTTATAAGGAATTAAACTCATTCCGACTTTAATTTTCAAAAGTTATTCTTAACTGAATTCTGCTTATGGGCAAGAGAGACGGAGCATGATAAACACTATCTTTACCTTATTCCTTCTGAGGTGATTGCATCTGTAGCCAACATAAAAACATCAAATGGCATAAGCAAACGTTCCAGAATGCAATATTTTGTGTTGGTAGCTCCAACTCTGCCATAGGGCGAAAGAGAGAACTATAAAACTTGTGCCATGCTTTCCTATAGGAAAATGGCAATACCATTGTTATAAGTCAGTGGCCTAGACGCCAGTGTTGGGAACTTATGGGAAAACTCCCATTTTGTGGGAATTTCTGCCCTCTAAATCATCACTGTGGGAAAAAGGGAAAATATTTTTACAGTAGAACAATTTGTGGGAAAAATCGTCACCAAAATTTTCCTAGAAGAGTTTTATACTAAAAGGTCTGAGTTGGTCCGTTGGATTTTTAGAAATTCTTAGAAGAGTTCTAGTTTTATCGATTTGTGGACGGATAGTTTGGTGCGAGATATTCTGCTTATACATTCATGTACATTTTTACAGTAGAACAATTTGTTGGAAAACTCATCACCATAATTTTCCTAGAAGAGTTTTGTACTAAAAGGTCTGACTTGGCTGGACCAACAAATTGTTTTACTGTAAAAATGTGCATGACTGTATAAGCAGAAGATCTCGCCCCAAACTATCCATCCACAAATCGATAAAACTAGAACTCTTCTAAGAATTTCTAAAAATCCAACGGAACAACTCAGACCTTTTAGTATAAAACTCTTCTTTTAGAAATTCTTAGAAGAGTTTTATCTATTTGTGGACTAATAGCTGGTATGAGATCTTCTGCTTATATACATTCATGCACATTTTCACGGTAGTACAATTAAAATGTATAATTTTTTATTTAAATGTCGTGGGATTTTTGTGGTAATTTCAGCTTTGAACTATGGGAAATGTGGGAAAAATTTGGGCAATATGTGGGATTTTCGAGATTGAAAAGTTCCCAACACTGCTAGACGCATTGATGAGCAAAGGGCATTCTATTCTTCTTCGAAATTTACAGAAATTGTTTCGGCAGAACTTTTATTCACTTTGGTGGCAGACTGAAGTTATTTTCATATACATATACAATACTTTCCTGTGTGCCTTGTCGGCTACCAATAATGCATAAAAATCCTAAGGAACAAATTTCCGCTGCATTTCTAAGAAAAATTCTCCAGTAAATTTCTAAGAACAAATTGAGGTATTAATATATGTCTGTGCTTGCAGCCAACATCTTCATTTCCTTGAATCAATTTCAAACGAAGTCATTATGGATACGATTCTACTACAAATTTCTGGGTAATTTTCTGTTTTTGCAATTATTTTCGACCACAGCTATATGAGAAATTTAATCGAAAGAATTGCTTAAGAAAAATGATCATTTTAGCAGTAAAAATTAGCAAAGTCCATACAAAAAAATTGTTATTGGGCCAGAAAAAAAAGACTGACAGCCACGTATTTCTGATGAAGATTTCTTTTCCATGAAGTGGATGCAATCTTTAGAGAGACTAAAAACATTCAACATTTCGTTGTGCAATTTGCTACTTAAATTTTTAGTTATTTTATAGTACATATTACATACAATATGTACATAAATTCTGTAGCGAAATAAATATTATGTTATTTCTAGAGATATATGTACTATTAGAAATAAAATGTTTGTCATGGTTTCGGTATATTTATGCTTATTAAATTCGTATCATCTGAATATTGTTATTTTGAAGCCGCCCGTTAAAAACTCAAGAAGAAATGCGCTGTTTATCTCAAGAGATAAGCGATGGAGTCTTCTTGTCAAACAGTTTATTGTCATCCGGAGCAGAATTAGTGCTGGTTAGTATTCTCAACGCCAACAGTCACAAGTAGTCATACACAGTTTAAATTTACAGCTGTACCCCAGAAACTACTACACAATAACGCTGCTAACAGGTGCGAAAGACCACCAAAGCACGCACATACCCAAGTTAAAATCAAAAGAACTATCAAATACCAATAGAGACGGAAAAGAGTTTCCAAGGCCTGAGAAAAAGGTGCATATAACTATACCGTCTAAAATTCCCAGAGATAAGTCCTTTTTAACTAAACCAAGGCCATATAATAACTGTAACGAGTCGCTAAAGCCTATACTAAAGGTGCATATTACTCCACCGTCTTCCACCTTTAACAATTCTACATGGTCAAAACAAACTAGCATCGAAGCGCATGAGTACCCCACTCAACCTAAGGAAGAAAATACCCTATGACATGCTAAGTACTATAAAGTAACGCCTAAAAAGGAATTTTATACAACAAAAGCAATTACAGGAAACAAATATACGAGGAAAAGTGAGTCAAACCAAGGTTCAGCCGACAAGACGGCAATAATACAACATGTAAGGTATTTACATCCGGATTATGAGAGTCCGGGAGACACAAAACCATACCCGCGTATTGCTAGGCTAGAGCAAGAATTCAACCTAGACCCAAATTTAACCGCGGAAGAGAAAATTTCGATATCAGAGCTCTGCAAAGAGTACAGCGATATCTTCTTCTTCAAAGGTGACAAACTCACCTATCAAATGCGATAACCATAATATTCCATTGGTGCAAGATCAAGCACCAATCAATCAAAAAATGTACCGATTACCTGAAACTCAGAGGAAAGTAATTAACAGTTGGATAGTCCAGTCTAGCAAAAGCCCTTGGAATTCACCTCTACTAGCTGTTCCCAAGAAGGCAGGAGCTGACGGTGAAAAAATGTGACGCGTCAGTGTCGACATTCGTAAATTAAACGAAAGGACAATTGACGATGCATTTCCGCTACCCTGAATCGAGGTTATTCTTGACCAATTAGGTCATGCTAGGTACTTCACCACCCTAGATATGGCCAACAGCCAAAGTTCTTGTCGACAAAAAAGATCGACACAAAACTGCTTTCAGCACAAGTTATGAGAACTATGAGTTCAAGCGTATGCCATTCGGGCTCAAAGGAGCCCCCGCCACATTTCACCGACTAATGAATTTCGTCCTGACAGGCCTACAAGGCCTCGAATGTTTCGTTTACCTAGCTGACATTGTCATCTATGGCAAAAATCTAAATGATCACAACGAAAAGTTAAGAAAAGTCTTCGACAAGTTGAGAGTGAACAACTTAAAACTGCAGCCAGAGAAGTGCCAGTTTCCACGAAGAGAAGTTGTTTACCTAGGACATAAATGTTCTAGCGAAGGTGCACTGCCAGACCCAAGTAAGGCTGCTGTCAGGGTGCGCGGAGCCGAGCTGAAAGCTGGCCAGTGCGAGAGCTCACGCGACAAAACTATGCACATACATTTTCATACAAAGTCGCGCGATCATGTCAAAGTGGAAGCAAAGCGGAACAGCAAGCAAAGCTGATTTCAAAGCGCAAAGCGAAAAACCTGGCTGTGCAGTGTTCTCTCACGTTAGCAAAGATGGTTTTTCTTGAAGTGTAGTATAGACATGGCCATACACGCAAAAATACTTAATTTACCATGTAGGTGATGAAATTCCACATGTTTCCTTCTTTTAATATTTAATGGATGCGCAGAATTTAAGTTTTTTTTTGCAAAAAAAATAATTGCGAATATTTTACGAACGAAAATATTCCTCGTCAGACGACTCCATAAGCCAGCTTTCTCGCTTTACGCTATGAAATCAGCTTTGCTTTCAGTTCTGCTTTGGTTCCACTTTGACATGTTTGCGCGACTTTGTACGAAAATGTTTCTGCATAGTTTTTTTTGCGTGAGTTCTCGTACTGGCCAGCTTTCAGCTCGGCTCCGCTTCTCGCGCGCACCTTGACAGCAGCCTAAGATGACTTGCGTCCAAAAATTTCCTGTTCTAAGAACAGTAAGGCAAGTCCAATCATTTTTGGGACTTGCCAATTCTCCAAAATTGTACGTCCAATCACGAATTTACTCCGAAAGGATGTAAAATTCAATTGGACTGAGAAATGCCAAGAAGCATTTCAAAGCATAAAAAATGCTTTAATTTCTCCACCACTTTTGATTTATCCCGATTTTTCACAATCGTTTAATCTAACGACGGACGCAAATAGCGACTCTTTAGGAGCTGTTGTTCTAAAGAAGAAGTCGGAAAGGACCAGCCCATTGCCTATGCAAGCCACAACTTAAACAAAGCCGAAGGAAATTACTCCACTAAAGAGAAGGAGTTACTGGGTAACAAAGGATCTCAGGGGCTACCTTCAAGGTAGGAAATTCATGGTCTATACAGACCAATGTGAAAGACCCTACTTCCCGTTTGGTGAGATTTCACCATAAGTTATCCGAATTCGATTACAATGTCGAATACAAACCCGGGAAGTACAACACTAATGCACATGCGCTAGGTCGCATCCCCCAAGAATTAGCGGAAGACAATTTAGGTCATATCTTAACGTTAAAAGCTCAAATTTACCAAATGTAAGTACGGACAAGACATCCGAAGTGATCACGGGCCCCACAGACATCGATATAATCTTAAAAGAAGACTATGAAAGGATCTCCCCGATATAAAATGCCGATGGTAATCACGGACATTGCAGAACAGTCCTTCGACAAAGTTTACCTTAATATTGTAGGTCCATTTGAAGAGACCATATCAGGTAACAAATATATCTTGATCTTTCAAGATAATTTAACAAAATTTGTCAACTGGTATGCAATACCTAAAGCAGAAGCCGTCACAGTAGTGCAAGTTTTCTTTGATGAAATCGTTAAGCGCTATCGTATACCCAAAAGAATACTCACCTATCAGGGAACAAATTTCCTGAGTGAATTACTCAAGCTTCTAAAGGTAAACAAGTTATAGACCTCAGCATACCACCCACAGTCTAATGGAGCAAAAGAGCGTGCCCATAGACCATTAACAGAATACCTGCGAACAATCGTAGATGAAAATCCCAAAACATGGGACCAATACCTACGAACCACTGCATTCGGGTATAACAATAGTGTACACGAGGATACTAAACTTACCCCAATGGATTGCCTTTACAGTTTCAGCGGATGTCCCAGCTATTACCATTCATTGAAGTGCAAGCTCCAAAAATCTTATGCCACGGCACGAAAGAATTTGTTAGCTTACAAACAGCGCTCTAATTGGTACTATGATAAGACAGTACGGCCCCTCACTTTCCATATAGGAGACAAGCTCCTCATTAAGAATGAAAGCAGAAAACATAAGCTTTCTCAAATCTGGGTAGGACCTTATCAGGTAATCCCAATACCAAGTGATGTGAACACCACAATCAAAATTTGTAAACGAAGCGTACCGGTACATAATAACCGTCCAAAACCATATTTTCAGTAAAAAAATGTTGTACAAAAATGAGCCAGGTTGACTTAACTTCCGACTTGATTTGTTCCCATTAAATCCCATTTTAATAACCCCGCAGGAACGCTTGCGGGGGAGCCACTCCACTGCCCAGTTATAAAAACGGCACGAAATAGCACAGACATGGCGCTACATATCATGAGCCTTGCTTATTCGATACACGACAGGAGAAATCGCCGAGAAGCCCTGCGCTATAACGCATCTAAATAGCTCGGGTATATTTTTCGAGGATCTAGGAAGCCTCATGGTGTATCATAACACCTGGAACGTTCTTACAGAAATAGATCTGGATGAGCTAGATACACAAATCAGGCTAGCAGAACATGCAGAGTACTTAGTGCATAAAGTCTTCATAAATATCACGAATAAAGGAGATTTGTGTAGCGTGTAACAGCAACATATACACGCTATAATAGACAGCGTCCAAAAACGAACAAAAACAATTAAGGAATTGGTTCTAGGAATGCGTAAGGCCAGATCACTCTATTCGACGGAATAGGAAGTGCTATGCATTACTTATTCGGCACCATGGACAGTAATAATGAGAAGGTAATATACAGCAGATTAAACGAAATTGAATCGAATGCACAAGCCCTAGCTGAGCCAGAGAAGCAACAAATTAGTGTTGTTAAAACTAGCTTGGAACAGATTCAAAAACCTTTAGCCATGCTAATGGATCATCAACAAAAAATAGCACACCAGATTAACGATCTGCATATTGTAACCGAGGACCTAATTAGAAGGCAACCAAGACAGGAAATCTTATCGAGCGAGCTTCTCCAAATAATAGATGTCGAATACCGACAACAAACCCTTCTTGACATCATAATAACTACGAAAGACAACCATATTCACCCACTCCTCGTGTCTGCAAAATATCTGCTGGATGTACACCGAAAATCAACTACGAAGTGCCTAAATGACTAGAATTGCCTATCGATCCTGTATCAGATAGCAGGAGCTCATATACGTCTCATGCAGAACAAAGTGGTGGTGAGAATAACTCTCCCAATTTTTGATTCTCCAGAAATGAGACTACAACAAATCCGATGCTGCCCTGTACCAAAAACGCCTAATTATTCATTAATTTCAGACTCCGGTTATTCATACGTTTACATGCCACACAAACATATGAGTTTCTCCTATTAAAGAGCGAAGACATGAAAAGCTTCAAAGAAATTATTCATAGAATGGAAGAAAACACTTAGGCCGCCTGAGTACACCTATAATCAAAGCGGCAACCTCCAATGAATGCATTATTAGACTACTATTTAATCCTCTAAATGAAGTACCCAAATGCAGGTCTAGAGTACGAATCCCCCAAAAGGACATGTTGATAAAATTAAACAAGCTTAATGCATGGCTATTTTCGGTTATCACCTCTACGGTGCTACATATCACGTTGCCAAGATCACTTCGTAATTTCAAAATTGGAAGGACAAGGATTAATTGAGATAACTCAACCATGTCAAATGCAAATAGCTGAGAAAATGCTTAATTACACAGTCCAATCAATTTCCAGAATTGGATCATTCTCTATTCAATGAAAATCTGGCCGCAATTTTACAGAAACCCCAAAACTCCAGTCTAGGACAACCCGAGATCCTAACTGGAGAAGATGCACATAATTCAATATATAAGGGCACCCATTCATTAGAAGACATTGAAAACAAGATAACTAAATATCAGGACAAAGTGGCAAATAGACACTCTCATATACTGTCCACAACCTCCATATCATTTACGAGCCTACTAGCCCTGGCCATTATGATTGTTGTGGCAATGAAGTATCTATACCCTGTTGGATTAGGCGGTAGTCAAATCAATCACAAGGTAAGCCCAAAATTTCACAAGAAGGAATTCGTTTAGAAGAGCGAACCCAACCTCAGCAACCCAATCTAAAGCGACCTCGATCTTTTCCTAGAACCAGATCGGTTCAATTGGTTTAAAGCGGTCCAAAAGGATACTGGCACTGTTGACATGGACCACTCAGTCAATTTATAGTTAGATAAATAAAAAGTAAACCTGGTAAAAATGTATCAAAAAAAAAAAATATAATAATAGATAAAAGGTACAAGCATAAGAAATTATAAATAAAAGCATAAAAAATAGGAATAAGTGGAGAAGCCGGCATAACATGTACAGAAAGGATATAGAGCAGGAGTAATTTAAAAAGATAAAATGCATAAACAATATGCATAAAAAGATAAAGTAAAATTAAAATAAATTACAAGAAAATATATAAAATATTTAAACTAAGAATTAAAAAAAAAGGGTAGGAAATTATAAATAGAAATAAATAAAGAAAATAAAGAAGTTAAGGAAAAATACATTAAAGTAGAATACCAATAGAATAATGGGATTAATGGGAACTGTACTAGAATTAAACATAAATATAAATAAAAAGAAGGGAAAATGGAAGAAAACCCATACCTACTTAGATAGTAGAAGCGACGATAATTGAATGGTTAGAAAAGTGGGAAAAAGGGAATCATATCGTAATTATGTGTAAACAAAGTACCATTAGAAAATAAAAAATAGTAATATAACAAAATATTAACTAATATAGTAGATAAATATGCATGATACTATTATCCCGCCTCTAAAAAAGAATAGGGTGCAGAGGGCTAAAAACTAAGTAGCCGTAGATGGAGTAGAATCCAGAGAAATAATTTTTTTGTAAAACCTAACCGAACCGACCTACGCCAAGCTTAGTATCTACCTTGACCTATAGTACCCACATAGTACCCAGCGAAATTTTATTTTTTATTCACATCTCTCCGACTCCTCCTGTAAATTTTTTAAAAAAAATGGAGATAATGACAAGACCCTACCCAAAAGGAGCGAAAAAGGGGATAAGGGCGAAAACAGAACAGTATTTTTTTTTATTTTTCGATTTTTTTTGTTTTTTTTTGTATTTTTTTTATTTATTATTTTTTTAATAATCAAATATAAAAATGCTGTGTTTTTGATATTTTAGTCACGCTAATATTAATCCAATCAAAAGTCACTGCTCTATAAGGAAATCCTGAATAACAGTGACCAGGTTTTTCGTGAAAATATGCGGATTTCAAGAAGTTCATTTGAAAAGATTATTGAAATTACACCATCAAAACATCACGAGTACATTTTGAGATTGGATTTATCAGTTTTCTTGTATTGGTTGGCTTCTGGAGCAAAATGAGGGTGGACAATTAGGAGAGAGGAAATAAATACAAATTCAACTGACGTTTTTATTTTAGTTTTATTCACTTTCTGAAGAAATTTCAATTTCAATGTTTCTGTAAATACTTTTGGATGGCTGTACAACATTTATTGATTGATTTTAAGGCCTTTTCCTCCAAAGCTTCAATTTAATTTTTCTTTCGTTTTCTTGAGGAAGAAGTAGACGGCGTTGAAGCCGATGGTCGACTTAGAGAATCTTCGAGCGATTATTGTGCAAGGCCAGCATTCCGGTCTTCTGCCTCAAGGAGTTCGACGTTTGTGAAAACAGGGTATGGTGAAGACCTTTCGCCTGTCCCCGAGGAATCGATTATTAGTGGTGGATTTATTGTGTGCTTATCAGCGAAGTAGTCAAACAATTTACTGAAATGCGGCCACTGTGTAGGCTTTTTCGCGGAAGGTCTTCCGTCCCTTGGACTGTCGGTGGCTCGATAATGCTCTGAAAAACGAAGTGCGTATTTATTATCTTACTCATATACACACATTACGAATGCCAAATTGTCAAAAAGAAGAAATTATCACACTTTTCTAATCTCATTTTCCTATATTAAAAGATTTGTTTTCATTTTAATACATACCTTATATTTGCACACGACATTTGTCTACCATTTTCTTATTTTACGTCAGTTTTCTTGGCTGCCCAACGTCTGGTCAATTTCTCTGCAAATAATAAAATTCAAAACTTTCGATATTATAATTCTGTAATTCCTATTATACTTACTCCCAAAGACATTTCAAACCAAACATTTCTTTTTTAAATGATAAAAAGGGCCTTTCCCCGATTAGTTTTCCTATTTTGTCTTCAGATCCTGTAAATCATTAGTAATTTTTAAATTATCGGTTGAATATTTAATAATTTTTTACTTACAACTTACTTGCATCTACCTATTTTGTTGTGTAAACTTTTTACAAAACTTCCCTAGACGAGACCCCGCCAAGATACATGACGTTATTGTTGTTGTAGTTCGATTGCGGTGCGTTTATGTAATATTCAATCAAAAGAGCAATGGAACATAGAAGTATTGAAACCTGTATCGTCAGATGGCTTGGAATTATCCTGGAAAACCTTAACCGGTGAATTCTCAATAATTAGAGCCACTAGAAGCTGCCCATAAGACGAAGTCTTAATATCACTATTATTTATAGCTCTTGGTTGCGATTCTACTTCAAGATCAAATTTTAAGGCACATGAATACGCTGACGACATTGTCGTTTATGTGAAAGGGATATTTGAATCAGATTTTACCCGAGCTTATGTAAACTGCCTTTAACATCGTCACTAGATGGTGCTAGAATATGAGGCTATCAATAAACATAGGTAAGATGGTGATAGTCGCTTTAATCAGAAAAAGAAGGATCCTCGAGTGCCCCGCTCCTAAATTAATTGGACTTTCAATAGAATATTCCAAAAAAGCCAAATTTTGTTTGAAGAAATTTTGAATAGCAAGCTTACCTGGATTCCCCACCTTAAAATGATAATCAAATAAGCTATGTAGGAATACGGATCCGGATCATGTCAAAGAATTTTCGGAAAAGGTGGAGTCTGAATCCCAAAATAACTTTATGGATATTTCATGATAAACGCCTAGTGACCTAAAACGATGCAGACATCAAGCAAGAGGAACCTTGATAAGGTGCAAAGCATGGCCTGTTTAGGCACCACTTTGGCGCCTTCACATCATATCCTCAGCGAGCATTTGAAGGCATTCTTGGCTTACAGCTACTCTACCTCTTTACCCACAGGGATGTAGTAGCTAGTATGCTCCAAAGGAAAAGGTCAGATATTCATACTTCTTCTGGGGCTGGATTCCGCAACTGTGAAGAATTTGCGAGTATACACGAATCGAAAAACTCACAGTGAGCGAAAGTGTTCACTTTTCAATTTCAAGCGATTCCGTAAGTAACCGTGTACACTTAAGTGCTGAATGAGTTTTAAATTGTTGTTTGAAACTATCAGTGAGAAAATAGTCTTTTTTAAAAAAGTTAAGTTTAGTTGCAAGAAATGAGTATGAATTCGCTAGTAATAAGGCGAAGAGAAAGATAAGGATAAATTCAAAAATTTATTATATTTGAAAATTTGTAAACATTCTTCACAGAATTTGATTATAGTAAGAAGGAAGTTAAGGGATTCCGAAAATCCTTTTGAAACAATATCTTAGGAACGATTTGTTGAATTGTATCGGCTTCCAATACATCTGTGTGTACAATTTTTGGACAACATCAAGCCGTTATTTTATACAACGGAGTGTACATCTGGAATTCCTGTACATTAAAGATTTCTATGTGTATTGCGTTTTTTTGCTACTGGAAGTTTTCAACGAGCGATTGGGCATGATTTTATATCTTGCATGTTTCAAACGTCTGTGAGCCGAAGCGTACATGAAGTTGCAGACATTATCAATGAAGTTTCTAATCAGTATGTTTACTTTCCTGGTCAACAAGGAAAAAGAGCCATAAAACAGGACTTTTCCCAACTAGCATCGTTCCCGGGAATCGTGGGTCTATCTAATTGATGGAAGTCACATCAAAATTAATTCCCCAAGTAGTGACGTAGAGGACGTTTATTATTTCCGCAAAGGCGGTAACTCAATAAACGTCCTAATATTCTGCGATATATAGATCACGAATGGGAGGGGTTTAGCCTAGTAAGCTAATACTTTCTAAAAACGAAAGAATAACTGAGAATTATTTAATAATCGGAATTTTATGTAAATTTAATATATTAATTTATTAAGCCTTTAATTTATGAAGACATTCCAATTGTATCGAAAAATTCTATTCATCTATAAGTGCTATATTTATATAATTGAGTTCACGGTAATTCTCAATTAAGGCTCCGTAGATCTGCAGAAATTTAAAAAGTTATGTTTGAAAACATGTTGTTTAACCATATTTTTACAACATAAATAACATAAATATAAAGGTCCACTTTTTATAAGCAGAATAAAAAATTACAGAATTAAATTTAGTCTATTCTTTCATGCTGGAAGGGAGAAAGTACTTCATTTCGATGAACGCTTAGTAGAGCGATTTTATTGGCGGGACCAAAAAAGCAATTAAAAAATTAATAAGAAAACAAATTTTATATTTTTAGGGCATTTTAGATATAACTATGTATAATTATCTAAAATGCCCCAAAAACGTAAACAAATAATTTTTTAAGCTATTTAAATAAAACCATGGGATACTTATGGAAAATATTAGTTATCATATTTTAATTATTTACAACAAAAGTTGGGTGTTTTAAGGACGAAACACAAACTAAACTTAGACTTAATATTCGCTTGCAGCTGTGAACAAAATTTAATATACCACTGCGATTAAGCTACAGTGTATCAAAGTAAGCTACCATCTATCTACTGATACATACATACTGGATTGCTTATTTTCTTTCTCTATTTAGCATACGTTTTTCCTAAAGTTGCTTTACCTGAAAGGACCACGGAAGAAAGATGTAAAATGACATAACCAATTGTTGTGAGCCATTACATATAAAGAATTGTGGGTAAAAATTTGGCTTATCAGATTAACAAAAATATAGGCTACAACGATGGAGGGGGTTTGAACACCTCAAACCCACCCCATATATACGGCCTTGGTCATACGTTATGCTGATGCAAAGCTCCCAGGAACATCGCATGACGGCGCCGTTCTGCATTACAGGAACATTTAAGAGGGAAACATTCTCGTGGAGAACGATATTTCTGGCTTTTGGGAGATAGTGGCTTCCCTCTTCAACCCTGGCTAATTACACCTATTAATTCATCGTCTAATCAAGTAGAAGCACGGTTTAATATTACTCCATAAAAAAACACGTTGTATTGGAATTTTAAAAAGTAGATTCCGGTGTTTATCGAAAGACAGAGTACTATGTTATGATCCTGTGTTGTTTTACGTAATTTCTTGCTAAAAGCGAACGTACCACTGCTTGAACTAACAGAAGAAGCTTATGATCAAACTGATGAAGATCATATTATGATTTATGATGAAAGCGGTGATAATATGTTATCATAAGGAAGACGTGTGTTCGTCAAATAATTGTTGACAACAATTCTAATCATTTCTAATATCTTTTGTTATATGGAAAAAACAACCGTAAAAATGTATTGAAATAAATTATTATTATTATTATACTTTGTTTTTATTTATTTTTCCCGCGGACGGGAATCGAACCTACACTTGTTAGAATCGGTCAATGATGGAGAAATAAGAATTTTAAGAACTTTTATTTTTAATGATTCTAAATCAAATTTATAAATACAAGAAGAAAAAACAACCGCCTCGTCCGGGATTTGAAACCGGGACCTTCCGCTTGCCGGGCGACTGCTCTTACCACTGAGCTAACGAGACAGATGATTTTCCTTCTTGCATTTATCAAATTTGTAACTAGCCTACTAAGCCACGTTTTGCTTTCAGCTGGCATTAACCAGTAACGATGAAAGCGCACAAATAAATTGTAAATTCAATTTTATTTATTTTTCCCGCGGACGGGAATCGAACCTACACTTGTTAGAATCGGTCAATGATGGAGAAATAAGAATTTTAAGAACTTTTATTTTTAATGATTCTAAATCAAATTTATAAATACAAGAAGAAAAAACAACCGCCTCGTCCGGGATTTGAAACCCGGACCTTCCGCTTGCCGGGCGACTGCTCTTACCACTGAGCTAACGAGACAGATGATTTTCCTTCTTGCATTTATCAAATTTGTAACTAGCCTACTAAGCCACGTTTTGCTTTCAGCTGGCATTAACCAGTAACGATGAAAGCGCACAAATAAATTGTAAATTCAATTTTATTTATTTTTCCCGCGGACGGGAATCGAACCTACACTTGTTAGAATCGGTCAATGATGGAGAAATAAGAATTTTAAGAAGGTCCCGGTTTCAAATCCCGGACGAGGCGGTTGTTTTTTCTTCTTGTATTTATAAATTTGATTTAGAATCATTAAAAATAAAAGTTCTTAAAATTCTTATTTCTCCATCACTTTGTTTTTCTTTTAACTCCAATTTTTTAATTTTTACATCCAATTCTTTTTTCTTTAATTCCATCAAATTCTTTTTTCTTTAATCCTAGCCAGGACTTGCGCCACTCTTCTTCAGCCTCGAATTTTATTTGTTGCAATTCGTAATTCTTTTTTATATACAACAATTTTTCTTCCTCTATTTTAACTAGCTTTTCATCCATTGACGGCTTTTTCTCAGAAGGCTGCCGCTGCCTTTTCTTGGGAGCCGTTACATTTGTTGGTTGAACTGCACTGCGGGGGAGGTTTTCCTGAGCTCTCACCTGCTGGTATCTCCTCTAGAAGCCATTCCTCAACCATATGCCCCGTTGCTCTAAAAATATTTTAAAATATCAATAAAATGTGCTTTTCATTAAAAATAAAACGTTTGAAAAAAGCCAATTGCAATATACTTACATCCGCGGTATTAAACAACTCTTCTACTTCTTCGTTATCATGGACAATAGCTGGGACCATAAGCTGGAGCACTCTTTTTTCAAAATCCGTTAGGTGCTTAATTTTCTTTGGGACCATTCACTCCACTTCTCTTAAAAGCCTCTTTGAGAAGCCCATCTCTTTCCTTCACGTGAATTCTAAAATATAAAAACAAAATGTTTAAGTACGAGTATACCGAAGTAATTTCAAAAATCTCACTCAGTTTTGATCGAGCCAAAACTTTTTCCACTCAGGTCCATCCTTAATAGCTATAATTCTGTTAATTGTGACCATTTTCTAGCCCTTGTATGGGCTCCATCAATCGATTCGAATCTGAAATGGAAAATTTGTAATTTCACAAATTAAAAATTAAATTAGAATAAAATTATCAAAAAGCCATTAAAATATTTCTCGTTAAAAGAGAAAGAGAAAAAGAAAACTGACCTGTCGTTAGCAAATTCTACATTAATTTCCATAAAATTAACTAGAAGTTCTTTTTGTTCCTCGCTTGCACTTTTTCGCCTTTATTGCGGCCATTTTATCTACAAATTTTAAAATAATATAACAAATAATTTTGAAAATATCGCTCGACAAAAACTCACGGTTCAATGTACTTACCTCTTCAAAATTCACGAACAAAATGCCCGTGAGAAAATATAAATTAAAGTGTACACAATTTTGACAGAACAACTCATTTCCACTTTTGCGGAATCGGAACAAAAATTTCAACAAAATTTGGGGATACGTTCAAAAACTTTTCAAATATAAATTTTCTATGAAATCACCCATGAATTATTTTGTTTAAATTTTCGAAAAACTTTCCGTATTTAGGACTATGTATGGGCGTGTTTTTAAAGTCATCAAATGTGCACATTTGATCATTTGTGCACAAATAAGAGTTTTTAAATCCTCTCTGCGATTGATTTGACGTCCCATTTATCGTTTTTAAAGTCTGTGATGTGCAATGTTTTTGCAATTGCTGCGATTCATGCGATGACCGATGATTGTTTTGACCTTTTACTTGATAGCCGGCTCTTGATTTGTGATTTCCTTTTCTCTTCCTCTCGAGCAAATCTACAATTCGTTACTGAGACAGTGGAGAAAGGATTGCTGGAAAGCATCAGAATATCAAGGATACGGAACTTAGAGTTGACTGCAATTCCTTGAAAGTTTTTCAGGAAGAAACCGAGGCATTCGACGAGGTCGGTAAGTATCTATAAATATAATTTTCAGCTACATTACTTATACAAATTTTTTGTGGTTAGTTGTAGATGATGATATAGATGAGGCCGCTGTAGGTGATTGCTTCGAAGATCTGTTGGGCGATGTGCCAGTTACATTTACTGCAAACCATTTGGAGCCAAGCAGAAAACGGATTAGGGACAACGAAAAAGAATCGGTAGGTCAGGAATGGTGGGACAAAATGAGCGACCATACGTCTCGGTATGGAAAATTTAAATTTAATTCTGTTTGAAAAAAAAGTAATATCTACTTACATTGCGGTATTATTATTATTATGAAAATACAATTGTTTTTAATAACCTGTCAATATGAACTCGGGTTGTTTTTTGTTATGTCAAGAAAATCAAATGTGCACATAATCTCGTTTTTAAACTTCAATGCATAAACTGCACACGAGCGTAAATGAATGAATCAAGAGAGTGTCAACATCATCAAATGTGACGACTTTAAAACACGCTGTAGGATACTCTTTAGTAAGTTAGTTTGTGTAAGAGCATTTTCCCCTTAGTAATGAATAATGATAGTTTTGTTTCGTGTTTCTATTTCCATTTAGGCTAAAACACAATGTGAGCGACACGACAAAAACGCCGTAAAAAATGCTGTCTTTTGGGTTCTAATAACATGGCAGTGTATGGTATAAAATACAATGCTAACGACATCGTTCGACGTTGTCGTCGAACTTAAATGAAAATTGAAATTTGTCGCACGTTTAGGGTGCGCGTTTAGCAAAATTATGATTTTGTGTTGCGTTCATATTTATTCTTATACTTTCATTGCAATCATATTTATGACTTGATAAATTAGAAATATCAGTAAATAACAATGCCGTGGTAAATATCAAAGTTGGTTGAATAAAAAATGGAAGAAAAGTTTATTGAGATGGTAAAATATCACCGCATTATACAAAAAAAAAAACGCATCCGCATAAAAACCCAATTCCGGCTGAGTTTTAGATAATTCCTGGACACACCTCTTCTTCTATGTGGGTTCTGTTTTTAATCTTCATTAGCAAAACGGCCACACATGCAATTTTAATAATCTTTTTTTAATTTATTCGTTGAAATTTTGCTATTTTTAATTTACAACACAAATAAGAGAATAAATTTAATTGGGGATTCACAGCTATTGTCGCTCCCATTGTATTTTCACGGACGTTTTGTACGGGGCGTGTTTTACGGCGTTTTTGTCATGTCGCTCACATTGTGTTTTAGCCTTTTCTGTGCTCTAAAAACTCGGTTATCAATTCCTTGTCGGATTCTCCGTTTAATTTCACTTATCGTTAACCATGAAGAAGTTTCGAACCCATAACTCTACCAATCTGAAATGATATCTGCTTTAATTGCCACCACTGTGATATTGACTGGTCGTACGAGATCTTAACGATCCCATTCCTGTTGAGTCTCTCTATATTGTAGGAATAGAAAAAAATCATTGGTAACCTGTGATTAAGATTCGAATTCGATATTTGATACTCTGATTATATATCTGTGTAGCACTGAGACATCAGAGTACCTCTCTGCTTAAGTTCACATTTCATTTATGGATAGCATGGTTGTTTATGGATGACTTCTATCTTCTAATCCCTTTGTATGGGCAGTCATGAAATGTTTGTATTTTATTTTATTTAAATTACAAGCAAATGGTAAAATCTTATTGCCGTTAATGGAGATAGGAGTTAGAAGTGGAGAAAAGTTGAAAAAATACAAGATATTTTCTGGATATATTTAATTGCCCGAAAGTATGAGCCTTCGCAAACATGCAACAGAGGGCCAAAGCATGTATTGGAGATACAGAGCCATGTCAATAGTTTTATGGCGATTCCGTCTATGGAAGGAGTGATAAAGTTTTTGAGGTACAGTAGGACGGATGTTAGATTCTTAATTTGTATGTTTCTTAGTCACTGTCGATTGAGGTAGCATATTGTCAATATTGGTGCGAGCTTTGATACTACCTGCAGTCTACTTATGGAGGATGATAAGACTGCTTTACATATCTTTTGTGAATGTCCGATGATAGTTAAACGCTGAATGGCAACCACAGTTGGGTCCTAGTGGACAGATCGCTGAGCGTGCTCTTAAATATTGCTCAAGGGGACTGGCCTGCTTTATGGTGATGGAGAGGGGGGTGGGGGATCGTGAGGCAAAACCAACCAACCCACAATTTTGTAAAGTAAGATATGATATATTTTCATGACCTTCTTATTCCTTTTAGTATAATTATCCTATTAATAGATATAGGACACCTCTTATAACTATTTTTAATAAAAGAAAAACTTTTCACTACTAAAAAAAGCCATTTTCTTCGTTTTTTTTTTAATTTGAAACGGTCGTCGTATGACGTATGAGAATACTTTAATGTTAATGAATTCACCAAAATATGTAGACATGGACATGGTAGAGGACATATTTTGATTAATTCTGACTCTGTATTGCGCTGTATAAAGTTTAATTTTTGTAAAAAACAAAATTTTTATAACATAACAAAAGGCCTAAGATCTTTTCTCTGTTGTGACAGACATTCGTTTTAATTTACATATTCAACATTTCATTCGTCCTTAAAATATGCTTTTGACCCAAAAGCATAATCCTCAATAATCCTCAGAAAAATATTTTCTAAAAATTTGTTACACCTGCTAACATCTGAGAAAAATTTGGATATTTTACTGAAAACATCTGAGGAAATATTAAAGTGGTTTGTTACTGTATGATAAAGACTAAGACTGTCACTATACTGACTTTTATCAGTGAATATATAATATATTTTTTGAGTTGTATGTAAGTATATGACAAGGTATAAACGAACAAAGTAGGTTCAATTTATGTATGTGAACTACATACATATTTCAGAGTACGTTCGGATGTTCTCCTAACTGTCGCAATCGGATTATATTTGAGGTTTTCCACCCTTTTTATGGTGGTTGAAGATAATTCAAATTTTTCCATTGAATATTTTTCTACAGGAAAAATTTTATACGAAATATGAACATTTCTGATGTTTGCCCAGAGACTCGTTAAGGACTTTTCAGGTTCCCGATATGTATTTATAAATTTGCCACATTATTGTGAGAAAATCGTAAGAAAAGCTTTTATGGTAGGTGAACAGTTGCAATATATTTATTTTTATTGTTTGTTGTTTTTTTTTAGCTGATTGTCATATACATAGATCGTTCTAAATTAAAAACTTTGTATTTTGCATGGGTGGAGTATTGATAATATATGATTATACGTCTCGAATTTGGTTTCGTGGGGGTCCGTAAACCTTTGTTCCTCAGTGTGTATATATCTCCTTTAAAACTTCATAAATTAATGAATAAAAAAATTTACACCCAGTCTGTTAGCCTTACGAATTTTTAGTGGGAGCTCTTTTATAGCCTTAGTAAAAATTTTGAGTTTTGAGGACGTTTCTGATCCTATTTTCGAGATTTTTCTTTGTTTTGGCCTGAAATCCATTTGCATATACGTTCCTCTTTAAATTGGCCCACAAGTCTTCTATTGGCCGAAGCTGTGGTATGTTCGGGGAATTATTCCCTACGAATGGGATGTCCAACTGATGCATTTTGTCTATGGACTTTTTAGCGTAGTGTGCAGAAGCTAGATCGGCCAGAAAATCACTTCGTCTGTGCTATGAAGTTTTAAAATGAAGTTCTTCACTTCTGTCAGACAGACTTCAGAATAACGGTCAGCATTTACGGCCAAATTCGATGAGAAAAACCTCGGGCACGACATTCCCTCAGAGCTGATGGCCAACCACACTAAAATTTTTTCTGGGAACTGGGTTCTAGCAGACATCTTGACATGATCAGCAGCCACTGATTGAGGAGTATCGTAGTAATGGCGCCCCACTCGTTATCATCAAGAAGAGTGAAATATGACTCATCATCCATTATAATTTTTACTTTACTTTGTGGGTAAAGAATATTTTTTGCTATCAATCTCACTCTTTGCTTTTGCACAACCTCCTGCTTTTTGGACACTTTAGGACACTTCTTTCGAGCTTTACGCAATATATTCATGGAAAGTAACTCTTTTTTCACTGTCTTGTGGTCACAATTAAATCTTCGTCCTAGACTTCGATTACTTTTAGCAGCAACCTTTCCCACTGTGATCCTCTTCAGTTCACGTCTAACTTCATTGCTTGAAAAAAGGATTATCTGACCGTTTTTTGTTCTTTATACGGAATATTGTTTTCCCGTCTTTTTAGAATACTATACACTGTTTTTCTTGAAAATCCAACATCTTGGAAATATCGCACAATGTCCGATTTAGAAGCTAATGGGTGTAAATCACAATATGAAAATATAATTTTTCGACACGCTTCTTCATTAACTTGCATTTTTCTGTTGTCACGGACTAAATTGCACGCAAAACTGATTAAACCAGTAGAGAAAGTTCTGACAAAACTAAATTATCTAACTATGCTCCGTACTCTTTCCTTGTCTAACATATGCCTATGTTAAAATAGTTTCTTTTTTATTTGAAATTAACTAATGTTTGCAAAATTGTTTTCTGGGTAGTAACTGTCAGTGCAATAGATGTATGGTGTAATTATGCGTTGCGAATGTGAGGGTTTTTTTGGCTGAGGCCATTGTAAAAAGGTTAACAAGTAACAAGAGCGGATTAATTAATTGGCTATTGGAGCTCTAATAAATCAAAATTTATACTTTAATCAAATGAAACAGAAAATATAAAAAAATCTTTTTTATAAAAGTCTGCATAAAAATCTGCGCTTAAAAATAGAAAATAATTTCTCCCTTTACTTAATTAAACTTTTAAATTAATTACATTTGTGCATAGGTACATTTTAAAGATTTCAAGGTACACAAAGAAAGCAAATTCGGGGCAGTTGAAATTTTAATACTACAGTGAATAACAATTTCCGAAATTGAAATTTGGACCTCATAATGTTTATCAAAATACATATCCAGAAATAAAGGTATTGTACTGTATAATTTAAAAATTTAATTAAATGTAAAATGAAGGGAAACCCTAGATAACTTTTGTGTTAGATATATGTATGTAGGGTACCTACTCATTAAGTGAAGGGAGAAATTATTTTCTATTTTTTAGTGTGGATTTTGTAGCAACGTTTTTTTAAAAATTTATTTTTTTACTTTTATTTGTTTATGCTTTTTATTCTTAAATTATTTTCAAAAAATCTTAAAATTATATCATTAAGGAATTTGCAGTACAAGATAAATTTTTGCATTTTTAAGTGATCGAAAGTTTAAAAAAAACCGATTATATTAATGAAAAGTAGCATGGTGGGAAAATCATCATATAGCCGGGGTAATTAATATCAGATTCAGTTTTGTTGCAAATATTTAATGTAAAGCAAATAGGGTTATACATAGATTAGCCCTATCTATAATTAGAATTCCTCGAAAATTTCTTTAAGTGTCGGTTTGAAAAGGAATTATTGGAAAAAAAAATTTAAAACCATTGCCTTTAATTTTTGTAATAAATTGCATCCTAGCAGCCCAAGAAATTATAGTATTTAAATGAAATGCAAGATGTGGAAAGCATCAGCAGTAAGACAAGGGAAGAAGTATATAATGTCTATTTTATGTGGTACTAAATTTTACAATGCTTACGAGAAAAAAGTTTATATTATATTAATAACAGAACTCTAGCGATATCTGGGGATGCTAATAAAATTTTCATACTGAAATCGAAAGAGAAAGCTATATAGGGCGGTCCACAATTGATAGTACAAATTTCAGGAGTTGATAGAGGATGTTGAGTTATGAAAGAACAAAATGCGTCTTTTAGGATGGAGAGGGTGTTTATGATTTTCATATATTTCCACTTAACATTTTGTAACAATGTACACATAAAGGAATTATGCGAAATGATGACTAACTGACCAAACTTACGAAGAAATACTTCACTCCTAATTTTTTCAAACTTAACCTCGTTTTCCGCAAACCGTTTTGATATTTAGGAGCACTGATGGGAATTATTTTTATACTACGAATATGTAATAGTAGGTTTGTTTACTTGTTTAGTATTAAATCGTAAGGCTTTCTTGAAATGGGAATATGCCTTCAATCATATTTTGATTTGGAGATTCGTTAAGTAGGATTATCACAGTCCATTGAGACTTTTGAGATATCCAAAATTTTTTACAAAAGAGCGGAAAGTCCAAACTATAAAAGATTAATTTATTTATCATTTTGATTTCTAAAAAAATGTATCCCAGATGAAGCGGTGAAGTTAGCTTGATAAAACGCTTATTATGACTGTATTTAACGTTTGTATGTACTTTATGTTTTAAGTCTTTTGATGTGACGCAAAACCGAGAAACTTAACGCAGAAACACATCCAGGCAAGCCTCAGGCCTGGCCCCTCTCAGGCTTCTTCGCAGCTCGCCTCAAGGCTTGCCTCAGAGAAATGAAAACAAAATAATACCACCGGGCTCGGTGCTGCCATTGTAATTTTGATAGTACATATGTTGACAGAAGTAGGCCTGAGAGGGAAAAATTTCCAACATTGAGCAAAGCGTGCTTCGCGGCTAGGACTTGGGGCGCTTGCTTTTGTGTTGCATCATTTAAAAACCCGTGTTGGAAATTTTGACAACTAATCGAGGAATTCCAAATCGAGAATTAACTGTCAAACCAATTCTGATCTCCCAAATTCCACAATTCTCCGTGTTATAGAATCCGGTCCCAGGAGACCAGCCAGCTCTGTCCCCTGAGGAAGAAAAAGTAATTGTGTTCCGATTAATTGTTCTTGCGGCGTACGAATTTCCGGTCACCACATTCGAACTTCATGTGCTAGTCAAATCCTATTTCTATAGGTGTACATGAATGTCATTAATGAATTTTTTGATTACATTGAACATGGTGGAGTAGCTCCATCTAGTGTCTTCAGTCCTATGAAGGGTACATCAGTAACAGTTCTGACGAAACGGAACGAGACATATGAGGAAAATAAACTCAGCCTGTTCCAAGATAATTTTTCTCCAATTATTGATCGACTTGAACAGCTGAAAGGGAGAGTTAGTGCTAATACTAATGAAGTCAATATTTAAGGCCAGTGGAACCGGAACTGCAGTGATCGAGAAACTTTGTGACAGCGTGTCTTAATTTATGGAGGAAGAATATAAATTTATTTTTAAGCAAAAACATCCTTTACGATAATGTAGCTTCTATTTCTGATCTTGGTCAACTACATAGTAACAAGGAACAAGGAAAAAAGGAGCAACGTCCAAAGTAACAAGAGATATTTTCTAGTAAGAAAAATTATGAAAACATCATCATCTATGTAAAACGAATCGGTCAATTCAGCTGAGATTGATTGATAGTTCTCTTTTTTATTCGCCATTAATTTGCCTGCCTGATTATATTGAAGATAAGAAAAAAAAGATCTAAAGAATGCAACTACTCCTCCAATTACAAATAAATTCAAACAAGTTGACTACGTATCTGTCCAGTACACTGACATATATGTACTATATATATAAATGGACTGCTTGATCTCCTGTTTCATGCTTAGATCATATAACGAAAAGGATAGGCTATGCTGCGTAAAATTCTTGTACGTGTGATTAGCAGTTTTTTTTAGACACGGAGGCGACATGACAAGTAGGCTATCTCCTTGTTACTCTAAGGTTATTCTTCAGTTTGACAATTCTGATTTATTTCTGACATTTCAGATTTTATCAAAGGAAAGTTCGTGTTTCATTTAGTGAATTTGTGATATAAAAGTGATTTTAAGTGATTATATACTTAATAGAAGTGCTATATTATACTCAAATATTGTTTTGTGAACGGGATTTCATAGAATCGAGACTCCGGAGTCTTCAATTATAGGAATGAAGTGCGCTGTGCTGTGTTGCAGAAAAAAACCGGTGATATTCTCTTAGGAAATCATATTGCAGGCAAGCTTAATTCTTTTAATAATAAATTATAGTGTTTTAAATACAATAAGGGTGAAATATTTATAAAAATAAACAGCCGTAGCAAAAACATTTAACATTTTCCAATGCGGGTTTGTTTGTTTATAATTGAATTGTCATTATCGTCTTAAGTTACAGTAGCTAGGTATACAAAGGCAACGCAAAAAAATATTGTCAGAAAATAAACGGGGCACTAGGAAAATTCGTAAAAATGTAAAAAGTTATAAAAATATTATAAAATTATAAACTTAAAAATTAATTTAAAAATGTTGTGATATAATGGGATCTCTTCTATTGAATTTCTTCAATGCTTAATAAAGTTTCAACCACTAAATTATTCGCCCGGTGTGGAAATATCGTAGTTTACTACTGCTTAAGTTTTCTTCCTCATAGCCTATCCTTTTTGTTATATCATCTAAGGTTTCATATGGCACCAATTTTGATTTCAGAAAGTATGCTCTCACTGTCAATGCTACCAACTGTCGTAAACTGGTGTTATATTTAAATTATTGGGAATTTACTTATGCATGTCAGTGGGATTTACCGAATTTACCACAAAAGTATTTGGGACTATTTGTATCGTTAAAATTTAATTATGAGTCGAACGAAGTGTTTTTTACAAGGATTTTTACAAGAAATTTCTCGTTCCCAATCGTTACAGTTCAGTGGGAAAGTATGCTCTCACAGAAAGAGACAGGAATATGAAAGTGGTGCCATTTTCTCTCCTGCATTTTTGGTTCAACAAGCAGTCCATTTATATACATGTCAGTGGTCCAGTATAGCAGTAAAATCTATCTTGGACAAATAATCGCCGACTTCGATGAAGCTGGGAAAGCCTGTATTTCTGCATTGGGTAATAATGGGTGAGATATGGCTTAATTCAGTTGGCGAAATTTGCTACATAAAGGACCAAGAAAGACAATACGAAGTATTATAGTCCAAGTATCGAAAAAGTAGGGGACTAAAGATAGAATTCTGCGGAACTCCTTTATAGGTATGGACGATGGTAGAGTACTTATCTAGAAATAATTCCACTAATTCTTTTAACCAATGAATTATTATAGAAGTTACCTACTGCTTTTTATTCATAAAAATGTAGATGAAAATGAGTACGTTCTGCTGGTACACAGTAAGTATACTAACAATATGATTTACTCCATTACTTTTTCGTTTTTAAATAAAAGTTGTATAGTTAATAATTTGGATTTTACATGTCATACCAATAGCTTTGTTCTAACTTGATTTAGTTTTAGTATATGTATATCATAGCTTTCTGTTTGATTTTCCTTCCTACATATAGAAATTAGTTTTAGAAGGAAAATCAAAATTGGTTTTTCACAGCTTTCTAACTTTTTCAATATTCTAAGTACACTATTTATAGTCGGTATATCTCCCATAATTTACATATAAAATTCTTTAATGGAGAGTCCTTAAATCAATTGATTTTCTTTTCCTCTTTATTCGCTTAAAGCGATTACATGCCTTTGAGAGTAAGCTGCGATATGCGATTCGTGAACAATATAATAAAAATTGCCCCATTCTACATTAGTAGAAGACGGAATTTTTTTTCCAATTTCTTTCAATTACCCTCAGATGTTCTGAGAAGGAAGAGAAAGAAATCAAAATCATAAATTTTTAATTTTATACGTGAAAAGGTTGAGTCGTTTTTATTTTCGCCAGTTAGAAATATCCTGAGGGAGGGAATCAAAGAGTGAAATATTGGAGCCAATCTTGGCTTTCGTATATGTTCGTTTGGGAAGAAGTTTCCAAATTTTCTTCTTAAACTTTGACATCTTAAATTGCTTTTTTTTCTGCGAATTGATTTATTTGAGTTCAGTTTGTTTCGACGACAACTGCAATATTGGTGAGGGAGTTGGAATAATTTTAAGCATTGACATAACTGTTTAGTGCGATTTGTTGGAGTAGATATCGATTTGCTGCTGTAGGTATTGTACCACTTGAGAAAAATTAATTTAGGATCTTTAACGGCCACGTTGAGTGTTGAAATTTCATGTTAAGAATTGGGTTTGAGGAATTCTGTGGTATTGAAACCGGTGAACCATTCTAACTATTGTTGGGCTCTTCTAAACTGGATAGGTTAACTGCAGATGTTGGGCTAAGACAAGCTTTTCTAAGTCAAGGAAGGACTATCATAAGCATAATGAGAAATGCGTGTGGAATCGATTTTTTAATGGGGAAAATTCCACTGCAAATTCATGTGCCCTAGCTAAATATATATCTCAACGGAATACGCATTAGGTTTCCATGGTATTACTTATAAGGTACCTGCGGCAAATAAAGCCCGGAGGATAATAAGGCCCACATTTAAAAACTCCTACTTCATGCGCACATACTTTATGCGCGCATTAAGTCGACACGAACGTCGTCAAGTGCGCGTCCGGCAGCTCACGCCGCCATCTTGCCATTAGCGAACGGTACGTCACCGAGAGGCGTATGGTTGCTTGAAATTATAATTTTCTCCTAGACAAAATCGTAAGCTCAGCTGTTTAATTGCTATTTCTAAATGTAGTAACTTGTTTAGTTTGAACGTTAGGTAATGTAGTTTATGAGTTCGGTGTTTATTTTCGCCCACCATTGTGTTTGTTTGATTAATGAGTAATTTTGTAAAATCTTGTCATAGGTCTAATAAGGCCCACTGGAGTAGACCGTTGGCCTTATTATCCTACCTAACCTAAATTCTCAATGGAACTAATGTCCCTATATAGGATTATGATTGTGAAAATTTTGTTGTTGCAAAGAATGAATACTGTTTGGATTTACTCTATTGTACGCTAAGAAATTTACAACTAAACTGTTGGGGGCTATATTATCCCCCTGGGGGTAGAAAGGTCCATTTGTATTTTTATTCGAAATTATTAAAAACAACCGAATTTTGTTGATTTTTTTAGTTTTAGCGAGTTTAAAGGGAATCGTTCCGTTGATTAAGATTTTGAAAAAGTTAATTTTTGCTTTGGGCCTTATTATAATGTAGTAGTGGAAAAGGTTTTATAAAACTGAATTATTTTTTCAAATACCGACTTCTGTTATAGTTTTTCTATTTTTTTAGTTGTACAAATAAATAAACTTCACGGAAAACTTGTTTTTGGAGTTCTATATCACCAAATACTTGATTTATTGCATTTTCATATTAGGTGAGCCTTATTTGCCGCAGGTACCTTATGTGCTTTACATTGTATGAGGGACCTAATTCTGATGAAAGACAAATAGTTATAAATGATACCGCTTTTGTTAGCAACTAGATGCAGTTTTGTGTCGTAAGATAGCATTTTATTTTCATGGTAATTCCAACGATGTTTAATGTCAAATTAAGGAGCCAGCTCACGATTTAGAGATTGAAGTTTCCATGGTGAAATGGTTCTAGCTAGTCTACATATTTTAGGAACTCGTTCGATCAAAGTAATTACCAATATAAAAAATATTAAAGAGGGTAGTGATCATCCATGCGTGTCAGAAAGTTATGGGTGCTTTAGTTACACAGAAAGCCAATAATAGTGAACTGATGAATTTTGATCTGAGTCCTCAGAAAATAAATTTTGAGTAAGTTCCTGAAAATCCTGGAAAACACAAGAATTAAAATGACATTTTCCTGGAGCTAACTATAAGTTAAATTAAAAAAACAAATCATCCCTGATCCATTATACCTATGTAAGATGGAGTAGTAGAGTTGAGTGGTAGAAGAATACGATTTAAAAACTTATGTTCGAATAGTGAAAATAGTTCGAATAGCGCAAAGGCGGATAGTCGAAATGGTATAGAAAAAGAGACAATACCCTACAGCTCAACAATTCTATGATTGGAGAATCCTGTGAAGTTTAAGGAGGCCAGAAGGATTAAATCTAGGCGTCAATATTAAATAAATATATTTCAAAGGCATCCAATCAACCCCAATACGTTCTGGATAGTAATGGAGGAAAATGTTTTCTTGGAAGTTTTTAGAAATTTTGATGGCCAAATACTTCCGTGACTGTTCAGTTCATGGTGGACAAGCTGCAACTTGCGATTTTGATTTCGATTCCTCAGCAGAGAAGGAAAATTTCATCATCATTAAGAAGATGAACTAGGCGGTATCCAAGTTTCCTGGTATATTTCCTGTCTTTATTCAGAGCTCCCGTGACTTGCTAAACAGAAAGCTCAGAAAACTTAAGAGACAGAGTTCAGGGGATGTACATATAAAAATTCACACCGTACAGCCGGAAAGAGGTTAAGAAAGATTTTTTAAATTACTCAACAGCTAAAGTATGTAGTTCTATAGGCCATTTGATTTGAATTACCATATTCTCAAAGCCCTAGAAAGCATTTATTTACGAATGGAAATTGAAAAACTCTTTTCTAAGTAAAGCGTTAAGGGGTACTCCCCAGGGTGGTATTCTATTATCTTTATTATTAATTAATAATGTACGATATATAGTTTACACTTATTCATAAAGGATATACCTAAGTTAGTATGCTACGAAGATGATCTGGTATTACTACTAACATGTAGCAAAGCAAGGTCCTGAATAGTTGAGAACGGTGCTCTGGATTTCGGTTTGTGCATTAAACTGCTAAAAAATTATCCTGCCTTTTCAACATATATCGGAAAAATATATGGGTATAGTCTAATGCTTTGGAAGATCCTCTGAATATGTACAATTTATTGTCATCTGACCAATTTTAACTAATGATGTGGCGGAAAGTTATGGATTTTGGTAATAACCTCCAGACATTAAAAAAGCTGCACGGAATGTGCTTCCTTAGTGTATAATATTCCTTTAGATCCTTTGGTATTCCAGAGTTTAAGATTATCCCCAACCTTTACTCTGTATAACTCCACATTAAGAACAAAGTGGCCATCTTCACAATGTGACTGCACCTCAATTGAAGTTGGAATGAGAGCTCCATATTAATGCATAATTTATTAATATTATTATTATTATTTGAATAGTTAGAGGCTGTTATTATTTTCTTGCCTTATAACTAGCAAAACTAATCCTCTGCGGCTTAAAATCTACAGCAGAAGTCAAATAATATCTTGGAAGCAGGAAAATTTATCTTAAATTCTGGTACATAGATAACAAGAGGGTAGGCATCTCCACGGCCAGTTAAGTGGCTATCAATACAGTTTATTAAATGATAATGGAGTGAACTCTTTCTTTTAGTACAATAATGTACTTGATATATGGGTGTCAGTAATATTTCGCGAAATGAAACTGTCGATGAACTCGCAAGTATCACCATATAATTGCGGTTGCTTTAAAATATTTCTAGTACATTCCATTGCCGAACCTGGATATTACGGACAAAATAAACTATGAGGAGAATTCATACAAAATGCAACGAAAATATTCTTGAAGCTAAGCAAGTTCTCCTGCAAAACCATGGTGGATTGAGCATTATTACCGGAAACTCTCTCTTAGGATGAAAGTGATTAACAATGCAAGATGCATAGGATCCGAGTTGTGGAGATTAAGATCGAAAAAATGACACTTTTTCTTATAATTCTTCAGTACACTTTATTAGTAGGTAGATATACATATATGTTTTCTGTATCTTCATGACGTAGGCAGAGAGTTGAGAGTCAATTTTTAGATTAATATAAATAATAAATAAAGCTACACGATTGTCGAAAAAGAGCGGGAAGAACGTGCAAAGGCCGTTAACTTTAAACACTTTTAACTGAAAGAATTACATGCAGTCTCTAAACCAAAGATGGCTCCTGAAGAAATATGAACTTCGATGGGTATAGGTAGAGTTTCAGAGATAAAGATCATTAAACCTGGATAATATCCTTGTGGATTCAAGAGACAGTATGCTTGAATTGGCAAAGGAGGTATAATATTAGGGGAAAACCTTACTAAATATCCAAACCAAGAGAAATGCCTAAACACATTTAAGCGAATTGCTAACCCACGGCTCTTAAATGTATCCAAGTGAATTTTCATAATGCTTATGAAACAACAGCTGTACTGAGCACTGAGTACTGAGATTCACAAAAGACCAATAAAAATTAGCCAAAGATTAATAAAGTCACACTAAAGGGGCTAACCAATGCACGTAAAATAATATTAAAATAAAAAACTCAAGTCAACTCTCATTTTATGAGTTAAATTCGCACTTGAGCATCGGGATGGAAACAGAATTGAGTTAAATCAGCCAACAAAAACTCAATTCCAACTCAACTATTTTTGATGAAAACATAGTAAGTAATTGAAACATAGTAAATCTAAATATTAAGAATTTTTCTCTTCCCATCGTTGTAAGTGTTCGCAATTGAATGAAAAGTTTTTACAAATGAAAAATGCAGCTAAGATGAATGAAATGTCCGTCTAAGTTAGATAAAACTTTTAAAGCCATCAATTAAGAAATAGAAGCTGTAAATGAATGCAGTGAAAATAAATTTCATTTTTTTTCTTCTGTGTTTTGTTTTTCAAAGTCTCTTTTTATCCATAGTTCATATACATTGTAGTAAAATTGTTATGTTACACAGCTATATGAGTATACATAACCTGTAATGTTTGGCAACCAATTAATTTTTAAACATATATGTAAAAATATTTTCTTTTCAATCGTGTTCAATTCAGTTAACCAAATACGCAGTTTTATACATATAATATACACAATAGTATGTATCATAGTTAGAATGAATTTCCTGTACCCAATATTTGGCAATTTCGCCTAATGTTATTATGCAAAATTTATTATTCATTTTTTTTCTTCAACATTTACAATAATAAATAACAAAGCTCTATAAACAAGCTCAATTTACAAACATCTCTCGTGCACTTACTTAAATTTTATTTTTCGTACATAATATTGTATGCTATTTATTATGTACCTATATAATATAATTAATAAAATTACACAAAAAAAAAATAAAATAAATAAATATACTATAAAATCAACAAAATAAATAATCTCTGCAAATTTTTACAAACACTTTTCTATGAAATTTTTCTTGTTTTTATACAAAAATTCGATTTTTATATTTTTTTCTTTCTTTAAATTTAATTTTATTTCCTTTTTAAATTCTTTCTTTTTTTTAACGTTGGTTTTTAATCTGTACAAAAATATTCAACACGACAGAAATTGAATGAAATTAAAAAGAAAAGAAATGAAAAGAAAAAGTCTTAAGTTAAAGAGATTCTGATGTTTGCTGTACGTATATTATGTACACATACACAACATATACATATATATCTATATACATACAAAAAGGATGTTTCTTTTCAAAAAACTATTACGAGATATGTTTCTCGGAATTGAGTTGAGGAATTCTGTAGGACTCTATTTAAAAGTTATTTCCTATACCGGAACAATGATGACGATGATAGTTTTGTAACGTTTGTGACAGCTATGATGATGATGATGATGATGTTGGCGGATGTGATGTTGCAAAATCTTATCCAAGTTAATGTAAAATTATGAAACTTGGCGAACATATTATTATCTATGCAATGAATTTTTCCTCTAATATCGATCAATGTCGCAAGAAGAATTATTATTACAAATGGATAGAAAATTCTGAAAAACTCGTTGCTCGTAAAAAATTTAAAACTTCGTTATGGAATTTCCTCAGCAGCAGCTAAGGAAGCTGGCTCCGTTAAGTTTTTAGCAAATCTTGCACGATTCATGGATTCCTGCATAAGCCTCTCGTTCTCTTGGCGAACTGAAACGAAAAAAAAAACGAAAAGAAAAATGAAAAATAAATCTCAGGATTATAGTAAGTTGACTGCAAAAAAAAATGGAAATAAACATCCATTATACATGAAATGTATGTATAATAAAGGACGAAAATATATATATATATCCATTCACACATCATACAACATACATTTGTAGAATATATGTTTTATACAAATAACCTTATAAATTGTTACAGGATGGGGGAAGAGGGATTTTACTAAAAGGACGCTTAAAAATATTTTCATATTATTATTGTTACGTGGCTAGAATAAAAATTCAACTAAAAAATTACCATCCTAAAGGATGAATGTTGAAATTTGATTAATAAAAAATATTCATAAAATACATATTTGAACTATATCTATCTATATTTATGTAGGTGTATAGTTAAATATAACCTTTTGAGCTATTTCTGGTGAAAAAAATTCCTTTTTTCTTGGTGCAGCAACCAACCATCAAGATATTTCCGTCGTTCTAAAAACGAACAAGCTGCACAGAATATATAGAGTTTGATCACATGAAAAATGTGTAACTAGGCTACAATATAGCTATCTTTACCCCACCACCGGAAACAAACCATATTATACATATAATACAATGATATTGGATAGCCTTAGTTAATCCTCATTTTGCTTCTCTGCTGTATCCTTTTAAAGAAAGGAGTAAAATCCACTTTTTCTAGTTAATAGGACGAAAATATTTTTACTTTCGTGTAGTTCTTTTTTCTTGAGCATTGATTTTTCAACTTTTCCATTGTTTGTTTCTTTTACTATGGGATAATGGTTTTGTGGTGGGAGAAAGTTTTAATATTCTACGGCTTACTTAAATTAATGTGTTTATTGTCTATAAATATGGAATACGAGAAGTCTGTGTGTGTGTATTGCAGTTTGGAGGTTATCGTTATACGTTTTAAGATATAAGGTGTAGCAAAAATTACTGCCCATTTATTTTTACTGATTGCATTAAATGAGCTTTTTTTTTATAGAATGTGCACTGTGTGCTGTGAACGTTTTAGTTCAGTTTGCAGATTTTTATTATTTTCTCTCTGGAAAGCTAGATCCGATTATTTTGGAGCTCATAATAAAGTTGTAAGTGGTTCTTTCTTTAATAATTTGTGGTTATGGTTTTGGTATTCACTCACACTTGATAGCACCATTATCTACATTTGCAAGGGTTAAATAATACTTATATGCTGTTCATTGTGATTTAAGAGTCACATTTTAAATTTTTCTACATTCAATAAGATTATATACATACGTGGTAGCACCATAATGTAAAACGTGTACAGCGAACATTATGAAAAAAGCGTGTAGAGAAAAGAGCTCTTTTAATATATCCAAAGGAATTTTTCCGGAAGCAGTTCCCTTATTAGTTTTAGGCTTATTTATCAACTATATACAGGGTGTTGCCGGCTCAAAAGTTCATAAGGAAGGAGGTGATAGTGCTCACTAAGAGAAACAAAAAATCTGTACAGCAAAGGGGGCTATGTCAACAGTTTCGGATTTACAGGGTGATTAAGTAGTAATTTTTAGTAGTTTTTCACAAAATATAGCCTAGGAAGGTGATTTTTAGTTTAGGTGATAGTAAACTGTCTAAGCTTGCCATTATTTTATTGTTGGTAACAAATTCCTTATTTTGTTTAAATCTTACCGGTTTTCCCGCCAAAATTCACTGCTCCTTTTTTTACAAGACTTGAAAATCTCAGAATGTTACCTTTCATTTGATCCTACGGCTTTACCAACCTATATGCAATCGTTCTTGAGGTAAATCAGTTTTTATGATTCTTTGAAATATTGTAAACATAAATGAAAAATTTACAAGATTAAATTTTGTCGTGACGATAATAATGAATGCACAACGTCAACTACGTTTGAGCCCTCAAGATCGAATGGTTCATCCATCTGTCAGCACCTCATCAGACAGGACCTGTTGTACCTTTTTCTTTAAGAGGAGTCTGTACCAAAACTTGCAAGTTTCATACATTTTTCAAGGCGAATTTCTGGCAAACTATTTGTAGCAAAATAATGATTTATGTCTTAAATTAAAGGTAACGAAGAAGTCTAGTAAATAACGTCAGGAAAATAAAAAGAAATTGTATTGGAATGGAGATATTAGCTCGAAAACTTGTAAAAAATGGTAAAAATTGAAGTTTTTTAAATCAAACTCCTGTTAGTAGGTATTCTCATTTGCACTGCAAATTTTTATTATCGTCTTAAATTGGCGTATGTTGGGCTTCTGTATTTTACGCTAAATGGCTCTAATGTGACTTGTGGTCTAAGTCTAGGATAATTTTATATGAATTTTCACACTTTCAGGGTAATTTATAAAATGGGTTCTCGCACAGAAATTACAACAATATTGATCAAGCTAGTCGAATGCATGAATTTTATTTGCGAGCTTATCCGCTCCAATTGATGATCGTCTGGCAATCTTTGAAGGCTTTATGAACTAGATTTTGGATAAATATGCACCTGTGAGAACTGAATGCTTAAGATCTACCAGTAATTCATGGTTCTCCAGAGAAATTCAGTCTCTGATAGAGGAAATCTCGTGACACATTTATGCGGAATATGTATCGAATAGCACGGAATAGGGTAATGTTTGCTATCCGAAAAGTGAAGCTTTGGGCTCAAGGCTTCTGTGGAGTAACTTAAAAAAGTACGGGCTATGCAATAATGAGAAGGCTTGCTGCAATCTTCATCCTCATGAGCTGAATAAATATTTTACTACTAGCGTTCTGCGAGGCCACAATCATTGGCAGGGGCCTCAGTCGAAACTTTGGCACACTCATTAGTAAGCTTTACGGCACCAGAGTTACCAAACTTGTTAGGTGTGTTGATTGTAATGAACTGTCCATGGCCATTTTTTCTATAAATTGTGATGCTGTTTGACCAGACGGCTTACCTTCACGCTTTCTTACAGGTATTTTTCCTAGAATCAAAACTACAACCCTGCTCCCATTCAATGCATGCCTTCCAACATCTTCGTTTCCATAAATTAATCACCTACCGCTGTTTCTGATTACCGCCCGGTAAGTGTGTTATGCTTACTGGCAAAAGCCCTTGAAAAGCTCATGTACTGGCAATTGAATACTTTTTTTGAGGAAAACCGTATGATATCACCCTGGCAGTCGGGCCTTTGCTCCCTCCACAGTTGCGAAACTGCTTTATTATTCGTTACCTCCGATTTGCGTGCGGCACTTGATAATGATGAGTTTGCAATAGTGTTATTGCTGGACTTTCCAAGGCCTTCGATAGCTTAAACCATTTTAAACTTTTATCTAAACTAAAAAATATATTCAATTTTTCTAGTTCAGCCTGTAGGCTTGTGATGAGCTTGCTGTCAAATCGAAAGCAACTTGAAAAAGTGGATGGTGAATTTTAGGGTCTATTATCACTATATAGAGGTGTTCCACAAGGTTCTATTCTGGGATCTCTTCTGTTCTCTCTATTTATAAATGATCTGCCACAGAAAATCCAAGTTCACTTGTATGCGGATGACGTTCAAATTTACTATAATAGTTCTATCAGCCTTATGGAGAACAGTCTGGGGTGCATTAACGAGAATCTGACAAACTTATCTTAGTGGGCTCATGATAATGATATAAGGTTAAACCTTGCGAAATGCTTTGCAATCCCAATACACAACACGGGCTTCAACCAGTTTGTACAGACTCTGTTACACTTCCGAATGTAGATAAGGTTTTTACAGTATACGTAAATAACCTAAATTTTTATATGACAGACTGACGGACAGACGAACAGACGGACATGCAAATACCAAAATAACTTTTAATTTTAAGTGTGGATGTCCAATCCATTTTTCTCTACTAGCATTATTTCTGTGTGTTACAAACGGAATGACAATCTTAGCATACCCTATGATTTCATCTAGAGTATAAAAATACTTATGATGTGTTTGCATGGATTATAAAACAAATTCTCAATCTCAAACAAATATGCAATAAAAAAGTGAAAAGAGAAAAAAAAAATTCCAAATAATTTTCCCTCGGTTTATATTCTAAAAAAATATCTTTGGTCGCTTTTTAACTAAACCATAAACGAAAAATATTAAGTTTAGTTCTGCATCAGTTCGACTAAACTCGATTCACAGTTTATATGCGCTTGTAGTACCAAGCTTGTGCTGCATTCGTAGCAAAATTTAACAGGATCATTTCCGTGGCAATTTTGTGAACAGATAAAAAAATTATATTTGTCAGCTAACAAGTTCCGTATTTTCCAAAAAAATTATATGTATGATATTTCTTATGCATTTAAAAGTTTATATATTCTCTTAATACAAAAATTTATTTAAATCTTTTAGAGGAAAAATCTAATCGTTTAACTAATTGAGGTTATAAATTGGCATAGCATTTGAAATGTCTTTATACCGCTTTCAAATGTGGTTATACAGAATAGAAAGGTCGTGGATCACTATAAATGTTGTACCTACCAGAACTTCAAATTCTGTGTGAGTATAAATCGAAAATCTTATGCTGTATAAGTCACTTATGCAGTATAAGTTACTATGACCTAAACGTGGCTATTATGTACATATGTACGTATAGGATAGATACTCATTTATTTTTAGAGACACATAAGACAAATATGTTTGAAACTTTGTACTGGAGCCTGTCGCCATTGTTATGAATCCACTAAACCAATCACACCAAACTACCTAATCTCGGATTCATAACGTTAACCTACCTAAAACGCCATCCTCAAGGCTTTAAAAGAATCTTAAATGCATTTCATCCAGTAAAACACAAAGAACCTAATTTCGCATTCATAAATGCCCAACATTTTATCATCATTTTACTTCAAAATGCATTTCACAAGAATTCAAGACACTCACTACAAATCTCAAATTACGAATTCTTAACACACCAAAGTGAATGCCAGAGATTCCCTGCTGCACTTCCACAAACAATAAATAACAACAATCAGGTGTTCGAAATTCTATCCAATTAGTCGGGTGCCTAAAATGATCATAATTTCTTCAACATGAAAGAAACGAAACAAATGCAATATGATCTGGTACTACCACTACCAGCGTAGTAAAAATGATTCATTCATAAGAGTCAATGAAGAAAATTGTCATCAGGCAATTAAGCCCAAATACGTGACTCACCGACCGATCTGAGACTCGCAAAAAGGTGTTCCCTCGTATGGTTGCATTTCGTTGCACATGAAATTCTTGACTCACGATGACCCTGAAAAATTGTTATTTTATTATTTCCGCTCAAATTTCCTGATTTTGTTATTCAAAACAGGATTTTCATCCAGAAAATTGCTGAATATTAGGAAGTTTGTGAAGGGGAGTATCATCCCCAAGTAAATCGATTATATAAATATAATGACGGTTGCACTAGGGAATCAGAGAGTATTCTATAGTCGAACTAGGATAGCCCCCCTACCAGACGTAAGGCCTCCAAATTCTAAAGAAACATTACCTAAAAAGAAAAGAGTCTTTAGAGAACCCAAAAGTGTTTGCAAAAGTATTAAAAGTATATAAAAATCGACTAATCCCCGAAAGTGCAAGTGCAACAGAAATTTATAAGAAAACTTTATAAATCTAATAAACATGTTTTACAGAAGCGACTCTTTATATATTTTATATTGCGTTACTATAGAAGGAGCGTGACACGAACTCGGAAAGCTTTTGACAAATTAAAATAAATAATAACCAATTTTATCATTCTCTTTTTATATAATAAACTACATTCGAGATTTTTCTAGTTTTTGGGCTACTGACCTCAATCTTCATTCTCGTGTCAAAATAAACGTGTAGTAATAAATTTTATTCAAGTTATAAGTGTCTCAATTTAAATGTTATGAAAGTAATTGTAATATGAAAAATATTAACAAATTTGGAAAAACAGCTCCGGTAGCATTTATAAATATGTTTGGAAAACCTATGTACGAAAAATAATAAAAATTGTTGTATACATGAAAAAGTTTTTAGGACCGAGAAGAAAATAACATGATTTTTTTATGTTTTTGATAAAAAAAAAAAAAAAACGCAACACGTTTTTCAAAACTCCAAGCCCAGTAGGCATTTGAACTGAAGAATTTCTAATATTTTGCTGAAGGTTTTAAATCAATATCAGAAAAATTATGGAAAATAAAAAGGCCGAACAAAATTCTTGCAAATTTATTCAGCCTTAAGTGAAAAAGTGTGGAAATTCTTCTTCGCTTCTGTTCTTTTCAAAGTAGTGGGTATTCAAAGGTACGTTCTTAAAAACCTGGTAAGTCTTTTCTTCCACTCACTGTAATAAATGGTTCAAATAATTGTTTACATAGAAACACAAATTAGACGTATTCAGAAAGTAATTGAAATGCACATGAAATTAGGGCAGCATTGAATTGATGTCGTTCACATAAGAGCTATTTTTTCTCTTCCAAATATTAAAAAAAACAAAACATTTTCTCTTCTTATCCGAAAATACGAACAAGAGTTTTGCTATGAAGATTCATAGCGAAATAAGTCAATCTGAAATTGACTCAGTTTGCTGCTAAGTCTGCAGCTCGAGAATTGAGTGAAAAAAACTCTTTATGCAAACGAAAAATCTTTGAAAAATATAAATTTCATTGCAAAAAGAGGGCGTTTCATATAGTAGTAGTATTTCACCTCATATAATTCACATTTAAAATTTATTTTAAGTCTATATATGAGGTCAGCTTGGCTTTTTGCTTTGGCGTATACGGCAGGCAGGAACCAGGCCGTACTGACGATTATACGGTTCCTTCTTATATGAAACGCCCTCTTTTTGCAATGAAATTTTCTTTTTTCAAAGATTTGAAAAATTGGAAAAAAGTACCTTTACATATTACAATATAGGAAGATGTAGTTCTGATTTGACAATAGCTGTGTTTTTTTTTGTGTCCGCAGAACAGGGCAGAACAAAAATTACACTCCAGTAGGAGTTCTAGAGCAAAATATACAAAAGAAAACAGCTAATAGTACCAGATAGTAGCAAAATGTATTTAATGATGGCGCAGCATAATGCAGATAAACTGATTCCAGAAATCAATTTCAACGAATTTAGTTAGACAACCATTTGGTTCTCCGGAAATGGGTGCGTTTACCTACACACAAGTTAAAAGTTATTAGGTATCGTATATGTTTTTTAAACTCTTGTGGGCAAACGAGAAAAATCTTCGCATTGGGCACACATTCATTTTATGGAGCGGAGGTAAGGGACGAGTAAGATTTTATGACTTAACAGAAGGAATATGCTCAGAATAGACCTTAAAATAAACTGCTACCTGGCACCGTGTTGGGCGTGTAACAGCTCCAAAATGTAGAGATTTCCCTTTGCTTTTTCTCATCTCTTCCCTAGAAAACCTGTTTACATACAGCATCAAGAATACTCGCATGGGATGGCCCATTAACATAATATCAGTAGAGATGTCCCAATGGGTCATCCCGACACCCTCGAGAATACTTTCCAAGCCATGAAACAAAAATGTACATAGATGAGTGCGTTGGGAGTCCGTTTTCTAAAATGCTCTATATTGATACTTATGGAAAAGTGCCAAACATTGACTGTATATATGTTATAGAGCCTAAACTACTATCCATACAGGAAATAGTGTTTAAAGCTTGGTTCCTTACCTTTCCAAAAACTTCACTTACTATGTGCCTAATAAAAAGGGTTTTGATTGAAAAGAAACTTTATCATTTTACGCTCACTAACTCTCAGTTGAGTAATAATTGCATGTATGTATATGCAACCGGAGTCCGAATCTATAGGCAGCTACATTCGATTTCTTCAGACCGCGGCATGCCACGACGACATGCACAGCGCCATATAAATTATTACTCAGCTGAGAGTTTTTGTTTGAGGAATCGTAATCATTTGGTTAAGATAATTTTTTTTAAATAATTTTGTTAGGAAAGGTATAACAATTTTATTATGGTTTGGAAGAGAAGAAAGCAATCTTAAGATTATCGGAACGCCATTTTTCTGTATGAACAGTAGTTTAGGGTGGAGGAGCTATTCAGATCAAATTTTTGTCCATTTTACATAAGAACACTGCAAATATTTTAGAATGTTAAGACTTCATTGGGGCTGTCATGTGATAGTGAGGGAGTCTGATTCATGGCTTGTGAAGTATTCTCGAGAGAGTTTTGGTTTTGGTCATCATACGAGTATTCTTGATGCAGTATGCATACAGGTTTTCTTGGGAAGAGGTGAGAAGAAGCAAAAAAGATTTCTCTACACTTTGAAGAGATATCTCTTTCCCAGAAAACCTGTTTGCATACTGCATCAAGAATATTCGTGTGGGATGGTCCAATTGAGATTAAAGCTAACGAATTTTGGCGCACCGTATACTTAAAGTCCGTGCAATAAAACTGTGTCCGCTCTATCTAATGTTCTTGCTTTTTGCTGTTGTATAGGTACATTTATCTTTTATACTTGTATTGTAATATTCCTTCGTGTTGAGAATGATCATCTTGGTTCACATTTCTTGATAGGGAAGCTTAGGAAATACTTGATGTATTCCTCGTGAGTAGAAAGGTTCGTTGATTTATAGTGCGCAGTGAAAGAGAAGTTAAAAGAAAAACTATTTATAAACATATTTGACTCAATGCGTAACTTCCTTGTAATACGATCTTCGAAGGTGCACAGATGATAGTAAATCGTATAAATTTTCAACAAATGTCGAGACATTACTTTAACCTTCTGAAGGTGCTATAGTTATAGAACGTCAAAGGATTTTTGTTTTTTTAATTTTAACAACTTTCGCGCCATCATCTTGCTTGTAACAGTTATTAGGCATTTTGGCGGGAAAAGCGTTAAAATTAAAAAAAAAAGGAATTTTCTTCCAATTCGTTTACTTTCATTTCGGTGTAACTAGCAACTTGAGGGGTTGGAGTGACGGTTCTCTGTCATCTGAGCTAAAAACGTTCGATAATTAGACTGGATGGTGTTTATATTTTCCTTTTAACACCATGTGCACATTTAAAACCTTATTTTAATTTCATCTAAATTGTTAATAGTTTATTTGCAGATAAATTCTTCTTCCTTTCGCTTTTATCAAAATATTTGTTGTATTCCACTGTTTCGGTAGTAGACTTTCAAAGGATTCAATAAAGGTCCAAAGAAGTTCCCTCTCTTCTCTAATGCACTCAGCTTCTCTTTATTCCCTCCACAGGAGATTGTCTGTATTATACTTCTCTAAAAGTTAGAACTGAACTGAGAAATGAAGTTAATAATGAACTGCGCACTACACTACCTATCCTACACTATCATTATAAATGACAGTATCCCCATTATGTGCCAGTAAAGATGCGTGAATATAAGAAAATCCGAGTAACATCATTACTGACTATCATTAAAAAAAAATTTCTCTAAGGTGATTTTCTAGTTAATTTCAAATCAAGTAATTGTAAAACAATTAATCAGTTTTCCTACTAAAAATGTAAAGTTAGATGGCCGAAAAATGTCATTTATAAATTTCCTTCTCTAATGATAGGGAGGAAATTTATAAATGACATTTTTCGCCCATCTTAATTTACATTTTTAGTAGGAAAACTGATTAATGTTTTACAATTACTTGATTTGAAATTAACCAGAAAATCACCTTAGAGAATTTTTTTTTTCTAGTGAATTCGCAGAAGAAAGTTCAAATGGTTACCAGAGTACTTGAGTGTGCTCACAAGGGTTAACAAACACACTATCTTCAGATCAAATACAGGGTGTGTCCGATTAGAAGGTCGGTGACAGTACCATAGATGGAACAAGAACTAGATGTCGCATGCAGTACCAAAAAAGTATACAGAATTTATATGGTTGGGTGGTCTATTCCGGAATGGACCACAACATTTGAAATGATATATACACGTCGAGGAAGTCGATCAAATATATAAAAAATTGCTATAATAAAAACATTTGTTTTCGTCACGCTCTAAAACATGTTATGGTCCATTCCAGAATGCATTACCAATTTCAAAGTCTGTATACTCTGCTCTAGTATGCCATGCGACATCTAGTTCTTGTGCCATTTATGATAGTACTCACATAGGCAAACAAAATATTGTACGGCAGGAGGGGGGTGGGGAGCATATTAACCGTTTAGGAGTTACAGGGTACATGGTGTATGGTCACATTTAAGAGCTCATTGTATGCAGAGCTTTATGGCATTTAAAACAACTCCTCAACCAGCCCCGTATTCCCCTCCTCTCAGCAGTTATGTATAAACTAAAAATTTCGTATGTTCTTACTATGTTTTATTACCTTCACCTCAATTATTTTTCCAAAAAGATCATTAAAATAACTGTTTTTTAATAAAAACTGTAAACTGTAGACTGTCCTCTTTAAGTTGGCCTATTACACCCTATGTGCTAACTGTACCCGTTAAACATTTTTTCTTAATCACCCTGTAACTTCTAAACGGTTATTATGCCCCCCCCCCCCCTCTGCCATACAACTTTTTGTTTGCCTAGATGAGTACTATCACCCCTTGCTCTATTGATCTCCTAAGCGGAATCACCTTGTATATTTATGAGAAAAAAAAAATCTTGTCGATTTTGTTTAACTTTTTTTTTTTTTATTTATTTATGTGATTTAACAACTTCATTCAATTTTAAAATGATTTCATTTAATTCGCAAATATTTTCAGTTAATCCAAAAATGCAATATAATTTGGCCTTAAATCCTCGAATAATTCTCTTCCATCGTTTGACTTTAAAATTTTGAACTATACATACAACAACACAGTAAGTCCTTGTCTGATGCCAACAACAAAAAGCAATATCACTGTGAAGTATGCAGTATAAAAGTGTTCCTACATAGCGGGGTTAGGGGTATGTGGGTGGTGTGGTGAATTTTTTTACTCTTTAATGTGAAAATGTGTTAGCACACTTTTTCGATGTCATCTTGATTGCTCTAGGGATCGCTTAAACCGTTCATTCTGGGAATTGTGCACATCAAGTATATTTCTGTTAAATATTTCTATTACTTATACTTAGTTAGAAAGCACTCAAGTCCTTTAGTAGTTCGGGGAGAAATGGAGCGAGTACCTCCGGGAATGACTCTTTAGTAGTTTTTCAAACGTAAACGAATTGAGCTAAATATAAAGACACTGCGAATTTTATTGTATTTTACCTGCATTTTATTCGCGCAAAGGGCAGCTGATATCTAAAGAAACGTAGTAAGCAGTTATTAGATACTTCAGAAGGTTGCCTTGAAATATTGAAATTCGTTTTACTCTATACTCAAGTCCCTTCTCAGTCAGAAGTCAAAGGGATTACAGAGTTACAGGGATATTAAATGTAATATGAGAATATGAGAATTTCAAATAAGACTTTCTTAAACCCTCTAATCTATGAATGTGCAGGAAGGGTGCCATTTCAGAAAATTGTTTTTTTTTTAGATGCTCTGTTGGGTTGCGTTGCATCAATAGCACGTACACATAAGTACGGGCATTTTTTCTAGAAACATCTTACTGGGAAAATTTATCCTTGAATTTGCTATGCAAGACAAAATGTGATTCATGCGAAATTATTGTATTTTTGTTGGCGTTTCCTTGAATTTTAGTTACACAAAGCTTTGGTGCGTGCTGTTACCCTCCTCAATGGTCTAAATATGTAATGTAATTCTCTATTTTCAATCTTTAATATGGCGTATGTAGTTTAGTAAAGTTATGGGGGATTTTTGATATGTAAATACTTCTTACCGGGAGAAAATGACTGGCTCTGCTTAAAACCTGAGGTCTTTTTACAGACTACATACAAAAATATAGCTAGATGTTAGAAAAACGTAATAATTATAATAATAAAAAAATAATAAGAAATATGTAAATGTAATAAATAACAAATATATAACTGCTGTATATATATATAATATAAAGAACACATATAAAATGTACCATTGTAATGAATTGGTGAATCCCTGGAGAATGTATAAACTTTTCTGGTTTGATTCTGTACTTGCGCCACACTGGAGTGAGTTAATGTAACTATTACAACGAAAACACTAGCACATACTAGACACAGGAATACTGTCATAATAATACAAACGATTCTCTTTCTTTTTCTATGCGATTGTTCATCTTCATCTTGATCATCACTGATCGATATTTTTTTCACCTTTTTCATTGATTCAGAAACAGAACTTTTTCTTCTACTCGCACGAAATGGTCGAAGAACTGGATCAAAATCAACCTCATTCACATCATAGCTATTTGAAGATTTCCGTTCGAAAGATGGACGTTTCTCTTCCATCATATGCGATGATGGACGAGGACTTCGCTTTATATCTTCAGTTATTAAAATTCTACTCTCACGGCGATGAGGTGATAGTTCAAATTCTGGATATGTGTCCACCATGAAACTTTTCGATTTCTTGGTGGCACTAAGGCTTTCCCTGTAAGGCCGGATGCGCACACTAGCGCTATGCGATTTTTTGGTGGTACCCTGTAATGAGCGATGAACTTGTAACTCATCTAGAGATTTTGGTGATAGGTAAAGACTGTGCGTATGTTTTGCGCCACGCTTAAAACTATGCGGTTGCTGATGATCTAAGCTATGTGAGCTATGTTTATGTGGATGTTTATTATGATTGTTCGGATTCACAACACTTTCAAAATATGTTTCATCTTCAATTCGACTTCGGCTATTACTTCTCGATCGAAGTATTTCATTTTCTATTGATAAATTTGTTGAATCGAATGGTTGAAGTTTAGCATCTGGATCATGAAGTATTTCATCATTTAGAGATGGAAATTTCACTCGTTCAACGGTTAGTTCATTTTTTGAGGTATTACGCTTTGTTGTTGGCTCCTTAAATGATCTATGCATTCTACAGCTTCGTCTATTTGGTGATGGTGATCTATCGGGTACTTCTTTTGTCGGCGGAAATAGATAGGAACTTCGAACACTGCTTGTTCTTCTTGATAGTAGAAACTCTTCGACAGTTGGTTCATTTGAATGAAATGAATGCGTTTTCCTCATCTGAAAATTTGAAGGACTATGAACATCCAATGTATCGGATCTTCTAAAATTTGATTTTCTAAATTGATGGGAATAATCATCATAAGCAATGGAACTAGTGCTTCCGCCACTAACAAAATAAATATCGGGCTTTGTGAGTAATTGTGTATTAGGAGGGGGTTCCTCTAATATAAGTGAATCATCTATAATCATTGTTGGTGCTGGGGTATAATTATCTATTGCTATTGAAATGGAACGATCTATAGCTTTCAGTTTAGGTGGTCTCTTCTTTGCCACGAAACTATCAACTAGGAGTCTACTTTCTTTGTCCATTTTGTGTTTTGTTTTTGTTATCTTTTATGTGCTTTTATTTCTTAAACGGAAGACTCAATTAATTTTTTTTAGTTTTATTTATTTTTTATTTATTTTATTTTTTGATAAGTCCTTTTCTTCATAGTTTGCGTGATTTTTATTTTTTTTTGTATTATTATAATTTTTTTTATTTATACATTTATTGTCATAATTGTTAGCTCTCTGTGATTCCTGATAAAGTAGTTAAATTCTTGTGCATTTAGGATGTGATCTATAAAATAAAGAGAAAATTTTGTGAAATTTTATTAGTGCAAAATATTTTAATTTGGTTGCAAATTATTGTGGTGCTCTTGTAAATAATATTGGTACCATTTTCTTCTTTCTTATTTTGTTGAGGGTTTAATTTAATAATGAAACTACAGCAAATAATTGTGAACTCTTCATACATTTTTGGTTTTTTTTTTAGACTAAGTACCTAAATGTATTCCTGGAAGATTACAATAAAAATAAATAAATATAAAAGAAAATATTATTAGTTTTCTTTATTTTTTAATGAAATAGTTCCAAAGAAAAATTGTTTTATCTAGTATAAGTTTGAAGTGCTCCCGCACCTCTGGATACGTGCCTGACTGGAGCATGTGCGAATATAGAAAAAGCGTCATCATCTTATACACTATTGGTGACTGTGGACAACGGCAAAATGGCGATTGTTTCAGGTGTTTGAGCAGTTAAAAGTCACCAAGATGAAATCATAGAAATTAATAAGTTTGTTATTCCATTTATAATGCATAGAAATAATGATAGTAAAGAAAAATATATGGATTGGAAATGTAGGCCTAGTATTAAAAGGAATATTGAGCTCTGAATCTCCACCTGTCCGTCCGTCTGTCGTTATTTACAATAACTTAAGACTTAAGGAACAAAAATATTGTGCATGAAATCGGGCAACGCCCTCGTAGGTTTTCAAAAAAAAAAATGTATTTTTCGCTAGATATGTTGACAAAGAGCTGAAATTTTGTAAAAGACCAATGTCATTGATTCAAGTTGAAAGATTCTCAGAATCGGGTAACTTCAGCGTATAGGGTTGCCATTGATATTCGAATATTTAATAATAATAGTAAATATATTTTGTAATAGAAGTTGTAAAATAGCAGACTGAGAACATAAAGGCTCTGATTTGTTAATTTCATTTGAATCAAGGAAATATTTGTACAGGCCTCAGACTCATTGTAAAAACGAAATAGATCCTCCCAACACCAAATCGAAAGTGTTAGTGACCTATACCGAAATTAAAAGAAATTAGCTACAACCGAGAGTCCAACTGAGAGAATATGTAAATGCACTTGTATTTTATTTGCAATAAATGTAGACGATGAAATAATGCCAATGTAACACGAGGATTAAAATATCTCCAGATTGCTTCGTCTTCATTCAATATTCGTTAAAATTCAAAGATCTTGGTCGAAAAATAAATGGTATCAACTTAGTCATGCGTGCGGTAAGTGAAGCGATCACTTTTGGGGAGTTATCAAAGATGACATACAAAATAGAGGGAATAGATTTTTTTTAATTTATTTTCTACGATTCTAAATTCAATTATTAAATACCAGAGAAATTAAAAACAGTCGCGTTTTTTCTCTTGTAATTAATAATTCTAATTTAGAATCGTAAAAATAACAATCTCAAAAATTCTTCTTGGATCGATTCTAACAATTGAGTGTTCCGTATGGGTCAAGATATAAATAAAAAGTGGAAGAAGTTTTAAGTGGAGGAAAAAGGAAAAGTAAATAAAACGTAAAGGATAAATAAAATAAAATAAAAGGAAAAAGAAAGCTACAAGCAGTGGAAATGTGCTTCGCTAGATCGGTATTTAGGCCGCATGTTTCCTGAGGCTATTGCAGAAGTTAAGTATTTATGGATTATATGACTTCATAAAATGTTTAAAATTTAAATTGCTCACTTTTCGCGATTGTAATTTGTATATATGTATATATATATATATTTTTTTTTTATATTTTTAAGAGATTTTACATCTCAGCTCAGCAGTGGGGTTTTTTCAATTTTTTTTAATCGTCTTTTTATTTAGTCATAAGTTTCATGGTATCTTGTATTTTTTTCTAATCTGTCGAAAAACCATGTAGCGCTCAATAAAATTATTGAGTTTGAAAACAAAAGCTCATAACCCATCTTGCTAAAAAGATTGAAAGGAAACTATAGGTAGGAGAAAAAAGCAGGCATCGTGGAAAACAAAGCCAAGACCAATTGAAAATTGAGCTCTTTCGGTGTTACTCCAATATATGCACCTACTGACGGCAATATCCTCTATCGATTTACCCACCGCCTTTTTAATTAAGCATGGGTCCAATATCGGGCCCCCTGCTCCCTAAACAATTCAAGGTCCACTGCTACCAAAACATTACTGGTCCGGACTTCTACCCACTAAGAAGTTTTTATGTTAATTAGTTCAAGTATTAGAAGTTTAAGAAAAGTTTAAATAAACTATGAAATACTACAAAATATTTTATTATCTGTTATTCCAGAATGTCAAGTTAAGTAAGGACAAGTAGGATACCCGATTAAATTGCGTTGAAAATTCATTTTCGTTTCAGTCTCCACTCAAATATCCAAAAACATTTTGTGGAAATCAGAACATAGGAGAAATTCCACACTCTTTATGACATGTGTAACCTCACCCATTATGCAGTTATGGCACAAAATTAAGTGAGAAGTAACAGAAAACGCTTTACAAGTAAAGTTCTCCTCCGTTCAGATAAATACTGTTTATTTGTACTGCTCTGATGATCGTTATTAAAAATTATCAAATATTGCCTAATTTTCTCAGATTCCCTAGAATTTTTTTAAATATTTGGAAAGTATAGTTGTTTAGCTATAAATACGTCTTTGACGACATTTTAATTAAAGGATTAATTCCGCCTGTAGAGTGCAGATACTGAGATCCCATGATACCAACAAAGAAAACTCACCGTAAACCGACTAGAAAATTTAAATGGAATGTAATGGGTTATTGCCAAGGTCGGACTGGGTTGTCGAACCGACCAGGGCACATGACCCCAAACCAGCCACCTTTTGTCTTCAAAATGTCTTTCTGCTAAGGCAAACAACCCAAGTTATTAAATTGATTTCCCACTGATCCCAGCACAAGCGGAGCAAGATAGAGTTTTCTGCTTACAAATCATTTTTACACTCAGTATACGAGTGGCTAAAACTGAACTTTTTTACTGAAGCGTGCACAAACTATTGGCAAGTCATTTTTACATTAAGTATACGTGTGGGCTCTAATGGAACCGTTCTATTGAACCAAGCAAAACAAAATTCGAGCTTTGTTTGTCAATTGATGAGAAGCCGTCTGGCAAACGAATACTTTTATATATTTCAAAGAGAATGCCATATTCCATGCTAAATACCGAACCACTAATAATAAATAATAGATAAAACCGGTTTTTTCCCCCCAGAATTTGGAAAATTTAATAAAGAAGGGAAAGCAAGAAATTCATGTAGGATCAACAAAAAATGTAGATCAGTTTTTATTATACCTTAAATGAAAGCCTGTATGCAATTTGCATCCACTCCCATCTGTCGTACAATCTTCGGCATATTTCGACCCACATTTAATATTTTTTTAAGTATTTTTCACCCGAAAAACAATTTTTTGAAATGAAAATCATTTTATTATTTTTATTTTCGATTCTTAAAATAAAAACAATTTGCCGATTATTATTTCTGATTTTTAAAATATAAATAATAATATAAATTTTATAATTTCGAATAAAAATCATAATATTAAAAAGTATAGGATATTTGTGAAGACTCGATAATAAGATTCATAATGCTACATTTCAATCAATTCTCCCATAAATTTTTCTAAATGATTTTTTGGTTAGAAAAAATAATTGTTATTTTCAGGTACTGATGGACGCCGCGCCGCCATTAGCAATTTTGATGACTCAAAAGTACTTATTTGGGTTTCTGTCAGAATTTTACATTTATGTCCGGTACTGACATTAATACAGTATTGTGTTACTATCACTAGAAATTTTTAACAAGTAAAGGATGACTGTAATACTTTTGTTCGCTGAATATGGATTCTCTACTTTTAAATTGATTTATTTGAAATTAAATTATTTGATTTATTAAAAACCAAATTTATATTTTAAAATGTAATTTAAATAAATCATGGTAACACAAAATAATTCATGAAAAATATAGCATAATAAGAAATTACTACAAGGCTAGAAAGTACACACATGATATAAGTAGGTATAGCAACGCTTGGAAACCTTTGTTGAGCCCTTTTGATAAAAACAAATATTTTTCAATACGTTTTTCAAAATAAAAATAATATGATGCTAAAAATAATGCCAAATGCTCTAACAAATGATTTTGAAGTCACGAGAATGCCAGATTTTCCATATTCTATAATGCTATCTGGCAACACTCGCAGACTACCTTGACTCCGAGCCCTGTCAGTGTTTAAAAGTTTTGGAACATTTCTGGATATTTTTAGCTAATAGCTGTCTTTTCACTGCAGCCGCAACGCTCAAGCAGAGTAAATATGTGCGGTCGCGATTAACCCAGAGACCACTGGCACTAACAACCATCGGCCCATCGGGCTAGCATCGATCGCCCGTCCCCCCAGTGCGGGTCTGCTTATTTCAGTTTCAAAAACAGATTTTTTTTTAAATTTCTCATCTTTATTCAAATTTTAAAAGCTGTGTAAATTTTTTCTATTTTCTGGGCCTACCGGGCCTATTGGTAAAAAAGGCCTTGGACTGACCACTACTGGACTTTGCACATCATAAACTGATACAATTGCATTAAATTTTTCGATATTATTCTTAATTGCAGTCTTACTCACAACAGAGGGCTGGATCTGGAATTTTTTTTTCAGATTATACTTCAACATAAGTCTTCTTTCCGAAATCTGAAAGCTCCTTTGCTGATATCATACTTTGAAATGCACTTACACACAGCCAGTCAATTTACTTTCTATTAAGTCTGTAAGCCTCTGTAAGCTAATTAAACTAAGAATTCTGTTAAATTCTCACATTGTATCATAGATGAAATGAATTAAAAAATTGTACAAATATACTAAGGTAGCTGGTAAGCCTATGCTATGAAAAGTGATTTAAAAATAGTGCTAAATAAAGTAAAGAGTGCAAGTAATTATCTGTTGATATTATAGTGATAAATTTCTAAGTGATGTTCATGTAATTTCAGAATGAAGTGTCCGTTGAAAATTTGCCACAACAACAACATCAAGGTACGACGTGGGAAATCATTTTTTAGGCAAGTATAGTTATAAAATATTATTTTGTGTATTTTACACACCTTTGTATATTAAATTAAATTAAAAATACATAACAAAAGCGATATCGAAAAAATTCTTCCTCCACCGAGAATTGTTTACGTTTGTGACAGCTGGGAAATTCCCTGGGTATGTTGGCGTAGTGCATCGAATAAGAACCTTTTCGGTGGGAGCAAACGCAATATTTTCAACCATATATCTTGTTGCCCCGCTCTCTATATTGATTCTACTATACGGCTGCACTGAGCTTTCACTACAGCGGCAACATATACTAACACAACCAGAATTTGACTAAGATAAATTTGGCTTATCACACTTACTGTATTCTCTATATTCTAAGGGGAGCCACGTGTTTTTTTACACTTGACAGCTCGAACTATCTGAGGTGTGTTGATTATTTCTGTGAAATTGTGAAAAGTATTTAAAAATTAATAAAAAAAATTAAGTATGCCCTAAAAGTTTATTAAAATTTTTTATTTCAAACTTGTCAGTAATTTTATTTGATCTCTTAAAATGAAACAAGGAACAAACGTAGGAAAAACAACGTGTCGTAAAGTTTAAAGTTCAAATTCGCGTAAAAAACGCGTGGCCCTCATTGTGTATAGGGCTTAAGACCAATCATAATATCATTAAAAGTTAAATAAAGTGAAAACCCAAAGTTCTGTATAGCAAGAGCGAGAAGAGGTATACCACGTTTGAATTTATTTTTGAAACTTTATTTACTATTTTTATGAAAACGCTGTATACGCTGTGTACGTCGACGCGTTCTCAGGCATTGTCCAAATATATAGTGAAAACTCAAAGTTTTGCATTGCAACATCAAGAAAAGGTTGCCAGATTTAGTCCATTTTTGAACTTGTATTTGCAATTTTTATGAAAATGTCATGTATCAAATTTTAGCTGTCTACATCAACGTTTTCGGGCAGTACCCAAATATGTAGTGAAAATCGAAATTTTTGTATGGCAATCCTATGAAGGAGTTGCCCGATTTGTCCCATTTTTAACTTAATTGTACTTTTTTTTTTTTAATAGCCCGTATACAACACTTCAGCACTCTAAATGAATGCGTTCTCGAGCTATCATACGGACAGACAGGCAGACAGATATGCAAAAATCAAAATAACTTTTAATATTATGTATTGGTGTCCTATCCATTTTATTCTACTATCATTATTTCTATGCGTTACTAATGGAATGACCAAGTATAAAAAGCAGTTAGCATAATTTCGAATATACTAACATTTTCAATTTGTCTTCTTTGTGTTAATAAAATAAACTGTACGATTTTTAACTTTACTTTTATTTTAAAACATTTTCAGATTCAAACGACAATTAAGATCTTTAATAGATCTTAATTTTTGTTTGAATTTCAAATTCTTTTTATTTAACAATCAGTATTGTTTCAAATTCAAATTGGTGTGAACAATTCTGGGTTTAGTTTCAGGGTACCTATGCAGTATATAGTATAAGTCATCTATCATATATATATATTACTGCATAGTATACCCTACATGAGAGAACTGTAATAAAATTTGCCTCAAATAAAGATTGTTGTTAGAGGGGCGGCAAATAACATCTTTGTCAATACAATTCAATTTTTCATCCAAATTCTTGATTACATTTACAAACAGTCTGTGCTAAACTTCCATCACACTGCAGGACTACAAATTTTCACCACATTAGATGACAATGACAACCTGTCAAATATAATACTGTAGTGTACTACAAAAAATTCAGATGGAGCTAGATTCAAACAGTTTCGACACCCTTAAAAAAGGGCTTAATAGACTACGATGGGCTAGACGAATGGATGAATGTGAATAAAATAACGAAACTAATTTAATGGAGAGAATTGCGGAGGATATCATACCGATTGACATACAAAACAGAAAAAAGGGGCGCATAGAAATATGAAATTGAATAGTGTCAGCAAAAGATAAGGCATGGAGAGGTTAAATTAAGAAGACAGGATTTGATTTTCTATTTGGTTAGTAGGAAGAAGAAGAAGAAGAAGATCTTGATATGCGTCTATTTTAATATTTATTTTCACATTTAAAATGACATAAACCGATGAATGAGAAAATAATTTCGATAACACAAATGGACGTACAAACAATTCATGAATGATTCAAATAAATTGAATTTGGAAGAATCCATTCGTAATTCGTTGCTTAATATGAAAAAATCGTTTTTTCTCTTGAAAGCAAACTTAAGATTTTCTAAATGAATTACAAATTACTGGAATTTCTGGTTTATTGAATTTAGCCAACCTTAACTTTAACAAACATGTGAAATGCTGTTTATTGCTACCCTCTAAAAAAGAAAAGAAAAACCAAATAAAATGCCACATCACACGTTATTTAATACCAAACCAAGCATTCTCAAAATAGAAATTTCATGAAGTGTAAAATGGAAAAAGAAAAATCCTATCTTGTCATAGTCACGTATTTACTAGGGAGAATCAATTGAAAAAAAAGCAAATAGAAAAAAAAACAACGCTTCCAGATATATAAAAATGTCAACCCACCTCCAGCTGTTATCCTGGCCCTTTTCCATGTACATATGTATGCTTATCTTATCATCCTTCTAACTTGGCATGCTTTTTGGGATGTGCAAATTTTGTTTAACTCTATTTCGCATTTGCACTTGCTCTCTTTTCCCATTCACACCTCTTAGTTAAAATTAGTTGAAGTGGAAAATTGAATTTGTACTTGCCTAAGACCTGCCTAATTTAATTTAACATTGTCGGTATATACAGATAGGTACGTGACAAGAACTATTGGATTAAAAGGCGTATTAGCGCCAAGATCCGGAATCTATGAATTATTTCTGTTTCGGGACACAAGGGACTGATTAATTTTCCATTTGAAACCTTAATTTGATCAGTAGCGCATGATAATCCCGAAATAACTTCCATTTTATACTCAAAATACCTAAAATGTGTGTGCGTGTATTGATTCGATGGAGCCTTGGGGATTATTTTAGTTCATCAATTTTAAGGGAGGTATATTTTTGAGAATAACTATAGTTTCCGATTTTAAATGTCAAGAATTTAGTATTGATAGGTTGGCCGAGGGCGGTGAATTTCCGTTGTATACTATTAAAATTTTCCAATTTCCAATTATATTTGTTGAACTATGTTATCCACATAAGATAGTTTAGCTTAAATCATTCAATTAGAAAAGCAAGCTTTTGATGGTATATGTATGTTTACCATATCAACAAAGTTTGTATTGCACAAGTTTGCATCTAAATATGTGTGTTTTCGTTTTTTCTTCGGGGTTAACTCATGCCCTTTGAAGACAAAAGTTTGCGGTTCCATACAATGTAACTATTCTCATTATATGCATCTCTGAATTGTCATTTCGAAATTGTGTGCCGCATTTATTTTAATAAAATTGGTACAGATGTGAAATAATGTTTTTAATTTTTTAATTTAATTTGCAATTGAAGTCCATGGAAACATTTGCTTTTTACAAGGTGAAGTGTTGCCAGATTGTGGAAATTCTCCCATTCTCCGAAACCAAAATTTTACGGGAAAGGAAAAAGGGAGTTTGACTTAGTACATCTGAGGGAAAATTGCCAAACATATTTATTTTGTTGCTTGACTAAGCTCCGGCAAATGTTACTTACATATTTTCACTATCAAATTTAGAATAATCCTTAAGATGTAGAAATATAAGTATATTAGAGGGCTTGAGTCAATTATCTATAAAATCTGAAATATATAAAAATATTATAGTTTAAGTGTTGTACATTGAAAATTAAAACAATGAAGCAGACTGAACATTTGCTAGGTTAGGCAACTTCTGATGAGCTTTATGGCTAGAGCGAAACTAGTTAAGTAAAATCAAATAGGGACGTTCTTGGTCATTTGCCCCATAATAAGTCTCTATTGTAATATGTTTACGTTACCTTGCTTCCTGATGCTGTCTGTATGGAATGTTGGTTAAAGATTTGGTAATGATATTAGGCAAAGATCTGCCGAACTTATTTATGGAAGCCTAAGGAGCCGCTGTGTTAAAGATTTCCAGTGGGTTTTGTCAAAAGGCAGAGTATGCCAAGAGTTTTCTTTTTATGGCAGAGAATTCCACTGTTGAATATTAATTAATATATTATATTAATATTATATGGATGGCAGCTTTTCTAGAATATAAAATTAACATTGACTCGACGATGCCTAGACTTGGCACTAGATGACGTTGCCTCGACCCGATGAAGGGAACGTCACAATTTTTTTTAAGAAATTTACTGGAAATTTCATCCTTCGAAATTTTATGCATTGGCCGAGGCCGAGAACAGTGCCTCGCTCCAATATAAAACAACGATGCCTCGACCTGATGTAGGGAAGACCGCAATTTTTTCTTAGAAATTTACCTGAAATTTTATCCTTATAATTTATACGCACTTTTGGAGGACGACAACAATTTTTATGAGCAAATAAAAGACGTGTGTTACTACTTGCAGCAGTGTGGAGACGATATTCGGTTATGAAAAGGAAAAAAATTTGGACTATAGAAAGTATAATCATAATTTAATTTTTTTATACTTATATGTAACTTTTCAGGCCCGAAATAAATTATTCTGGGGAGTAGATGCTCCGCTTCAGGATAAGAAAAAAATTTAAGGAGAACTTTCGTATGAGCAAAAGCCCATTTAAAGAGCTAAGTGAAGGCTTGTAATCCTTGAGACAGCAGGACACTATTATGACAGATGCAGTTCCACTAGAAAAACGTGTTGCGATAGCATTTTATGCACTGGGGTCATCTCCGGAATATTGAACAGTTTCCAATGTTTTCGAAGTTGGAAGGACTACAGTGGGCGAAATAATTCGGGAAGTTTACGAGGAAATATGTAACAAAATGGAAAAAGAGTTTATTGTTGGATATCCTCCAACCCAACAAAAACTTGTTCTTACTCTTTGGACACGTCATCAAGTGCCAAGTCGAGGCATCGTCGAGGCATTGTTAATTTTATATTCTAGAAAAGCGTTGCATATTTTTGTTCTACGTGTTCAGTCTTTGTATGTTATTAGTTTGTCTATATCGAGGCATCGTAGTTTTATATTGGAGCGAGGCACTGCTCTCATATCGAGCTCGGCCAATGCATAAAAATTCGAAGGAAGAAATTTCTAGTAAATTTTTTAGAAACAATTGTGGCCTTCCCTTCATCGGGTCGAGGCCACTGTGATTTGTATGGAGCGAGGTATTGCTGGCTTACTCTTTGGGCACGTCATCAGGTGCAAGTACAAGTCGAGGAATCGTCGATTTTATATTCCAGAAAAGCGTTACATATTTCTGTTCTACGTGTCCAGTCTTTGTATGTTATTAGTTTCTCTATGGCAGTATCTAATGAGCGTAACAAAATTTGTTTTTCTTATACATTACTGGACATTTTTCTTCAGAATTCTTACCCATTAATGGTTACCGAGAACGATCTAATAAAATTAGATTGATTCGGGTGCTTTCAACGCCTGAGCCTAGATTCTTTTGTTTTTCTAAGAAATATACTCCAAAATACTTTTTAAAAATTAGTGCAGACCGTTATCAGGCTTCCGGCTATCATCAGTATACACTAAAAATTATATTGCTGCTCTCGGAATTACAGATAATGGCTTGCAGAGTGGTGAATAGTAGAGGTCCGTTTGATCATTGAAACATATTTTGTCATAGCCTTGTAGCGCTCGGGAGGTCTCCAGTGACTTCAGTAAATTCAAATTTAAAAAAATAAATTTTCTTGAGACAGTATAATTCTAAATGATACACGCTTCTTCCAGGGAAATCAAATGAATCCAAAATTTGCACAAGAAGCGCTCGTATAATTTACGGATGGCTCCAAAACAAATGAGGGAGTTGGGGCAGGAGTATATGGTTTAAGAGCTCGGGTCGACATATATGCTAGTCTCGATGAAACTATCATAGTCTTCAAAGCAGAAATTCATGATATTGAACTATAAATTAGGGAAAATATTAAGAGAACCCGCAGGAACAAAAATATCTATAATATCAATTCTGACAGCAGAGCTGCATTACTGGCTCTTCAATCACATAGATTCAACTCCAAACTGATTTGGGACGGCTTGCTGAAGTTAATTAAACTAACGCATTTAAATTTAGTTGCTCTAATATTGGTGCCTGTGCACAGCAATATCGCAGACAACGGGAAATTGGGCTCGGCCCAACTAGGAAAGGAACCGAAATGGAAGTCCTACAACTTATGCCCTTCAGTGGATTTCCGGCTCCGCGCCGTTGGAAAAGACAAGTTAATAGGAAGGTTGAAGAACCAAGTTGAACTCCACTTTTGGAGTACTGATAGCTGTCTGTAGGCATTAAAAATTATTTCTGGAGAATTACTTCAAGAAAAGAATTTCCGAGCTACTAAATCTACAAAGGAATCAAGTCTGGCTTCTAACATTTAACAGGACCCTGTCAGGTTAAAATGAATCTGCACACAATCACTACCAGCGATGAAATGTGCAGATTGTATGAAGTTGAAGAGAAAACTGCAGAACAGATTCTTTGTTGCTCAGGTTACTCGGCCAATACTTTTTCACACCCCCGAAACTAATATCTAGCCCACTAAAGAAAATTTCGGAATACCTAGACATTTCTCCGTGTGATGAGCTACAAAATATTAAGAGAACTCACAATAGATAAAATTACTGTACACCAATTTTTTTTATTATTTGTATGCGTTCCAAACACATAAACACACTTAGTATAGGTACTCTATGATTTTATCGTTCAGGTTATCATCTGTTATAACCTGGACGATAAAATCATGGAGTACCTATACTAGGTGTGTTTATATGTTTGGAACGCATACAAACTTCCGTAGTTGAGACTATTTGGGTGCATTAAACAAATTCTTTCGTGAATTTTTTTAGGTAAAATATGTTTATTTTCCTGAAGTTCTTGAGATTAGAATTCCAAAAGTAGGTATTTACCGACTATGGAGTCCCTATTCACAGAGCCATAGCATATATCTTTATACATAAGGCCACAGTTCTGAGAAATTACATAGAGTACAAACATTTTTCTTGGCAGGAAATATTTCAAATAAAATTCACCCGAAATCAATCTACCTGTCAACAACCACATATATGACATCAGCCATGCCAAAAATTTCTATGGAAAATCCGAGAGCTAGCAACATTTTTGAGAAATTATTTTAGTTCGGCTAGTTTTTTGATATGCCTTTCCTTACATTACAGTATCTCGTTTTCTTTTCATTTATTTTCATTAACATCGAACAATATAGATTCATTGTTCCCAGACAGTTTCCTCGTTGCTAGCACCGTGCTAGACTTTTTTTCTTCGTTAAAAGCCAAGTCTTGTCGGCCGTACTCTTGCACAAATGTATATAAGTTACTGAAATAATGTGTTAAATGAAATATGTATTAATTTAAATAACAGTTTTTTCTAGAACCGAAGGAATACAAAATTCAACAAAAAAATCTCTTACGAAGTAGGTACTTCTCTATTAAATCAGTTTACCAAATCCTATATCTCATGACATTGTTAGATAGGAAAAAAAAAACATTTGTTATCGAAAACAACTTAATATCCTCATATTTTACAATTTTTTTCTAATAGATGGCGCCATTTTTAACAGGATTTCAATCATGCGTTAAAAATGTCGCCTCAGTTTTCTAATTTGGTACATGCAAAGCCATCTGTCGAGAAAAGGTAACTGATTTGGTGGCATATCTATACGTATGTATAATATCAATGGATGTATAATATCAATGGTAGAGGTACAACATTTGCACACTTTGCGCATAGTTTTGCGTACCCTATCGAAAGGTTATCAATTAAAATTGCCGCACAAACTGCCAAACTGAGCAATCTCAGAACAGTTGTTAAAAAATTTAAAAAGATTTCAATAGATTTTCCTAGGGAAAGCTTTTTCGAATCCCATCCGAACGGATTCAACTTAATTAGGTCTAGAATTGTGCGAATTGAATGTTTTTTTAGAATATTTATATTTTCCCTTGGGGCCAACCCCAATGGGGGGGGGGGGGGGGGGGGGGGGGGTTGACAGACTCACGTTGGCCCCTACCTAGTTATGCCAATGATTTTCACTGGTGTTAGCCATTATGCTAAAATGAATCGGCATCTGCCGTTTTCTATGCTCGTTTTGTTCGTTATCCTATGTATCAGATCAAGAGGTGGAGAGTCCTTTTCACCCTGGTACTCCTCACAGGGATTCATCCATCCTCAGTATCTCACGATACTGACACCTTTCCCTAGGTTCAACTTGCAGCAGATTTTTATTTTTCTATCCACATTCGCCTGTGATTTCAAGAGGAGTCCCTACCCTACGAGAAAAATTTCATGTCCGATGGTGGCGGAGCAGCTACAGCAATATTTGAGGTTTAATTGCCGTATTCCCCACGTACTTTTTTCTACTTATATTCCATAGGCACTAATACCCTAGACAGACTGTCTCCAAACTGACTTAATTTGAAATTCAGTCATTTCAAGGAAATGAAGTAGTGACAGGCTGTGGACTGGAATTATTTCATTTGGAATGTTATTGACAGTTTCTCACTGTGAGTAAAGATCATGGCAGGTTTCAATAATTTAATTAAATGCTATCAAGAAAATTGACGAGTATTTACTGTAGTTGTAAAGAATTTAGCAGAATAGCAAAAAGAGCAAAAAAGCGCTAAAAAGGAGATTACATAATCAGCTGATGACAGTAAGTGCTGACTTTAGGCTGGCCAAAAATGGACGTAAGTACACTGAAACAGAAGGAATGAATACTTCTGTGATTCCCAGTACATAAAAAGACCGGTATCGATGTTGACTCACGATGTCAACACTCCAGTGAAACAATGAGGCCATTTGCACATCTGATGACTCCCCTTATGCCATTGAAGCGTCGTAGTGCCGACAAAATATTTGAAAAAGCGAACAGAAATTCCATATCCGAATTATTTTTAATGGAAAAGAAATTTATTATTTTTAGGCAAAAAATGCAACTCGTCTTGAAAAAATAAAAAAGACAAGCTGACTTTTGCCAGAAAAAATAATAAGCCTTTCAGTTTAGTTCTTTTAACTTGAAGTTATATTTTGATAGTAGTAACAGCTTTAGAAAACTTAAAAAAAGTTAAGTTTTCAAAAGCTTCACAGGAATCGAAACAGATCCCACGAGAAATTTTTTGGTATATTCCATTAGATTGCACGATCATACTTTATCCCTGCTTTTTTTCGCTTCAAATTCTCAAAATACCAGTTATTTTCGGTCCCTGGTTTCTTTAATTCTTACCAACGTAGCGGTAAAATATTATTTAATTATGCTTCCCCTTTTTGGTTCCACTTACAGTGGCGTACCTAGAGCTTTTGCCACATAGGGCGGTTTCTAATGTGCCTCGCTTTCTAAATCAATCAAAATCAAGAGTGGTTATTAACACGTACTGAATATAAATAATTAAAAAAATGTATTTCTTTTGTTTAAACAATACACATAATAATAAAATGTAGGGATGCCTATGACGAATGGGGGGGGGGGGGGAGCACTGTTTGCATTAACAGCAATATTAACAGCTGATGTTTGCTTATGCACGTTTTCAGACCGACATTTGTGCTTAGTGTAAAAACGAGTTTTATAAAGTTGTATGCGATAAAAGTTATTAAGAATTATGGAGATCAAATGAACCCTGCATTGACCTTATAGTACAGAGTCATATTAGATTAAAAAATGCAAATAGAAAAAATAACTGGTAAAAAGCTATAAATTGGTGGAGACCTTCATTTTGGCATACTTTTGAAGATAGTAAAAGTCCTGATCTGTACCCCCAAGACTCGATCCGCCATTTTCAAAAAAAGGTACTCCAATCCAGTTTTTTCACCATCTCTCGATAATAATTGATCCGATCGCGATGAAAGTTATTATACAAATTAAAGCTCATTAAATTCTCTATAAAAAAGTTGTGATTCATTTTATTCATATCTTCAGTACTATCTCTCTAATACATCGGTAAACATAGCAACAATTTTTACTTATATGCTGTGCTCTTGAATCTATGTTTCTACACGTTTAAAATATCAACCCGCTGTCAGCTTCCAAAATTGCATAAAAATTCTACAGAAAAAATTTTCAGTAAATTTCTTAGAAAAAATTTAGGCCTTCCCTGCATTAGGTCGAAGAATCATTGAATTTATATTGAAATTGGAGCGAGGCATTGCTGGCTTACACTTTGGTTACATCATCAAGTCTTCTACGCTCAGTCTTTATAACTGACATGTATAACATAGACCGCTGACACTATTGAAAAAATTGTTTACATTATCATGGGAGCACTTTTCTACAGTTGTCTCTTTTTGCATTTTCTAAATGAATGTATAGATTAGAAATAGATGGCAATACAACATTTGTAATTTTTTCTCTGTCCCCATAGGTACTTTTGGGGATGGACAGTTAAAATTAAGTTTAAGGAATAGTTAATGTTACCTGAGATAAGCTTCCAATAGGAGTAATAATTTTGGATTTGTTGAACTTGAAATATGAGCATTAAAACGAAAATAAAACTTGAAATCAAGACAGTTGTCACACTCCTACCAAAAAAATTTGATCCACATAAAAAAGAAAATGAAGCAGTCCATACTATATCCGCAAATTCACAACTTTCAGTTAAGTAAAATGTCATAGAAAAGGCTATTCCCAGTTCTGGTCGTATTAAACAATACTAAATTGTAGGAGTTGTAAAATTTTTCTGTGCACCCTTTTTACAAGATGGCGGATATCGAGCCTTGAAGGTAGAGGTCAGGACTTTTACTATCTTCACAAGCATGTCAAAGTAAAGGTCTTCACCGATTTATAGAATTTTTAACAGTTTATTTTTTTAATTTGACTGGATTCCAAATCACAGAAAACTACTTTGTACGGCGATCAGAATTAGAGAGTAGGCATATTAAATTGTAAAGTAAAATGTTGTTATTATGTAAGTCAGTCTTGTTTAGATTGCCAAGTCGAGCAGACCAGCTATAGACGAAACATTAGAAGGCGAATCATCCAGATTGTAAATTTCCACAAGCTTCACTAGAAGCTAAAAACCTCAATTAAGGACAATTATAATGAAGAACCTCAGGCTGAATTAATCTTGCTTCTATTCTTAAGGCCAAAACACAGTCAGAGCGACACAACAATGTTGGCAACAATATCGCATTTAAAGCACAGTGTATGCGACTCGACAAATGTTTTTGACAGCAGTCACTGTTTTATTATCGTAAAAGAAATGGCAACAAGGAAAGAACTAAGAAAAATCTTTAGTATAGCTAATGCGGCTTTCTTAAAATTGTAAAAGCATAAAGAAAAAGCTAAAAAAAAGAAGATGAGATTACCATACAGTGGATGACGCTTATCGTATAGCATAACCTTTTCCCCCATTTTCTCTATAAATTCCTCCTCAAAACTAATAATTTCTCATACTAATTAAAGAAATTAATTTTATTAAAGTTTTTAATAACTAGTTTATTTACTAAATCTTTTAATTTGCTATTCTTTATAAAAATAACCAAATCCACATAACATGAATGTCAATTGGATAGTGAAGTCCACACAGAAATGTCAATTATGTTGGTGACTAATTTAGAGAATTTCCCAAACTTTTTGTTGGCAACTTGTCGAGTCACTTTCATTGTGATAAGTATATGGGACTTCCATATATTCGAATCTTTGACAGCAACCAATTTACGGCGAATTTGTTGTGTCGCTCTCACTGTGTTTTGGCCTTCAGCTTTAGGGGATCGCCCCAGAAGCGGAATCCAGTCATCAGGAAATCTCTGGGATTGACTTTCATCAAACAGCTCATGGATCCCCAAAGACTATCTGTGTAGACGTTCATACTCAAGGACCGTCGTTTCTCAGGCTATTCCTGGGTTCTCCAAGCACTGGATGTCCGGTATCAGTCTGCACATACTATCTTTTCTAAGGCAAGTTCTATAGGTTCTTCAGTACAGCCCGTTTAGAAGCCAGAAGTACTGACCTTTCTTTTATTGAAGATAGTTCCAGAAGGCCTGGAGCTATCCCACAAGAAACCAGTCCTCCACAGTTGAGTTGCTTTAATCAAATTCTCTTCTGCTCAAAGAGAAAAATATATACCTAACCTTATTTCCAGCTATTCTATTCTTAGGTTCTACGAAGATAACTGGAGTATAGGTAAATCGAACAGCTCGAAGCTCACCCAAGAGTTTGGGGGCCAAGGTACATCCAAAAGTGCCCATAGTTCAATATGCCCAGAGTCTATCATTATACAGCACCGAGCCGAAGCGAAGCTTGCTTGCTGTTGTGCAGTACTTAGCTGAAGTGAAGCTTGCATTCCGTTGACCAATACTAGCGAAGCAGAGCTAATATTTCATGGTCCAGCTATAGGCATAGGACGATTTTACAGTTGATACTCCCACCTGCGACTCACAACGATTCTCTCTGCATGCTCATCCAGGGTGTCATAGGGACAGTCTGGGATTTGTCGCCTGTCGGTATATACAACCATTAGAAGAGGACTAGAGTTCGATTTGGCTGAGACCCTCAGCTAGGGCTATTATAGGGAGAGTTAGAGTTCGCGTTGTTCAACGTTTCTATCCCATTTCTAGAATAGGTGTCGATAGTTCTCTTGAAACAATTGGCTCTTTATGTAAAAATATCCCTTACGGAATGTGACGTCTATTTGCCGGCAAAAACGTCAATCATCCGTAAGTAAATTCTCAATGTCGTTCAGTTTCCTTTCGTACACGTCCATTTTGGGCCAGCCTTTTGTTTCAAAATCTTTCCACTTTTCAATAAATTCAATTAATTTTAATGACAGTAGGTGGCATTTTTACTGCAATTTCCGTGGAGTAAAATCTAATCCATTTGAAATTTTGCAAAAGAGTCTGTGATGACAAGCCTTAATTTTACCACATAAGATAATATTTGTAGGTTTAATTTTAGAATTATTTCGGAATGGCATTGCGCGAGAAACGAAAGGTTGTATAATAATCGAATTGAAAAGGAACTAATGTCCCAACTTTGTTAACTAAAATCCTACCGAATTAAAAAGGAACTGATGTCCCAACTTTGTTAACTAAAATCCAATCGAATTGAAAAGGAACTGATGTCCCAACTTTGTTAACTAAAATCCTAGCGAATTAAAAGGAACTGATGTCCCAACCTTGTTAACTAAAATCCAAGCGAATTAAAAAGGAACTGATGTCCCTCCCAACTTTGTTAACTAAAATCCAATCGAATTAAAAAGGCATCATAGATACGGATTTTGTATTATTCCACATTCGCCCCAGCAATATTCAGGACGAAGGGCCCAAGCAAATGAAAGTCCTTGACACATTTGACACATATGACTCCATTTAATTAAAAATTAAGTCATTCTGGAGATTATCATTGAATTATGAAAAAGACTGGTAGACAGATGTCAATAAAATTTCTCCATATGTGGGCATGTGGCAGACTGCTTTAGTTTTTCTTGGAATGGAATTCTCTTGTGGACTGTTTTTCATATAGTGTGAAACTTTTGGTAATTATTTTATTATTCATATAATGAATCGAAAAAATTATAACATCACTATGTATGTACATAGAATTGATAACTTTTAGCTTTCTTAAGAATTTTAAGAAAATTTATAAGCAAATGAGCTAAAATTAGTAAAAATCATCGTTGTTCAACAGATTCTTTGTTTAGATACTTTCTTCAAGTGGAGTGATGCGTTAAGAAATGATAATACATAGTTTGCAGAAATTTTAAAGTATATTCTTTATGACATTTCCCTATCATAGCTTTCACAGTAAATACTCACATCCTTTTTCAGTTTCTGCAGGGCGGACAGAATACAGTCGTTCATGGAAGCATAAAGTGCACTTTATTGACATTTTATGAGTTTTATATTTTATAGATTTTGACTGGTGTTCCTTATTGTGAAAATTCTGAAGTATTTAAATGCGACTTAAAGGAAATTTTTCATGTGAATTGAACAGAAATATGGATGGCAAGATTCCCATAAAAATTTATAAGTAATTACATATACGAAATTCTAAAAATTTTTTCAATGTTATACCGCAATACTCCCAATTTTTTTTATAGAGTAAAAGAATAATATATTTTTGGAAAGATCCTTCTATATATATTTTTACACCCTAGATGAATCTATAGGGTATAGTAAGTTTGTTATTCTGTTTGTAACGCACAGAAATAATGAAGGTTGACCAAACTGGATTGGAAACCCAAGTGTAAAAAGTGTAAAATTAAAAGTTATTTTGATTTTTGCATGTCCGTCCGTCCGTCCGTACGCACGATACCTTGAGAACGCGTGTATTTAGAGAGCTGTGATTTTGTTCGCAGACTTTACAAAGAAAAGGGAAAATTAAGTTCGAAATGCCACAAATGGGGCAACTCCTTCTTGGGGTTGTCATACAAAAATATCGTTACTATATATTTGGAGACAGCCAGAGAAAGCGTCGACGTAGAGAGCTGAAATTTGATACGTGGTGTTTTTATAGTAGTAGTTTTGCCATATAAAAATTTAGGTTTTTTACATATACTGTGAAAACGATCAGTTCTAGACGTTTTTATTGTACTGAAAAAATGAATTCCTATGAAACTTGTTTTAATCATTTTTGCTGTCCGACGAGCCGTTCTAGAGATATTAAATGCGAAAAACACTTCAAAACTCAAAGTTGCCCAGATGGGTGTCGATTCGAAATTACAAACGTACATTCATCTAGTTGGCCTTACAAGTGGAGGATACGTACTCGTCATCACCAATTTCGTCCAAACTCACAGTATATGTAGGGTTTGACTAGAAATGAAAGTGACGCTAGTGGGAGCTCCAGATAGCCAAGAAAAATCGAAATAATGCATAAAGTAAGGTAGCCCGGATTTTGTAAATTGCTCAAATTTGCAAATTTTCGCGGGAGTTGTCGCAATTAAATTCCAACAGAATTTGAACGAAAGCATCAAATTCATTCGGGTAAAATGTCAACTACAGAGAAGGTACGTAAATTTCTGATTTTGTAAGTACGATTTTCGAGAGATTTCAAAGAGCGCCGGCAGATGGCAAAAAGTGAGAATGCAACATTTTTATAGATTTAAAATTTTTTAAATATGTAAATGACATCCGATTTTCCTGAAATTTTGTTAAGATAATCTCTTGATTGATAATGCCGCATCCATAAAAAAATAAAAAAAACTGGATTAATCGATAAGTCGTATAACATTATTTCGAAATGAATTTTTCAGACAGAAATTTTGGACGTCGAAAATTAAATTTGGCAAATTAATCGGAAGGGGAGGGAAAGTGTACTCAAAAAGCCGAAAGTTGAAGGAATTTTTCAAATTGGATAATATTTACCCTACCTCCCTCAAACCACCCGAGTTCGGGAAATGAGAAATGTTTTCGTATTGGTATATATGAATGACGTTTAAACATTGAATTTATCATCCGATTTTGATGAAATTTTGTACGAATACTTTACACAGATGATGAAATATAAAATAAATACCAAATTTCATAGAAATATGTTTTTAATTTTTTTATAATATTATATGTTGGTGGGTTACAATTCTGTAACCCGTTGCCGTCCGAATTTTGTAATAGTCTCAAAAAATCATACAAAAATCACAATAAATTTAGTAATAGGAGCTCTGAAAACCGGTTTGATTTTGGGCGAGATAAGGCGTGGTGGCCTTTCAGTAGCACACCTATACATATATGCAGTTAATTGAAAGTAATTTTATTTTGGAAAATGCTCCTAAACTAATTGGGATAATGGTTTCTGTTTTTTTAGATGAAAGATACCAGATTATAGATAATAATTGTAATGCAAAGAAATATTGCGAATATACCGACAAGATGGTAATTATCAAAGTTTGTCCGAAAAGTGTTAATTGCCCCGAGCTCCCCTACATTATGCATTATTTCAGTTTGGTTTTGCAGCTCCTACATGCGTCACTTTCATTTCTGGTCAAACCCTTCTTATATTGTGTTTTGGACAAAATCGGTGATGACAAGTAGGGACCCTCACCTCGTTAGACAAATTCCAGCTTTTTTATTAGTTAAATGTTATAAAAAGTAACGACAAATCTATGCCGTTATTTGCTTTCAATGACATCTTCTCCGACGAATTAAAGTGCTAGCTGCTTATTGGAGATGGTAGACTGTTCGTTCGGAGAAGGCGTGGAGAAAGACTGCGTGAAAAATGCATGCAGACTTTGCCTAGAAAAATGGAAGGTTTAATGGCGTGGGTTCTTTTCTGGAGATGACAAGGGGCAATTGTGCTCGATTGACCCAAAAGTCACAGCGTATGAATATTTAAATGTTCTACGGAATCAACTTTAGCCCACAGTTATGAGGATGTTTAGATGGCTTAGCATGCTGACTCTGTCGCACGTACTTGTTGGTACGATGAAGGTCGAGAGCAGGAATGAAGTGCAACTTAAAATTCACAGGCAGCACAGGCAACCCTTGAGGCAGCACTTATTTTTATTGGGCTTTATGAGTCAGATGATCATTCCAATTTCAAGCATTGCAGTCTATAGTTGTTATTTTATATGATTTGTTGATGCGCACCTTATACTGACGCGTCTAAACAGGGTCTATCGAGTTGTTTGGTGACATATTTGACTTTGTCTTCCAGCATGACAATGCTCCATGCCAAATTGCTACAACGATAAGTAGCATTGTAAAATTTTTGTTAAATTAAAAGTTTCTAGTTAGTCTGCTAGATAATAATTTTCGCTTATTTTTTATTTTACAGGTGAACACCTAACTACAAAAGAATAATATCGAGTTGTTAAGCTGGAATCAACCGGAGGCATTTGTAGAATTGAAACGTCTGATCAGGGATAATTGGGAGACCATACCAGCGAGTACATTCCGAAATGTAGCAGAACCCATGTCTAATTGATGTGTGGTTGTGATTAAGGGTGGCTGACAAAGTATTGAATTATTTCATTCGTTAATTCATTAAAGAAAAAAAAATAATTAAAAAGTGCATAACGCTAATGAAAGTATTTAATTTCTTCAATTTTCTATACCCTATTGAAAGTCAAAGTTTAGCCGTAATTCCGAAAGATCATTCATGAAATTGTTTTTATTTTTATTTAAGAACAATTTTAAGTTATCTAGAAATGTTGAAAGTAACTATTATATTTCGCATCGAGGACTTCAAGGGACACATTTGGGCTTAATCATAAAAATTCTGACAAAATGTAAACGAGCACTTTTATATTTATGAATGTTATATTTTTATAGTTTTTTAAGTTTTGCTTAAGATTTAAAATTAATCATTCCAGATAATTTCAAGTTAAATAAATTAAATTGTTCATTGATTACCCTTTACTTTTTTAGAAATCAGAAACAGTTTTTTCACATTTTACCCATTTTTCAGAGAAACGATTTTGAGGTCAACATAGTACATGCACCTGCTGGAATCGAGTTTTCAACGAATTAATGAGGAATTGAAGGTCTTATCATTGAAGGGAGAGTTTTAATGTTTTATTCTCCCATGCTTCGCCTAAAGGGTCATGCTACCTGCTATTTCAGTGAATGTTACCCAAATTGTTACCCGTGTTATTATTGTAATCCTGGGTTATTTCACTATCAAGTGTATCTGTGAGTGTGGTTTATGCATATTTAACAAGAAATAATAAATTGACAGTTATCTTTTTCTAGTCGAGAATATCGGCTTCCATTTTAGTGGACTAATTTTACTTTAAAATGAGTTTTCTACAATCCCGGTTTATTATAAGAACGTTTTAGTGGCATGTTCAATAAACAACATTATGTATTAGAGAAATTAGTACGAAATCACAAAAAATGATTGCATTCATATTTGAAGATCAAATCACTAAGGTTAGGAAATAAGGATCCATTCAAATCTGCAAGATTAAAGCATTCATATGATTTCTTAGCTGCAGTAATCCAATATATGGTTTCTTCCTCTGATAAGCCATCCACTCCGGAAAAACCACTATCTATATGCTATTGAATAACTCTCTATCGAAACGACAATACTTGAACACAACACACAAAACCTTCCAACTATAATATATTCCCTTGTTACCAATATATTGTTAAAATGAAAGAAAGATACTTCCACATAAGTACCTATCCTGTATCCTCTTAAATCATTCAGCTAAAAGAATCTTGACTTATCAAATGGAAATATTTGATCAAATTTATGAAAGCAGCGAAGAGATAAAATTGAATTTAGTTTGTTCATGGGGTATGAATGGTTCTTCAAGATTTTTCAACTATAGTCAAAAGTGAATAAATGATTATCAATGCTACGATTCCAGCTGTTTTATAACAACGCTAAATCCTTTACTACGAATTTCTGATGAAGCACTTATCGCATTTATTTCCATCACAATATTTTTTTATTTCCACTTTCACATTTTTAGCAAGTCAGATTTAATTATGACAAATTTCTTTCTTAAAATGAATCTTATGCATTCAACGTTGTTGAGTGCAGTTATAATTTGGATATAAAAATCATATATTTTTACATACATTTGAAACTAAACGTATCAGCCGAATGAAAAAATTGAGGACAATATCAAACGTACACAGAATGAAATAATATCAGCTTGTAATGATATATTTTTACACAAACTTGTCACAAAGATAAATGATGCCAAGTGCTTTTCAGTGATGCTGACGGGACAACAGACATCTCCAATGTTGAACAATTATCTCTATGTGACAGATATATAGATCAAGACAATAATAATATTAGAGAAGATTTTCTTCAATTTGTCCCGATATTTGATATGACGGGCAACGGACGTGGACAAGGATTTGATGGAGCCTCAGCCATGAGTGGAATTTTTAATGGCGTTCAATAAAAAAGGAAGTTTCAAATGCACACTATGTTCACTGCAGCAGCCATTTCCTGCATTTGGCCATATCCAACGCTTGTGATTCTCTGATGGTTAGAAATTGCTTAGGGACTGTTAATAAGGTCTATGACTTTTTCAACACGCCTAAGGGACAAGCTGTGTTTAGTAATTTTTCGGAGATTCTCTTCAAAAAACTCAAACGGCCAAGTCCCACATGATAGATATAACGGCATCATAGTGTTGACGTTTTTGCACAAAAATACGAAGAAGCTCTGAAGGCACTCGAAGAAATATTAACATAGACCTAGACAAGGACACAAGTGCAAATGCACACATTTTACTTTGCGAAATTCATCACTGCGTCATTTGATGACATTTTTAAAATGAAATGACTATCAGTTGATCGAACGCAAAGCGCTTATAGTCAGTAAAATTGACAGATGAATTCAGTACTGTCCGGCCGCTTTACTGATTCGTGTAATCGTTTTGTAAGTATGATGCCTGAAACACAATTGGAGCTTTTCAGCCAGCTTTATCACCAGCTTTCTTCTAAAACTGACTAAAAAAGCCGAATTGAACACAACTGACGTTTTTGACATTTGTAACTTTAACTTGTTGATGGTGAGAACTTTTAATAAACAACGACAGTAATGCATCCAATTTTCGAAAACTACGATAAATTCATGCCCTTTTGGATAGTTTTCGAGATGTACCAATTATATGTAAAAAAAAATACTTAGGTTTTTTTATGTCCCACAAGAACTGTTTATCTTTCAGCAACTCTATAATTTTCTTTCAATTTAGTATTTTTGGTAGCTGTTTACTTCTAAATTTTCTCAAAAAGTCTGTCAACAGAAGCCATTAACATCTGATATTTGACATTAGCACAGTTGGCAACATAAAAATTTCGTCAAGTTGGCAGCCATTGGACTTGAAAGCGAGCTGGAAGCTGTCAAAAAATGTATCAACAGAATCCATTCACAGCTGATATGTGACATTAGGACAGTTGTGTTCTTTTACATTGATTTACATTGCCAATCTCAAGTTGGCTGAAATGCTCCAATTGTATTTCAGGGCTGAATCGGCACGCTACTATTCATTCAAGTGTTGGCCGCTGGGGCGCATATATAGAAAAATTTTCAGCTGAACCAAGGAACACTGATTTCTTGTTGTGGCGTTTCTTTACTGATTTATATTCTTTAGTAATATTTCTAAAGGAATTTCCATTCATTAGCAAACAGTTTATAAAAATCGGTTTATGTAAGACGACACCTGGAATTACACCTGTAGTCGAAAAGAATAATTTTTGATAATAGCCTCAGGATTGCTACAAATAGCCCCCAGTTTTACGGTACCCTCAAATCGTTTATTTTAAAATATTGATTGCATCCTGAAGCTATCGTGGAATTTTCCTCTTTTTATTGAAGCATTTATTTTGATTTTCGAAACTTATATAAAATTGGATTTTCTTCTTGATGGGCAATAATATCGGTCGGTGGGTATGCTACAGTGAAATGTATGGCGCACAGAGAAACAATTCCAATAATGAGAGTTTTCAAGAGTTAAAAAAAAAAAAAAATGTTGCATGAGGATGAACATGAACTTTAATAGCAAAAGTTTATTCTTAGTCTGTTGTTTTATTTATACCGAATGAGAAAATTGTGCATTTAAATTTTCTGTGAGTGTGTATATAAAATAGTTAATGAAATAATTAAAAATATACATAAAATGTTCGTATCTGAGGTTTGACTTTACTCTCAAATTCCATCCACTTTAGTAACCTACAATCCTATCGGACGTATGGGGCGGGACATAGCTATTTACGTAAAGGAATGATTTAACTCTGGAATTATATGTGTTTTTAAGTCTGCTTCAGTGTAAATAAATATGCTTCGATCTAACAGCCTGGCTAAGTCATTTCTATTTGTGTTACAATCCTTACACTTTAGTATTATTAATCATCTTCCAACCTATTTCAATGCAGCAAATCCCTTGTTATTTAGGACAGGAATGCTATGTCGTTCCACAACCAACTTAGCCTCTCATTTATTTTCGATTATGATTTTCTCTATATGATATATACTGTTAAGATAAATGACTGTTAACTGTTTAAGACCAGCTATGTTCAGGAGATAATATGAGAATATTAATTTAGCACGTCTAGATGAAGAAAATGCTATATTACCATGAGACAATATCATTCTTCGAGTTTCAATTATTTATATATAATAAAGTAGACACTGAACTGATATGGGTTGATCCAGTTCGAATAAGTAGGTTATAGAAGAATGGCTGCCCATGGTTTTCTGCTGAAATTGGGACTGATATCGCGCATTGTAACATCCTTTACTATACATCTCTTACAGCCTTAAAGGCTTTGCTGCACCTACTCTCTTTATATTTGCATGTTAGGAAGGAGGCAATCCTCAGTGCAATTATTTATTTATTTATTTATTTATTCCAAAATTTGCAGCGATAGTTTGCAGACTAGAGTCACAATTGAAAGCTACCGGGATCTTAATATCTAGAAATTACAAAAGGAAAAAATAATATGCATAAGAGTTGCAGAAGCAGATTTTAAATAATAAACAAATTTAAGACTAAAAAAACTAGATAGCACTGCTCAGTGTATAATTAAAGGTAAAAAGATTAAAATTAAATTAATGAAAGCTTAAGGAAATTTGATGAATCGACAAGAGGGGAAATATCAATTATTCTTGTTATTATATTGTTATTATTATAATCGTTATTAAGGTCATTATGAAGAAGGAGACATATAACGCAGATTGGTTCTGGCAGTAGGGATCTGGAAAGTTAATGGTGGACGGGTAACTCTAGTGAATAACTCAGGGCAACTAATAACGTTATATATTATTTTGAACAAGAAAATTTCATCGAGAAAAAGGCGCCGTTTTTCGTTTTTTGTCAAGTCGTGAAAAAAAGTTTAGATAACATCCCTCCATTTTGTATTGAAGAATTCTATTAAATTTTTTCTGCACAGCTTCAATATGTTGTATATACATTCACACCATAAAAAGGATTTCAGATAGTGCACCCGTATTCGAGATGGCTTCTCATTAAGGAATTGTATAGGGTAATAAATGAGGATAAAGATTTAAAAGATTTACAAGCCCGGAATAAGAGCCCCAGTGATCTAAAAGCTTTGGAAATAATCTAGTTGATGTGTGACTGAAATAATAGTTTCTGGTCAAATATAATATCCAGGTCTTTCAATTCAGTAACACGGTTAAGACAGATATCAGAAATTTTGTAATGGTAATGTATGGTATTAGTTTTTCTAGAAAATGTTATGGTTTTACATTTGCAGATATTCAACGGTAAAAAGTTGTCCTTACTCCAGTTCTCTAAAGCAAGAATATCTCTCTGTAATAATATGCAGTCCTCATGTGTCTCAATAATTTTAAAATTTTTTGCATCATCTGCGTATAAAAGACATTCGCTTCTTACCTGGAGGGGTATGTCATTAATGTAGATAAGAAATATATAAGGACCAAGTCTGGTACCTTGCGGAACACCAGACGTTTCAACAAAATGGGTGGATTTGGATTGATAACCAGTTGAAACAACTGTCTGAAGTCGTTCACGGAGATATGACGCAAAACAGCCTATTAGATTTGCATGAAAACTTAAGCAGGACATTTGTAGTAGTATACGAGACTGCATGAGCTTATCAAATGCCTTTGAAAAATCTGTTTAAATAGAATCACTTGTTTCCTCTCATCAAGTGCAACGACAGTGAACTTACCCGCACGGAATCCATGCTGTTGAGAGTTGAAAATGGAAATTATTTTGGGAAGAAGTTGGTCGTAAATTATTTTTTCAAACAGAAGAGCTAGACTATTGGAAATGGATATAGGTCTGTAATTTGTTTTAGATTTAAGATCACCGCATTTAAAAATAGGAGCAATGAAAGATTTCTTTAGTGTGGATGGATACACTTTGTGATGTAATGATAAATTGAATAATACGCTTATTGGGGTACTTAAGACTAAAGAGCAATTCTTCAAGAAGAAGTTTGGCACAGAGTCGGATCCTGCTTTCTTACTTATATCTAAACCTAGAAGAATTGTTTTTAGATCTTGCGGAGTGATTGGCAGCACAGAAATAGGAGTTTAGGAAGGCGGAGGAGAAGAGAGGGGTGGTGAGGAATCTGTGGATATGGACAAGTCATTATCACTAGTGCTGTCAGACTCCGAATATACTGCAAGACTATTACAAATATATTGAGGTGTGTTGGAATATGCACTGTCATAATATATTTCACTAGGAAAGACGTTCGATGATTTCAGCGTTCTTGTAAGTGCCCAGAATGCTTTAACATTGCTTTTTAAAGCTCTCTTGGTTTCCTCCAAATCTCTTGAGCACAAATAAATTGGTTGACCACATGAAAGTCCTCCAAGAATTCCTGGAGGACCCGATGGCCAACCTAATTTCAGATATTATGCCGAAACGCCATAACTTTGAAATATCATTCAAGGTAATCTTAGACGACTATCAACAGTGGCACACTGGGAGCCTACCCTTTGAAAAGGGATATATTGAATGGTACACGGATTGGCTTAAAATGGAAGGTGGAGCAGGCATTAGAATATACAGGCCGAAATGCCATCTTTTAAGGCACTGTGGGCCTCAATAACCACTTTCCAGTCAGAAATACACGCCATAGAACCTTCCGCTCACGAGAATATGCGTGGAGGTAAAATATACATAATAACAGTGCTGCTTGGCTGTACTTAAAGCGTTAAACTCATTTACCTTTGAGTCTTAGCTGGCTTGGGACTGTCTTAATGTCGTGAAGCAAACTGGCCGAAGCAAACACCGTCACGGTGATTTGGGTGCAAGGGCATGAAGGCATTAAGGGCAACGAGATTGAAGATCGTCTTGCAAAAAAAACAAGACGAGTCAGATATCTGTTCCTGGCTCTGAGTCCGTCTTTGAGAATGCTACCTCTCAGCTCAGATCAGGCTTTCGGAGGACAATATTAAAGAGGCATACTCAGCAAATATTGCGGAGCTGAGATAAGCGAAGAAATTAGTATAGCATTCGCAATAGAGGAGAAACGTATTCTTCACACTTAGCAGAAAGGAGTTAAGGCTTATGAGCCTATTTACTGGACACTGTCCACATAAATATCATGATGAGGCCTGTCGTTTCTGTATGGAAGACGACGAAAACGCCAAGCATGTCCTGTGTGACTTGCGACTATGAAGTTCTATGTTGCATAAGGCTAAGACATCTAAGAAAGACATTCATACCTGCCAGATGCCGCAAAAAAGAGCCCCAAGTATGTCATTGGCTTTATAAAAGACCTTAAGTTGGAATGGGCGCCATAACGCATATAGGAGTAATGTCACAAAAGATCTTGTAGGCCGCGGTGACTAGATGAGAGGGAGGAACTCTATTTGCACCCCCCCCCCCATATAATAAGATATAGATATCTTACGATTATAACTACCAAACGCCGAACTAGGTACAAAATAACTTAGAAACATAGTAAATTCCACAAATCGCATAACTCAAAAGAAATATTTACTATGAGTCTAGATTTAATCCTCAGTTGATGTTAGATCAAGCCTAAATAGTGGAGTATCCTATGGTAACTTTGTCATCCAAAACTCTTGCATTAGCAACTTGGCTTGAATAATTACTGACGAAATCCATCTTATGTGCTCTGGTATAGTTTCGAGAAGATGTTGGTTGGTGGTCCATTTTCTTAAATTAAATCCTCCCGTAGTGAAAGTTTCGGTTAGTTCCTGTCGAATGAGCTTTACTTCACGAAGAGCGCCTGCCTCTGTCATTAGATCATCTATATAAATTTTTTTTAATAAAGTGTTTGCAGCTATAGGATGTGAATTCATCTCATCTCGTCCATCGCTGGTTGTCGGAGAGAAGTACAATCCACCCAAGAAACCAAGACACATTATTTTTATAATAGACATCCTGGTCAATATTTATGTCTAAAGGTGTCGTTCCAATCATGTATGATTAAGTGCGAAGCACTTATTATGTGTATAATAGCTCATCTAAAACCGAATACCATTGGAAAACTTATAGTCCATTTCTATTTTCCAATAAAACATTTCCCCTCATTGGAAACAATTTTCATTTTCTTGGAATCAATAAATCAATCAGTCGAAACTCTGAAAATTTTATAAAAAGTAGAAGAAAAGCATTTCCGTGAAGAGAGTTTCAAAAGTGCTTGTGAGAGTGCTTTGTATTGAAAACATCAAACGAAATTTGTTAACGAGCTTCGATTGAAATCTTTTTTAAGTGTCCTTACAAGAATGGCATTGAAATTTCCACAGAAAAATATCCGATGAAAGATTAAGGGAACAGAAGAAGACAAGAGTTTTGTTTGTTGGAATTTTATTTACTGGTATACGTCAGTCATGGTTTGCAAAACTATAGAGATATTAATGAAAGAAAGTAAGAACTTTTCAATAAGCATACTTACAATACTTTTCAAAAACTTTTATAATGCCCAAGGAGCTTGCAGCTGATTAATTCTTGTGGTATGTGTTCAAAGGACGTTACGATTTCAGAGAGAAAGTTGTAGCCACAAAAAAGTTTTTTATGCACTTCAGTGACGACAATGATAATGTTGAAACCATTATGAAACTGAAATAGATGTAATCGATGGGAAAAGTTGGTAAGAATATGGTGGTCGCTCGTTATCCGTTTCCAGAAGAAGTTATTTTCTATCTCATTATAGATGGATTCTCTATTGAATGGGTGGATGGATTGTAAAGAGGTTGAGAGCCCTAAGAGTTCTTAAGAGCGTAGGTCGCTACAAGGCACATTATTCACCCTCCAGACTTATAAGCTGTTGCTCATAAATCGCAGACGAACGCTCTGATAAATTTTGGATTGGCCTCTAACTCTTCCTTCTTGCTTCATGCAGTTCATCTAAGAGAGTTGAGCCAAGGAATCTGTATCACCTAATTCAGAGAGCCATAACCCTGTATTTCCAACAAATCCCATCCTATGTAGGTGACCCCCGAATAATGGCGTCCATTAAGAATCAACACGGGGGTCCATAAGGTTGGCTTGTTAAGTCCCAGTAGCTTTTTCGTTGGATCTCCACACATTCACATTTAACCACAGACGACTGAGATGAGGTGTTTTGGTTCAATCCCGATAGTGGAAGAGGAAGCCTGCAAAACAACTCCAAGACGAGCGAGCTAGGCAACCTTTTCGTTTCCGCTTATATTGTTATGTATCTAAAGGACGAGCATCCCATTAAACCGAGAAAGGGTGCTCTTACACTTCAGTACCAGCATGGAGGTTTCAAACGGTTTTGACAAGGCTTTGGCAGCCGCCTGGCTGTCCGAAAAGGTGGAAATTTTTTGTTCTTAGTATTTGTATTGAGAAGGTGCCTTCCTGATACCAGGATGGCCTCGATTTACGCCTGGAAAACTATGACGTGGCTTATTAGGTGCACGTCGATTTTCACTCGAGAGTCCTGACAAAATATGCCTGCTCCGGTATTTTCGTCCGATTTCGAATCATCCCTGTGATAAGTAGGGTATTGTTGAAGTACAGAAAGTGATTCCAATTCTACCTTAGATGAGATTTGTGCTCTTAAATAGGTTTATAATATGGTTTGAAGAAGGTGATCGATGTCTATGTTGATGTCAGGTACGATTCACTGCATAATTTCAAAGATGGAGTCGTGTAGAACTGTTGTTTCAGGCTGAATTCAGTTTTGGTTTAGATACAGTTTTAGCGCTGCGATTAGCGCCTCCTTCATAATGCAAATTTGTACCGGGTGAATTTTAAGGATAACTCCAGAGGCCCAAGAATTAGTTGCATTGTATGGATAAGAGGCATACATCCTCTGAACCTTTTCCAATATCATACGAGGATTGGCGAGATCCATTGCTTACATACCACAGAACCAGATATTTAAATGGGTCAGATAATGCTAGTGTAAGTCCATAGGATTATCCATGGTCATAGCTCCAGCATTTTTCCCAATTGCTCCAGGAATCTTTTCAAAAGTCAGCCTTAAAAGCTTTGGGCGCTCCATCCCCCCCCCCCATAAAGAGGTGATGGAATAATTTAATTTTTTGGTAGAAGAAAAAGTCCCTCTAAAATAATAAAAATTTATATAGAACAATTTTTTATGTTCATACATATTTTGGGATATATTTACAATTGACATTACAAATGAACCACCCTGTGTAATGCTAAGAGGTGATAAAATATGTTCAGCTCAAATGAAATCATAAAGATAATATTCAGATTAGGACAACTTGCACATTTGCTCCTATTGCAAAAGTGGCTGGCTTATGTCAGACATGTAAATAAATTCCAAAAATTATGTCTGTAACGTGCTTACGTTTAAAATACAAACTGGAGTGTAAATATATTGGCAAAGAGCCATTTGCGCTGCTCTGTAAAATTGCAAATTTTCTTCCGTTTAATTATTTTTATCGTCGTTTTGCAAGACAAAATGTTTCTAAATCCATTTTCTAGGATAAAAGTACGTATCTCCACCTCCATATGTATTATGTATAACGGCATCTTGTACCAGGTGCACTTTTTCATTTTATTACGAGAGTATACAGCAAACAATTATATTTTTAGTGTTTTGGTAATGAGACTTTTGATGGAGCATTTATAGAAAAGTGATAAAAACAAATTTAGCAAAATTATATGTAGGCCGTAACTTATGTCGGGTAATATGAAATGATAATAATAAAATAAGAAGTTAAATTTATTTTAATTAGGGCAACTTAAAAGTGTTCTAAACAGTTCTCTTAAATATTCTTAACATATGACTGGCATATTGTCCTGACATCATTTACTATAATCATATAAAAATTGTGGTTATCTAAGATTTTCGGAACATTGGTAATAAAAATAACAAATAATAGAGGGCCAAGATTGGATCCTTGAGGTACTTCAGTAAACATAGGCATGAAGTTGGATGGGACATTACCGTACAAGTAGATTTGGAATTAATTAAAAAATCTGTTAAGTTAAAACTGTTTGTGATCAATACTTCCATGTTTAGTGCATTTATAGTTTTCTAAGAAGATTATCATGTCGTCGGAGATTTAAAATGCGATTTTGAGTCCGACCGAAGAAATTTCTCTTAAGTTTTAGGTAAAGGTAAGATTGAATTAGGTTTCTATTCTCTTTGAAGTTGCGATATTGGTATCATTTTTGTAGGTTTTAATATTAAAGAAAAATTATAAATTATGAGAAATAAGACTGAGAAAAATTATCGGATGTAAGGTTTTAATAAATTTGATCATTGACGACATCGAGATCTAATGCCGTCATCACAGTAGATTTCCAACTCACTGAATGAATGGATCATATCTTGTTAGAAGATCTGTTGGGCTTTCTTTAAAGGCTATATTACTTGCCTCTATAGGATGGCAGAGAGTGGAATAATATAATTAAAAATCATTACGATCAGCGGTGGAATTGTAACTTTTATTATATCAAATAATTGATGCGATTCGTTCTCAGTATTAATTGATATAACTATTTAAGACCTTTGCGGACGAGCTGGGATAGCATTTTATACTGGAAAAATGCTATGGATTACAATGCAATTCAGATGACATGTACGAAATAACTTTGAATGATGTTTTATGGAAAACCTGCACTCAACATCGGGAAGAGGTGTTTCAATCAAACACTCAAAACTATATGGTTTTGTTTTGGCTATGCTATATACATTAATAGCTTTAACAGAAAGCTGTACGAGGATCATATGCCGTCACTAGGCACTAGGTGTATATTGGTCTATACATATGCTTGATTAAATTCTGCTCTCCGCATTTCCCGTAAGTCTCTATAGAATCTAAGCTGACGAGTGCATTTTGGGACCTTAAGTAATAGGTGGAAGCCAAACTACTACGTATTGCGGTAAACTGCGATCAGCACCATAAAGACTGGGGAAGTTAGACTCTAGCTCTATTTTCCCCTCAAATGACTTTATAGGCCAATACGTCTGACAAGGAGGTGCCAATATTTCAGCCCTCATTAGAAATTGTATATTACAACTCGGAACTAGTCAACAGAGAGTTCCTAGTAGATGGAATCCAAATTCCATAGATTATGCTGCCATCTCTGTATTAGCTTTAATTTAATAGTACCCACACCAATTCAACAAGTACCTACTGTTCAACAAAATACCATATATACAATACGAAGTTGCGTACCCTTTTTTTTACCAATAGCCGTAAAACACTACGCATTCTTTTTTAACGAGCTCCTTAATTTTTTGACTTCAGTACAAGAAGATTACCGCCATATTGGAATAGATTCTTAATCCTTATCCATGTGAATGACTAAATCAGGCTTTGTATGTTTGACCGCTAAATGTCAGCCCACTCGTGGAGCTTTCTTGCTGATGGCTGTAAGAAACGTAGACGAGAATGAAATAAAAGCACCGGTGTTCACCCGTCGCAGAGTTCTTGTTTGAACTAAACGGTCAGTCATACTTCATTCCAGCTTAGAGAAGATTTTCCAGATTTTAATTCATATTTAATTAATTCAGGTACACATACAGGTTCTTACCTTTCGGGTCTTCATGGAACTACATATTTTGAAAATTCTCTTCTATCGATGAAGGCATATAGAGCGCATTTTGTATTTTCCGGGCATTTTTTGATGGAACCCATCACTTAAGTCATGCAGTTTTCACCGTTACAAGGTTTTCCTTCGAGCTCTGGAGAAAACAACGTATGCTATCATCACTGGACACAGCCCAGTTTACGCCCACCTATCAAAAACGGTAATTGTTGATGGTCTTGAGTATCTGTCCTCCCTAGAAAGAAAAATTGAGACGACATAACACTTCCTGTGCGTTTGTCCGGCTTTTGCCCAAAACAAAATAGATACTCTTGGGTCTGCCCCTCTATCTGTGAGTCAGCTAAAAAGCTTGCCTGAGCCGTTCCGCCTATCTTTTATATAAAAACAAATTACAAGTTATAATTGGTTTAATACCAATTTTATTATACTATAGATAGACGAAATTAAAATTGGAATAATGTGAAAAAACAACTTTTTGTATGGCAACAAGGAGGGGTGCCTGATTTACTCCATTTTTGAATTTGTATTTATAGTTTTTATGAAAACGATGGGTATAAAATTTTAGTTTTCTATGTCAACGCCTTCTCAGACAGCGTCCAACAACGAAGTGAAAAACTACATTTTTGTATGGCAACCCTACGAAGGTGTTACCTGATTTGATCCATTTTCGAACTAATATAACTACATAAATATACATACTGCTATGATTCAAGAAGAATTTTTTCTGGTTACCATATAGCTCTGCAGCCTAAAAGCTTACCCTGTTCTCTGTAAAAAAAACAACCCCAGTTCTATTTATAAACTATATGTGAAATACATACATATATTTCCCAAAAGTTTACATGATACCTGTTCATGTAACTACTCGAAAGGGTCCTGAAAACACAATTGAAAAATAATCGGAAATCCTAACTAAGTGGGATAAATTGTTCACAATTCTTCTTTAAAAAGAACACAACCAACATTTTCATCATCAAAATATAATAAAGCAGTTGAAGTTGATATGGAGTTCGTTATCCCAGGGATACTGTGAAGGACGTAGGCCAATCTGAAATTTTTACTACCTCTTTCCGGAATAGGAATTTAAGCAACATGAAACAAAAGCCCCGTAGCTACAGAGGAATCCCTTGTCAGTTTTAGGGAATCCCATGCCACTCAGAACTTCCTATGAAAATCTTAAAAATTATTTTACATTTTGTGACAGCTTTCCCGGACTTGTTGATAGTTTCAATTCCCAAGGGCTAACCTGAACTTTTCAAAACTCTTTTTGTAGGGAAATCTTTTCGACAGTCCTAGTGTAATAAGTCTTTTTTATGCTTGGTTTTTTGGATTAACTGAGATGAGTCTAGGCAGAAAACCTCTTGTGGATGTTATCGGAATTTTATTGAGGGTTGGATAGTAAATGGAAAATCAATGATAAGGTTTTATTTCACTTTAATAGATCTGGAAATTGAATAGTTACATACCCTAAGGGACAATTTGATTTTACTCCACAAATTTAAAGGAAAGTAACTTCAAGGATTGATTACATTATTCTTGGAAATGTAAGATGCTTGTCAAATTGTTCATGTCCACATACTTGTACATACTTAGTTCAACATTTCAGTCCAAATGTATGTAATGCTAGAATTGACTGTAGCAATCTTTGTGAGACTGTTGTGAAGTGGACGAAAAATATCTTCTTGGATGGTCTACATATGTTGAGATTATGGATTTGTAGTTATATTTTTCTCTGTAGGATTTGCAGTCGTTGGGATATTTTTTTGAAGCATTAATTAGTATGTCGATATCATGATAGGTATTTTTATATGCATCAGTGGCGGATCCAGCTAAGAGGGTCAATGCACAGTGATGACTCTATTATACTGCACTTTTTGTAAAAAATATAAAAATTTCTGGAAGCGCTCAATTTGCTACGTTTAAGAACACAGTCCTTATGACTTGCATCAAAATCTCGTCTTCCATCCACTTCACAGACACCTGTTTTGCATCTTCCGTGTGGATATGTATAAAAGCCAATACATATCCATACGAGAGATGTGTTCAAGAACCATAAGAGGATCAACCTCTCCAAAGCCGTACGTCCTCCATGCTTCTCAACCCTATTAATTAAAGGCTGTGCCTCATCCTCCTTTCATTTGTTTTTCAAATCAGCCAATTTCGCTATTTGGGACCTGTTGATGAGTCAAACCAAGACTTGAAAATTGTCACCGAAAATTAATGAGTTGAGTGATGAAATAACAAATTAAAAACATTTTTTAGCTTTTTCTATATACCGGAGAATCCCAAAAAATTCTTTCTTGAACAAAATTAAGTTTAACCCGGTAAAAAGTCAAAAAGAGTAATCTTTTTATTTTATTTATAAAAGTCTACGAAATAAGTTTTTTGGATTTTTCATGGTATTTGACTTGCAATTTTAGAAATCGACGAGAAATGTTGCTTCGCGCGGAATTTTATCAGCCATTTCCCACATGGGCGCCGGCAGGATTATTTTTAGGTGGGGGCTGCATCTAGGTGTATATTATATTCCTAAACTTGATTTGATGTGCTTATTATAAAATGCACAATAATGTATGTATAATAACGCCAAAATGAAACCCATTACGAATCTCATTGAATTACGTACTAAGGCCTCCAGCCTTTGATAATAATTGGTAGCAAACACAACGACGTGTATACACACGCAAATTTGAGTGTGGAGCATTAGGTTCACTCAACAAAATAACAGAAATAATAACACACCTTTGTGTTGCCAGACGTCCTTATCTGTGGAGCCCGCAATATAACCCCTGTATCTAGAAGGGGGGGGGGGCAAAGCGAGCCCTCCTGGATTATATAATTAAAAGAAGAAGAAGAAAGAAGGGAAGAAAATTCTTACGTTTGTATATATACCAGGAAGCTAGTAGGGGTCATACTGGGTCACTTAGCCATAGGGGACCATGCTAGAAGACTGGGTATAGCGGCGAACGATTTCTGCAGGAGCTGTAAGGACTCGGAGGAAATCGAATCCGTCCAACACGTGCTTTGCGAGTGCCCCGCTTTGATGAATAAAAGAGGTAGGCTATTGGGTAGCTACTTCTTTTCAAGTCTGGGGGATCTGTAAAGTGTAGAATATAGATGTATCCTGAGTTTTCTGACAGAAGCAGTATGTATCTAGGTTAAAAGTCTTAGGTAGTTTCCTAAGGAAAGCAGGATGGATCTGATACTTGTAAGATTATCCTATGAGGTCTAGGGGCACAATAGACCCATTAGAGGTCTAAGTGATGCAGGCTAGTCGTCTTACCTAACCTAACCTAACCAAAGTTTGTATAATCTATCAAATGAAACTAAGATATTTATCGAACTTTTTGTTATCCGGAAATATTAGTAAAACTGCAAATCTTCATAAATAGTGTAAAATTCCCCGTGGGTATTCCGTTCACATCATTTACCGCTATTGCGTTGGTCTCAGTACTAATGACCGTGACCCCTACTGCTACCGGTACTGCTACCGCTATGGCTATGATCATCGCTGCCGCTACCGCGTCGGTATACGCCGGGCTTAAAGCCATAGATAAAATCACCCGTCGGAAAATGTTGAAGAATTCTTCATTCCATACTTAGACTCTCTGTTTAATGTGAAAATATAAGATACTTGGGCAAATCTTCAGTTTTAGCCATTGCAGAACCTTTATGGACGTATTCTACAGAATTTTATTACCAAAGTTACCACGTGTAAAGCAAATAATGCATGTGATGCGACCTTAAACGAAATCCCTTGAGTAGGCACGCAGAGTTGATTGCTAAAAAAATCACCCCGTTTTACCCAGCTGTATGCGAGGCAATCAAGATTGGTCTCACTATTCCAGCAACAACATGTAGTATTTATTGATTGTTCATTTAGTCCATTACGCCGTGTCAAGTCATGGAATCTCTCAACGATCGGAGATGTGGGGTCTGTTCATGCTCATTGTTCACAGAAAAAGAGTAAACGTAGACACTGAATTCATTGACAAGGTGTACTGCCCGTAGTCAGAGCGTACATGCAAAAATGAATAATGCGGTGAAAATTGATGCCACTGGTATAAAGTTAGTGGTTGTAATTGTTTGTCTACAAATTATACACTTCACTGTTAAACTAGAGCTTTAATATTCGATATATTTAAAAATACTAATAGCTCATTTTATCAAATTTCAATAAATGGAAAATATAAAATATATAATGAATATAATAATGTTGTTGCAATAAACTTTGTACTCACCTGATCTATGTTTGGCAGTTGATTGACTTGATTTCAATAATTTTAATTGAGGTTGGGATTGGGATAGTCTTTATTCTGGTCGATACCCAGAATAAAGTGAGGTGAGTAGTTCTTACTGCAGTCGAAACCCACAGAATCTTTATTGCGGTCGTTACCCACAACAAAGTGTTTTATTAGTAATTTTCTTATTACAGGCGTTACCCGTAATAAGAAACTTTATTGTAGTCGTTACCCACAATAAAGTATTTTGTTAGTAATTTTCTTATTACAGTCGTTACCCGTAATAAGAATCTTTATTGTAGTCGTTACCCACAATAAAGTGTTTTGTTAGTAATCTTCTTATTACAGTCGTTACCCGTAATAAGAATCTTTATTGTAGTCGTTACCCACAATAAAGTGTTTTGTTAGTAATCTTCTTATTACAGTCGTTACCCGTAATAAGAATCTTTATCGTAGTCGTTACCCACAATAAAGTGTGTAGTATTAGTAAAATTTCTTATTACAGTCGTTACCCGTAATAAGAATCTTTATTGTAGTCGTTACCCACAATAAAGTGTTTAGTGTTAGTAAAATTTCTTATTACATTCGTTACCCGTAATAAGAATCTTTATTTAGTCGCTATCCAAATAAATCTCCTAATCTAGTCGCAACCGAGAATTAGAGAAATTTATTTCAATTGTCAACCAAACAAAGTGTTAGACTGTTAATAAAAATTCACAAACTAGGAAATATCAATAAGAAAAAATTATCAAGTCACTCACTCCACTGCCAAACTGAAAAAGATATCGAGTCAAGTTAAATTGCTGTTTATATAGCCATGGTTTGCACACGGCACCAAAGAACGGTAGTCCAAGGCGCATGGCAACTATAATTGGCATAGTAACAACAACCTAACATAGCAACAATAACCCAGCATAGCAACTGCAACTCATCATGTGTTGATACAGTGTTACCATTTTAGTCATTGCTGCAATCAAGCTGTTTTTCGCTAAATACCTTTGAAAATAATTTAAACTAATTTGTGTTATTTCCAATTGACATGGTGTAAAATAACTTTCGCTTTGTTAACTATACTTACTTGCAACAAAAACAAACTTATTTGTACAGTATATGCTATAGAATTTAAATCGACTAAGATTGCGAATCATCTTTACTTTCTTCGAGCTTCATTCATGGTAATAGGGAAATTTACTTGATTCATAGAATTGTATTTTCAATTCGATGTCTCTAGTGCAATGTAGATGGCACTATTTCGTTCCACTACGTACCTTATTTCCATTTTATCGTCTAGTGCATTTGTTTTTCACAGTTATTACCACTGTGCGAATTAATTGTGGTTGACATACAGCTTATTATTTGCATCTAAATCTGGAACATGATTAATCAGGTAAGATGATTTATAATTTGTTAAAAAATTTGGTTCTTGGTGGTTTCTTTTGTTGCAGAATCCACGCGGGAAATTATGCTGATTACTGCCGCTCAACATAGCAGTTTTATGGGTAGCAGCGATAACAAGTGTGATAATCGCAGAGGATAAATTGAGCGCTGATTTCGACCCACAAGACATCCCTGAAAGTTTAGGATATATTTGCGGGGAAAATCCTTTTCTTTATAAACATAGTTACTCAGTTCAACCTACTCTCAAGGAATACGTCGTTTCACCATATTATGTGCCTTTGCATAAGTGAATGAATGAATCCATACACTATGAAGCGCGACTGCAAGCTTTTGGTGCTCATTGTCCCCTGGGGCTAAGTATGGAGAATATAAATACCTGCCTATTCAATGTTGTTTACACAATTTGGAACATGGAACCGTAATTATGCTGTATCATCCTTGTGCCTATTATGATCAAGTAGAGATGTTAAAATTATTGGTCGTAAATTGTTTACATGTATCTCATGCTCAATGTCAACGTTAAAGAATTTGGTGGATGAAACCACATCGGAAAAGCAAGCACGTTTAAGGCTGATGTGGTTTCATTTCTTACTTTCAGGATAGAGACACTCAGGCCAGCATATACTGCTGTCACTGGGTTCGATCCTGAACACAAAGTGTGGAACAATTTTGGTCAAGTTTTTAATCAACCTTTCCGTAGTTTTTTTTTACTAAGTTAAAAAAAAAAAAAAAAAAAAACATAAGCTTAATAATATTTGTGTGTGTGTTGTGTATTCTTTTTTCCATGCAAAGGGGTGCAAGCGCACCCAATCGCACCGCACTCCAGCCATCTATGATGCTACGTTGCCGATCACCTTGGAAAACCCGACCATCTCCGATTTGGATGAAACTTTCAGAGTTTGTTTTGAATACGACAATAAATAATTTCCGATACCTAGGGTTGGGGTCAGTTGATGTTTGATATTCAAGGCGACATCAAAACAACCGAAGTGATTGGATAGGTAAAATAAAGATATTTAAAGTGAATTGTGAAGAAAAATTGGTGGAATTTGTACGGGAAAATCCATGTTTATATCTAAAATGAGAGAGAAAAAAGTCCAGAAATTCTTGCGAATAAATTCGATTTAGGGAAAGGATTAGGGGATATGAAGAGAGTGGCGGAGGTGCCGATTTATGTCGCCCTTAAACTTTCGCAGATTGTATGCCGGAGGAAAAACAGAGGATGGTAAACTGTTCCAAATTCGCACTGTTCAGGATAAAAAAAAAACATCACGGAATTTTACTGTGCGGCCGAAAGTATTTTGAAGGGTAAACGAATGTGCGCGGCTTGCAGCGCGTGTATTGCGTGCAAGAATCATTCTACAAGGGATTAGACTAGATATTTGAGAAGAACATTGACCATGCATGTAGCGATAAAGGAGCGTAAAAATAATAAATTTTTATACGGCAACACCAAGAACGGGTTGTCCGATTTAGCCCTTTTTTGAAATTATTTTTAGTATTATTATAAAAACGCCGGGTACAAAATTTCAGCTCTTCACGTTATCACGTTCTCTGGCAGTGTACATCAAATATATAGCGAAAAAAGGAATTTTTGTATGGCAACACTTTTTCCACAACGTAGGTACATATATATATTTTTAATTTCACATATAGTGTAACCGCAAACGCGATTCGTCTTATCAGGATGTCATCAGGGCTCTTGGTTGATGTTCATTTGCTTTTCTATTGCTTTCCAGATAGTTCCTCTGATCTATTTAAGGTAAGATACTGCTATGTTGGGTAAATTATTTGCTAGATCCAGATAGAGGACATTATAGTGACTTGTCTTAGCATTTTTATCATAATATTACATTCTTAATAGGATTTCTTCATGAATAAAATTGTTTACATTAGAAATTGTGGCAATGAGCATTAATAAACTGTTACATTTCCGCACAAGTAAGGTCCTCAAAGTGCTCGCAAATCTTAACGTGCGTAAGGCTGCTGTGTTTGATGGTATTTCGCCCCTGGTACTAAAATGCTGCGCCACTTCTTTAGTTAGAGGTTTAACGCAAACTATTTCACCTGTCCTATTCGACAGGAGTCTTTCTTTTGGCATGGAAACTTGAAAATGTTCAGCAACACTCATCAACACCCAATTGATGAAATATCTACAGACTAATCACCATACTAGCGATTGCGAATACATCTTTCGTGCTGGCCGCTCTACTAGAGAGTTACTAACATTATTTACCGAGCGTTGAAATCAATATTTTCATAATTTTGGTGAATCTGAAATCATTGTATTAGATATCTCGAAGACCTTCGATAGAGTTTGGCTGTTTTAGGCAAACCTTAAGCAATTAAGTCTAGACCAGTGATGGCGAAGCTTTTTGAGAAGTCACTTAGAAAAAAAGGGGGGATGTTTAAAAACTTCTTTTTTTGGTTCTCACTTTCAAAATCCACTGAAAACTTTTTTACGTTCTCTTTTTGGTTTACAACTTTTTTACTTTTGCAAGTCAAGCAAAATATAGAGAATGACGTCAAAAATTGATATAATTGGGGTGATACCATGAATACCACACTAGGTAATACCATGCCCAGTCGGAGGTCGCCCTTGCACTGAGTATTTAAATGAACAAGGAATAAAGAAAATTACATATGAAATATTCTTGATTTTAGGATTTTCGTCCTGGAATAACATCTCTTTAATTCGTGAGAATTTTATTTGTTCTCCGACATTTTGGCCGATGTCTCGAACCGTTCTCAAGGACGCGGTCCAATTATATAAAGCAAAAGCAACTTGCGGATTAAACAAAATTGTAAAAATAGCATACACTAATTAAAAACACTATTTATATTGTGATAGATAAATGACAAAACATGGTAAAAGAAAAAAGTATAGGTGTTTTGGAAGCTTATCCAACCACTCGCCTATATCTTACATCACCAAAAACGCTATAACAAGAGATTATTGATAGAGGCAATAGGTATATATTCAGAAAACTCCTAGTACCAAGAAAAGCGGATACAGACTACTAACATTTACTGCGCGCACTTGGAGAGCTGTGGGAGCCGATAAACCTACTTCTAGTACCAGTTAATTTTGACGAGTGGTTGGTCCACAACACCTATAGTTTTTTTCTTTTACCATGTTTTATATTTATTTACGAGTATATTGTATTTTTAATTAGTGTTTGCTATTTTTCATCTGTTACTATTTTTACAATGCTGTTAACTCGGTAAGTTGCCTTTGTTTTTTAATTTTTATATAAATGTTTGTAATTAGACTGCGTTCTTGAGAACGGTTCCAGACATCAGTCGAAACGTCAAATAGAGAACAAATAAAATTCTGATGAAGTAAAGAGGTGTTTTTTCCTCCTGACCGTTCAGCCCGAAAATCCCTAAATAACGGAAATTAAAGTAAACGGTCATTACACTCCTATCTAACATTATGAAATATTATTTATTTATAGATAAAGTTTTAGGTATGTGTATGCATAATAAAGCTGATCATAAAGTTGAAGTATATTTAATGAGAAATCTGTTGTTGTTTATTTTCAGATAGTTTCTTAATATAAAGCTCAGATATTCCGCATTCATTAGTTTAATGCATTTCGCAGTCAATTCATTTTCAAGTTTATTTCTATTGGTAGATTTTACAAAATTTTTTATTGAAGAAACTAATTTTTCATACGAATATGTGGACGCAAACATCGTTAAAAGAGCATTGGCAAGTTTCTTCATTGTTATAAAATTATTTGTAAAGAATCCCATACGTATTATGTAATATCTGCACTACTTTCAGACATTTTTTCTTCTACTTCGGAAATCAAGTATTCAAATTTATTTCTCCACACTATGCTGCTTTCAAATTCAACTAATTCCATTTCTAAATCATACCTAGCCAATAAATTCGGTTACCTTCATTGTTTCGAATTCCGGTTTTGAATGGATATAAAATAAAGTGAAATGCATTTTCCAAACTTTTAAATTGATTAAATCTCTCCTCAAAAGCATGTTTTATTTCCTGTAGAATCATTAAATATTTTTTAACTTCAATTTCTTGAACGTCAAGCGTATTTCCAAAAATTAGTGTTATGAAAATTGAGGAAAATATTTCATACTTTTTATTTCCAAATCATTAGTAAAGATGTCCAGCTTCATCAGAAATACTTTAATATTTTCAAACAACATTAAAGCAATTTGTCCATTTCCTTGAAGTTATTTATTCAGTTCATTAATTTGCTTAGATATCAATATTTTTGATTGCTGTTGTCTCTTTTATGATAACAAATAAGCTTATGAAAATCAACGCATGGGTCACTTAAAAAGCCTGCGTGGGTCAGTCTCTGACCCGTGGGGCATATGCTCGCCACCACTGGTCTAGACCCTCTTTTCTTAATATGGATTTAAAGTTTTCTGTATCATCGTTCAATTCAAGTTTTATTAGACGAAGGTACTTCCGACTATTTTATAATCCATGCCGGTATACCATAAGGTTCTGTTCTCTCTCCTACTCTATTCTATTCCTCATTTTTATTAATGATCTGCCAGCTTTCACTTTCAATTCTATTCATAGTATTATAGACTAGAGCACCCTTGACTTTATATATTCATTCGACTTTAATCTGATTCCCGTGGGAATGTTATAGTTGAAAAACGAAGCCATATAGGGGGCATAGCGAATCGGGTCTTGATTAATTCTTCCAAAACGTAATGTTGTGTGTGATCAGGATCACTCAAACGTACCCCAACACTTGATCAACTTACTTCCGTCGATGGAGTAAATATCTCGAGCTTGCCATGTCTAAGCATCTTAGGCATTGAAATATCTAACAATCTTAGTTGGTTCCATCACATTTTTGGTATTGCCAAAAATGCGATGAAATTCCTGACCTTCTTAGAAAGATGAAAGAAATATTTTACTCCTATATTATCCATAGCAAGTCTTATATCCGTAGTAACTTTTAGCATTGCAGTTTCACAGCTGTGAAAAGGCAGTTTCACAGCTGTGAGAAGGCCGGAAATCCGATTGCCACTTGGATATCAGCTTATGTGCACTGATAAAATTCATTACTTGACTATGCATAATTTTTTCCAACGCTTTAGACAGAAATGGGAGTATGCTAATTGGCCGAAAGTCAGAGATATATTTGGGTGATGCGTTTTTTGCAATAGGAAGTATTGTCTCTGTTTTCCAAGCTCGAGGGAAAGTGGAGTATGTAAGACTCGAGTTAAAGATTTGCTGATTATACTGACTGATATATGGAAGCAGTAGTTTGACAAAACTCGGAAAGAAAACAAAACGCCTCATCCAAGTCATCACGAGTTGGTGGGTTATATTCGTGATTGTGTTGTAGCTTAGGGTAATGTGATGTACATTAAATCAAATACCGAAATTACTTTTGATCCTAATAATAATAATAATAAAAAAAAAACTCCTATTGAAATTGAGTTTTATTAAATTCCACGTTTTGTCAAAGAAAATATACACAAGAAAACCATCCACAGTTGGTAGACATGCCTGCCTAGGCAAACTTCAATATGTAAATAGTACATATTCCCAAAACCCATGAACATTCTTCTGACATTTGTTAATGTGTCGGAAAACTCCCAAGTCATGTGTGTGGTAAAGATATTATGTAAATTCTCGAGCAAATATTTCGAATGTCGAAAAAAATGTATGCCATCTCCAGCTAGGATAATTTCGTGCCTACAATATGTAGAAATTGCCTTCCGAATCCATTAAGATGTGTTGTATAATTTCGAAAAGAAAGAGTAACGAGAATACTTTCAACACGAAATGAACAGGCAATTTGTCAAGGAATCATTAGAAGCTGAGCGACAAAGTTAGCTGCCCAATTTAGGCTATACATCACAATCACGTCTCATTTGCTATGAGAGGGAGTCGGTTGGTGAAAAGCACAGCCGATTTTGTATTTATCTTTCGTTTGTTGTTTCCGTCCGTTGAGATTACGTCCTCCAGTTTTTAATATCTTCGGGAGTAGGTAATTGAGAGGATTATTCCATCACGTGATGTCATGATAAACAACAACCTTGAGTAGGCTTATTTATATTTCTTCTACCCTACTGAGATTTAAATCTGGTAACAAATAAATGAGTAAAATTCATTCCTTTCAAGATGGAATTAAAGCTGAGACCACACTTCCGCGTCTTTACCTTAACAACAAAAATAATTAGGCGTTATTAGGGTTACTTAAATCCTTTCATATTTGAAAGAGGATCCGCTTCAACAAAGGACTTAATCTTCAAGGGAAAATACCACAAAATGAACATTCATGTCAGTCGTCATCGTCACCGTGAAATACTACTCTGCCGCCATATTATGTGAACGGTTATTAAGAGAAGCTTGAGAGGACAAGATGAAAGCAGGTTTTGCGTTCAAAATGAAGTAATGACTGTAATTTATTTAATGATTACCATAAGGACAAGGAGACCTCAAGGACCTCTTGGAACTTAATAATTCTCGTGGGTTCCATTTATTCATAGTATGCTTTAGCGTTCAAGTAGGTAGTCCTGGTTGCAGATGTGATGCCGGATATCTATTCAAATAAATTACATTTTGGGCGGAACGATTTTGAATTACTATCTAGATTGAAAGAATTCAAAACTGTTTTAAAGCTTGTTACATGTATTTTCCAAGAATGTGTGTATGAGATATGTAGTCATTTTAATTTCTTGACGTACAGCGATGGCTAATGGAATATTAGGAAAATTCATTGCGAGAATGGTTAGAGAGAGAGAGAGAGATATATATAGAGAGAGAGAGAGAGAGAGAGAGAGATAGAGAGAGAGAGATAGATAGATAGATAGAGAGATAGAGAGAGTTAGAGAGAGATATAGAGAGATAGAGAGAGAGAAATATAGAGAGAGAGATAGAGAGAGAGAGATAGAGAGAGAGAGATAGAGAGAGAGTGATAGATAGAGAGAGAGATAGAGAGAAGAGCAAAACATAGTAGACCTACTTAAGAGAGAGCAATTATAAACCGACTATACATAAATATGCACAAGGATGCGTTTACTGTACTTAAACCAACCAACCAATTCTAGCATCTGTTGCAGTACCGACTAGTAATAATAGTTGGCTCTTAGTTCATACCACCACAACTAAATGACCTTATTTGATTAGTGATTAACTAATGATCATTAATGGTCAAAGAACATCATCTATGGTTTCTGAATTCTAGTTCTGTTGAGAAAAAAGACCAGGGAATATCATGTGTTGTATTTGCATGACTTTATCAGGAAGGAAAGGAATGAAGTAAGGAAAGTGCCATCAGAACTGATGAATCTCAAGAGTCGGTCATCAAAATGAAACCGTTTAATAATAGTAGCACTATGCCCAATAGAGGAGTAATGTCTCATGAGGGTGCGGATTGTCGAATTACAACTAATCCGTGCATGAAGGATGGCGTGGGATTAGGCCATACTTGGCAGGTGCCCACATAAAACTATATGGATTTTCTGTCAATTTATAAAACTTTTCCTGCATTTACAACGATCTCCTGATGTTCATTACATATTCACTTCTTTAAGGTTAGCTGTACGGTGCTGTAAAATAAGCGATATCTAAAGTAAGTTTTGATCTTTGGAAGGATATATGTACATGCTTTAATTTCTAGGCCCACTTGTCCGCGTTTTAATTGCCATCGATTCCTGATTATGTAAGCTAAATAATACAGTGATAGACGATTCCTTACACCAACGACGATTAATGTTTCGGTATACATATTTGCAGGTTAGGGTTGCGTTGTTCTCAGGTAATGGAGTGGTCTAAAGTGCCAGTTTTTTAGCTTGGAAATCATAGATAGGGCTATTTATCAACCTGTCCCGATCTCAATACAATTAACTATGGTCAGAACGTCTTCTTGAAGAGAAACCGGCAGAAACCAAAGTGGAAAGTATTTAGTATTTTTATTTTGTTTTCTATGAACGTCCTGAAAGCAGAAGAACTAATTCGGTAGACGAGCCCTTCTTCCAAGAACTGGGAAAGTCGTGAGCAAAATAATGAATGACTTTGTTAGCTTTAGCTTCCTACATGATTTGTTTGTCAATGCGATATTAATGACTTTAGGTAGTCTCACAACTGTAATTAAACCCAATTAACATTTTATCTGACATCATATTCAGTATTGGAGCTTAATACTTTTTGTATTAGAATTTGTGTAATAATCACCCAGGACTCGGTGCGCCATTGTTTTCGAATAAAAGTGATTTATAAAGATCGTTGTCTAAACAAATTCTGAATTTTCTTTGGACTTTCTTCTAATACCATGGACAATCGTATCATCCCGTAATTCCAAAACTATTATGATGCTCTCCTGCCCCTTCACACAACATATACAATTTTATGTTTGCCTAGGTGAGTACTAAAACCTCCCCTCCTTTGGACCTATCACCAAGAAACACCCTGTATAATTACATTAATCGCGATTGATTTGCTGTTTCCCGTTGAGGAGTTCCGAAGGTCGTCGTTAGATCTTCACCAAATTTTTATGGGATTACGCTGAAAGTATGACGAAATTATATATAACATATACAGCAGAATCATTTTTGAAAATTTCGGTAGAGTCAGGTTATTTCACAAAAAGTCATCATTAGCTGTTTCCTGGGAGTTCACCCATTTATAGACAGTTTGAAGTCTATTTGAGGTAGACCCTAATTATTTTTTTAATTTGAAGGAAGGAGCAGAACATCAGTGCTCCTTATATAAATTGTAATATATACATTCATTGATTTTCGTATAAAAATGTGTGTATATGCATTTACCGATTTCCCTTCTTCTTTAAATATTTATAGTATGTAGAACCTAAAAGAATCGGCGTTTGCATCCTCCCAAAGAATTGCTTTTTTTATACTGCCTATCGGATCAGGGTTATTCTTCCTTAGCTAAAAAATTCTGTTAAAGTTTTTGGTGCGTTCAGCTCTCTTGTGTTCTTTCCACAAGAGCAAAAGATTGTAGAGACCTGGAGGGCGTACAATACGACATAAACTGATTAAATCAATTTCGAACGACGCAACAGGTAAAATGTTCAGGTTTATAAGATAATCAATATTGATCGGTTTTTATTGCAGGTAAGGAAGATACATGTATGCATCGGTTTACAAGCGAAACACATAAAGTCAAAAAGAAAATCGAGATTGACATTTTTTTGATATGCAAATAGTTTCCAATAATAATAATGGATGCAGTGAAGGAAAGGCCATGACTTAATGTACTGTATTTGCGAATCTTGACTTAGTTTATTCTATTTGTAGTAATAGCATAAAGTAGAAAATCAGATATAGTTTCCTGTAAATTTAGTCACACTTTAACACTAATTAATAGATTCAAGCGATCTGAATGTAATAAAGGTCAGAAAAAATATTTTAGCAAAAAAATTAATAAATTATATTCAATTAAAGAAAAAAAATCAAGCTTCTTTCAGATGCAGCAGGCTCAGTCGTTGTAATCTTAATACTAGAAGCAGTTGGAAAAACTTGAGTACTTGAGGTATAATACTTTTCCTACAAAAGGAGATGTGAGAATATGTTAGGAAATTCGTGTAACGTTGACCTCCCGCCTGGTCAGACTAAGTAACAATTTTATAGACCACAATGAAATATAACGTCACGATATGATTATAACATAGCCCTCACCCCTTATGACAAATAAAATACAAATTAAGTGATATTTATTATTAAAATTATTATTAAAAAAGTTATGGATAAAAATAATCAATATAAAATTCGGTTGGGAGGGAGTCGGTCTCACGCAATCAGGGTTCCTTACCAGAATTTTATCTCATCTAATCTAATCTAATCAAAATTTGCTTTTAATAACTAAATTAAAATCAGACAGACCGTCAGAAGAGTAATTTTATAGGAGTTGGTGTTATTAATGGCAGTTCTTTTATAAGTTAACACAAAAAATATTTTTTTTCCAGCAACTATGAGATAAACGAAAAAAGCTGCAGTTTTCCTGTTAACTATGATTAAATGCCTACTAACCCTGATAATGTCAAAATTTTAGCTTGATATGGAGGAGGCGGTATTTTTACAAATATTTTGGACTAGAAGAAAGAAATTGTTAAGTGATGTGAGTCGTTAGCCAAATGTGAGTTTCCCTTAAGTCCTGATAGCCTTTTAAGCACAAGAGGATTCCGTACCATCGTACAAGACTTAACACTATGTACTTTTTATTTTATTATTATTTTTTTTATTTCCATTATTTGTATTTGATTTCTTTGTTTTATTTTTTTTTTTTTTTTTTTATTATAGCAGCTATAGTATTACTCACTCTTTGAAAATTTCATGTGTCTACCTATTATAGATCAAGAGATACAGCGATTATTGAGGTTGAGCAAAAAAAACGCCGACAAAATCACGATTCTTGTATTTAAAATTAAATTTAACTTTTATTATTTGTTATTATAGCGGCAATAGAAATACACACTCTGTAAAAATTTCAACTGTCTATCTATTACGGTTCGTGAGATACAACCCGCTGACAGACAGACGGACAGCGGAAGCTTAGTACGGGTACGGAACCCAAAAATGAGCAAGGCGATGGCACGAATACATCCTTCAAAAATGGACCACCAGGGCAAAACTGGTATGTTCCTTTTTCTGTAATTCAATCCAGAGCTAGCACATCGAGAGCTAGAGATACGTTTTCTGAAGAGGTTATTCGAAAATGGTTAGGTAACCTGCAAAATTATATAAAGGAGATGAATGCAGGAGACATATTTGAAGAAACAGTGTTTTTTTCCTACGTACGACCACCTAGGGTTGTAGTCAATAGCCATGCCAGAAAACTGATTTTTAGTTCGTTCTGAGTCTGAGGCTGCATGGGAATATATCGCGAATGGGGTTAATGGTTAATTATTGAACAAATTCAAAAATATGTGAACTATTTTGTTGAGGGCCACAAGTCCTACTTAACATTGGAGCTATCCGAGTTTTCCAGGCAAAGGGGATAATTTTTATACGCACTTTCTCCTAGCACATATGCCACAACGAGCAGATGGTAATGTTTTCAATTAATGCTTCATCAAAAATAACCGGAGTGGTTAAGTGATGATCTTGCTGTAAAGAGATGAGTTGGCTTTGGATCTTAGGCAAATGGAATTCGACGCAAATCACTTTGCATAACAGAAGATATTGTCAAGATCGCTATTCAATGATCTAATCATTCAATCTAGTTTAACACATGTGACATTCCTTCGAAGTCCGCAAAAGTGTCAAAGAAATAAGCGAAATCAAGGAACTGTCATCCGCAAAACTTTGGATGGGATTTAAATTAAGGTATTGACAATTAAGAGGAAAAATTGAGAGATAATAGAGCCCTGGGACACATCGGTAGTTATAGGGTGAGCTTCATATGTAACACATAAAACAGATCAAAAACTTCCAATCCATAATAAAAGTGGAGAAGAGAGGCCAAGTGCTACAAGTTTGGCTAAAATATATGTTGAACTAAATATAGCTCAGCTTACTATTGTACTTACAAAAGTTTAAAAATTGACATTAAGTAAATTCTACTAAAAACGCTTCTTGTAAGGATAGCATTTCCTTAGATGGACGCGAATTGGTGCGTTTACCTACTACATATTTCTTTCAATTATGTACAAAAGTTAAAGTCCAATACAATAACTTTCGACATGTGGTCGACAAATTTTATATGGCACTCAGTCAGATCTCGGAATCGTATCATAAGGCAAAAACATTTGAATCCACTTGTTGTGGTAATTTTCGCTTATTATCTTCCTCAACTAAAATGTTCTTATACTTAGTTAAATATGTAATAATAAACCATTACATTTTATATACCCTACACATGTTTATCATACAATTTTTTTTTTACAAAACATTCAGGTAATCTATACAACTGTATAAAATTATCATTGGCTTCGTCTTTATTATCATCGTACTACGCCCAAAAGTATAATATCGGTAAATTCCTCTCTGTCATGGCTCATATAATTACCTATTTCCACCCTCACAAAATGTTCTTTCCCCCCTGAAGTTGTCAGCAATTTTTATTCTATTAGAAGCAAAACATCGTCCTTATATATGTAGTATAGCTGAAGGCGAGCACAGAGTCCATTATTTCGGAAAAAAGATATCCAACGCTATGCAATGGTGCTGTTCTGCTAATCTCTGATAAACTCCATATAACAAAATTGTTTCTGACAGGACATAGGAATGATTTGTAACATGGGGCCAAACCGCAATCAGCCCAACGGCTTATGAAAATGGTTGGCAGTAGTTTTCGGTTTTATAAGGTTCCCTTGGGCTTAGGAGGATCATATATGTATATATATATAAGTATTTACTGTGTGAATGAACGCCTTTATTTCAGTGTATGGTTTGTTTGAATATGTGGAGTGAATCCTCATGCAAAAATAAATGACAAGAAAACAGAAGGTCGGTTTCATGTTGCATTGAATGGTAGGTTTGCATACACCCTATTCGAAATTATTTTGGTTTATGCTTGCATATCGAATAATCTATAGGAAAAAACAACAGAAAGTGAGGTTATGGAGGACGACTAAATTTTTTCCAGGTGGCTCAAAAGCTTAGAACATACAACTAAAGAAAAATTAATAACCCCGAAAAATTGTGATATTTCCCACTATATGGTGGAATTGTGTAAAATAAGTTGAGAACACAAAAATGTAAAACAAAGAAATATTTCGAACAATTATTTTGATATTTTTGTTTTCCCTATTTTTCAAGTTAAATTTCACAACTGCAACTTGCCCAAAAGACGGAAAATTATTTCGGCAATTATTTAATCAGCATCGCACAGCACAATTCATTACTGAAATGTTCATACGTTTGTTAAATTAAATCCAACGCTTAATCACAAAATTGTCATCTCAAATGTTTTTATTTAAAATTAATACAAATAGCTGAACAATTTAAAGTTCTTTAATTAAAAAAAAAGAAAATATAAAATACAAAATCTTAAAAACACGAATCTGACGTTTAATTCTAATTGACACTAGCATGCTAAATTAAGTTAAATTGGTTTTGCTTTTCCATCACTTTTCCTAAGAATTGAGATTCCCTTACTTTACATCCAGCGACTCGCATTTGTTTCTTTAGAAATTAAAGAAAATACGTTTCCGTATTTTTCATGTAAGCATGCAAAACAAGCCTTTCGTGTCTCTTCACATTTCGCATCAAACTATATAAAAGTGTATCAAACTATATAAAAGTGTAACAAATACTATATGTATAAAACTTTTTCGGTATAGTTCTATATTATATTCCATTTTCTATATCCTTCAGACTAAACTCAAATTCATATTGTGTTGTAATGATAACACTAAACTAGTAAGATGATCTCTTATGATGGATGGATTGAAGAGAGGTGGAGGTCCCAGGGCGGGTTCTCTATGGATTGTAGGCCACAACAAGGCCCATTGTTCACCCCTCCAGACTTGCGAGGAATTGGTCATAGGTTCCAACAGTATGCTCAAAATGGCGCCCAACCCCCTTACCGGCTTCATGCAGTTCTTCCAGGACATGTCATTTAAGGAATAACCGCTTTCCTGAGAGAGTCAGATGGTTACAAATAAGTCAGTCACCATTTCGGATTCAATCCGCACCCTCCGCATACAGAATAATCAACAAATCTCATCCTGTGTATGTGATCCCTGAGGAAAGAGTGCCCTGTAAGAATTGACACTAAAGTTGTCTGGTTTGGCATATTTTGTTTGTTATTTACTTTTTCGTCGATGTGATGTAGATTACCTTAAGAATGAAAAGATAATGAGGCTGCTTAGTTAACATGGCTTTATATAAAAACATAACTGTGCACAATTTAAGATGAAACACGATCGTAACGTCTAAGGCTATCGAAAGCAACGTTAAGCTTATGTGACGTCAGAAACTCCAGCTTCTATGAGACATTAACCTCTAGCAAGCATAGTGCGTGTATTACGGGGATTATAGTTAGCAGACATGAACAACCTCCGCAGAACTCCGTGTAACTTACAAGTGATACTATTGATGTGGTCAGACCCATTAGATTTCTATTGAATAACACTCCCAGGTTAATAACCCTACTGTTGAATGGAATAATGGAACTAATTAATGTCACCTGAGGAAAGTAGGAGATCTCGATAGAATCTTTGTATATTATAATGCTCTTAAATTTGGTAAGATTTAATAACATTGTATTGTCAGATGACCATTTGTATGCCCGTACTATATCTTATCTTATACCATTCACAACATCCTTAACCAACCCCAGCCGTCTTGTAATGCATAATTGGGTATCATTAGCAAATAATGTGGATATAACAATACCCAAAATAAGGGCGGAATAGATTAAGGAAAATCAAAAATAGTAGAGGGCTGAGTATGGATCTCTGAGGAACTCCACAATAAATTCAAAGAAAATTCTGATGATTTTTTATAGGAGAAATTCCTTTGTTGTCTACAGCTTAGGTAGGACCATATCAAATTGTAGGCTGACGAAGAAAACGAAAGCTGTCGAAGAAAGCTTCAGAATTAGTAGAATTTTATTTTCTAAAATCCAGAAGAACTAGCACAGTTATTTTTTTGGTATCGATATAAATTTATAGGTCTTGAGGTATATCTACATATATTTAGATTTAAAACCAGGTTGATTGAAAGACAAAATCTTGTTTCCCTCAAGAGAACTGATAAGATGACTGTGACTAAGTTATTTTTGAAATGCTTTAGACAGAAATGTTTGAATTGAAATATGGTCAAATTCACTTCTATTACACAATGCTTTAGAAATAGGAATATAGTATGTTATGGGAGGATATGTAGAATTTGAAAAAGTGGTATTTATAAGTGCGTAACGTAAGGTAAGAAGCTAAGAATATATTTATGCGTATTATCAAGACCAACCGCATTTGATTTAGGCATTTTAAAACTATATATACTTCTATTTAATTTCAATTTATAAAAGCGAATCCTTCATTTTTATCTTTATGTTATGTTTAACTTTGTGTTAAGACTAAAGTCTATTGAATTTGGTAATGCATAATATGAAAATTGCCAATTGAATTCACTAGAATTAGCAGAAGTAATAACGATATCAGATTATTCCACCTACTCACTCGCAATAAAGTTAGCGTCCTAATATTAGTTGGGAACCAAGGGCGTTTGGTGCTCCCAAGATAAACCTTGCTTTGATGGGAAAATTTTTTTAAAAAATAATTCAAAAAATTCAGTAAGATTATCAGGATGTTCATCAACTGATCGCGATACTGCAAAAATAAATTTGTGTCCAGTTTAACTATCAAGCCTCTGCCAGACAAACTCATCTAATCCATTCCATTAAATTCGCTGTAAGAGAATATTTGAGGGTGTCATCAATTTAGACCATAACCATGTACCTACAGAAAATTAAGTAGTTTTTAGAGAATGCCACTAGAGACATCTGATATCTGATGATGAAAAATGCACCAAAAAATGATTTGATAATAACGAGGCTAAAAGTATCCACCATATGCTTAAAATTGCTTGAGTGTAAATTCTGTTGAAGAAGGTTAACATTGTGGTCACCAGAAATGTACAAAAGAATGGCACAATGGATTGAATATCGCAAAACGTCATCTACTCCCTTAAACTCACTACATAATGGCAAATTGTATTAAATGAAGAAATTAATATTATTATTGAAAAATACTTACGTACCGAGTAAACTGCCTCTCCTACGACTACATTTTAAGACAGTTTGCAAACATTGATAGATATCCCGTAGCTTCTTAAACAAAAACGCATAGAATCGCAATTTATTATACGACGTTATAATAGTAAAAAAAGATTTCGAATTTTTCAACCTAATTTCCCAAATACAATATACCTAAAATCAACTCTATAACACTACATACATAAGGTGTACCCGCAAAGTGTCAAGTGATCCAACATAATTATGCTGATTATACTCATTTCTTAAGTAAAGTTCTTAATGTCATGCAACAAGCACGTCCAAACTAATTTTCCAAAGGGCTCTATACAAGAGCAATGAAAGCAGAAAAATTTCCCCCATGAACCAAGCAATTTTCACAGCTATGTCAACCTTTTGTGTTTGCTATAAGGAAAACAAAAAATTGGCATTTGCATGCTGTGCTACAGCTTCACCCACATGAAATGCTTGTCAAAATCACTCAACTATGAAAATTAAAAAAAAAAAGAAAATGTATTTTTTGTTGTAAAGCGGCCAATTATTATCGGTGGAAGTATTGAACACATTTCTATGTATATACGAACTTCTAGTTAAAATTATTTTTCATTAGGTACTTCAAAAGCTCGAAATAAGTTCAGAAACTCATTAAACTACCTGTAAACAACTTCTGCATAAAATTCTTGTTATTAATTTTTTTGTTTTTACAACATTCCGCTCAATGGATAATTTAGTAAATTTACTTGAATGTTTATTGCACACCTGCATTATCAGTGCTGAACAAGGACCTCTTGTACAGAAATGTATCACAATCCTTTGAAATGTTTGCGAGTTGAAGTAATAAGCAACTTTAAAACTTTTCATTACAACACTCTTGTTCTACTTTTGCATATCTCTATGCATGTATATATGCGTGTGCAATGTATACAGTTTACAGTTATGTATGTTTCGCGAAATTTGAAGTCATATTTTTCTGATCTTTTAATTAGCTGCACCACCAACGATATTCTGTACATTTTCGAATGGATTAGGGGAGAATTCTGCCGTGCTTGTTAGCAAAGTTAAAGCAAAAATACAATGGACCGCAACTCTACACATACTCTAAACATAGTGTCCATTGCTGCCTTAATCCTGACGAGATGAAAAACTTTTTTGCTTTCTCCCAATTTTTGTTAATCATTTCGTAACTATCGGATCGGGATTATCTATACAGAAGCCACAATAATGATGTGGATACTTCCTTTCCTTTTAAATACATTGATGTCGACGATTTCTCTATTTCTATTCTGTCTATATCATCTAATGCCGTTGGACCGGCAATTCTGAAACTGTTGTGCTTCAAGAAACTACTGATTTACGAGAAGCCTTGGATAGAGATGAATTCGATATTGTTGGAATGTTCGACTTTTCGAAAACCTTAAACAGTCTGATTCATTTAAAATTAATATCTTGATTTGATTGATTGATTCGATATAGTTTTATAAAACCTCCGCTTGTAAATTGATAGATAATTTACTCTCCAGGCATATGTAAATAGTGAAAATTAAGAAAAACTTCTCAGATACATTAATGCTGTATAAGGGTATACCACAACGGTCGATTTTGGGCACTCTCTTATTCAGTTTATTTATAAATGATTTTCTTCAAGCTGTTAAATATGGTAAAATCGGATTAATGTATGACTGTGTGGAACATTTTTTTCTGGATCTGCAGAGCATACTCAATTGAGCCCTAATTGTTTAAATCCATCGAATTCGTAAACTATAGCTGTTATTTTAGATTTTTTCGAAAATGAGGTCCTGTAACGCTTTTTTGGCTATAATTCAGCTAGTTTTGCATACTTAACCGCCATTTTGGTCTTGTTTTATTCGTATTACTACAGGCTTTCATTTATAATAACTAGCTTTCAAAAAAGTTAATAGATAAGTAACAAATTAACGATATAACTTCAAAAAGGTTTTGCTCTTCGAAAAATTATCTTCTTTGAGGGTCGAAAGTCTCCTAAAGTAGCCATATTAGCAAACTATTACGTACCTACAGAAAACATCTCCAATCTGTTACCTTTTAGATAAATACAACATTTTTAGCCTATCTCAAGTACTCCCCGAGATACAGGATAAGTTGTCTTGCAACATACCTCGCCCATACTTGAACGAAATTATTTCGAAATTCAATATTTGTTTTATAATGGTGGGAAACTAAGCACTGAAGTAAAAAAATCGAGGGAAATCTATTTTATAATTTTAAAATATATGTTTAGAACTGTTAATAACAGATTTTGCACTATTAATTTTAATCTGTCGTTGTCAAATAAAGCAATGTTAAAAGATATTGGTTTTTCAAAAACACGTGATCAAAATCGAAAATGTTGGTTCTAGAGATAATTGAAACTAAGAAAACAAGAAAGAAAATATAAAATGAAAGAATCTAAATCAATGTAGTAAGTTTCTAGTTAATACATATAATTGTGCAGCCCAACGCGAAGATAACTTTATTGTACAAATTATACATGCTTAATGTAATAAAAATGGTTCTAAGTGCTTTCGGATTAACATTTTAACTACACTAACAATGCCTGCTGTTTCGATAGGTACAGGTAAACTATTCCACAGGCGGATAATCTGAAAAAGGTACGAATTTTCCATGACCAGCTTTTGAAATCGTGGCATGACTATATTCCTATTCCGTTGGGATGTAGTAAACAAGAAAAACTCTCTAATATACTCCGTTTTATTTAACTGCAGAATGTTATACAACAAAAGAAAAGCGACCTGCTTTGTAGAAAATGTTTCAGCAAACATCCTATTAAACGCATTCGAAAAGGGGATACATGGTCAAACCTTCGTAATCTAAAAATGAATCGAATACAATCATTAAATGCAATCTCTAATTTACGTCCACATAAACTATCCAGCTTGGGAAAAACAATGCTAGCTGAAGTGAAATGAGGCAAAATTAACGATTTCACTAGCATTAAACGAGTATACTACAAGGTAAAATATTTGCAGGAAGCCAAAGCCTTCGCAATCCAGAATATATTTTCCTCAATTGCATATTGATATTATCGTAACATTTCATACTACTATTCAAGATTATACCTAAATTGGTGACCTTACTACGCATAGGAAGGAGGAAACCATTTAACACTACTGGTGGAACATCAAGTAAATCAAATGTATTATTGTAGAAGCATATACACTGCGACCTACTAGGATTTAATTGTAACTTATTATATTTAGACCAAACGTGGATTCTGTCTAAATCAGAATTAATGCATGCTATAAAATCTTTAATAAGTAGAATTGTACATCATCTGCGTAGAGGTGAATGCTGACTTCACGAACCATTAATGGCAAGTCATTAATGAATAGGCTGAACAATAACGGGCCCATGATAGAACCTTGAGGCACTCCGTGTATTAGAGGTAGTGGAGTGCGTATTTTATCATTGCATTTTACTTGTTGACTGCGATCTGATAAAAAACTACTGATCATCGATACTACTTTGTTACTATATATTCTAATGACGTTAACAATGCAGTGTCTATGTAGTAATCCTGGAGGTAGCATTATGGTATTTTTACGTCGATTTTTTCGATAGATCTGGTATGACTAATAAGTAAACCAAGCGTCAGCTGATGCACACGCTATGGGTTGCGGGATGCTGCAAAAATGGTAAAAATATTTTTTTTTTAAGTAATAGTATAACGGTTGAAATTTTTTCATAAACAATTGACATCATATTGAGTTGAAAAAAAGTCGTCAGTTGCATCGCGGAGGGTGAATTATGCGTCGCTGATCGCATGAACTTATATAAATAAACACGTAAAATAAAATTATAGTGATAGCTTAAGAACGCGTCGCCGTAGAGAGCTGAAACTTGGTACATGGCGTTTTTATAGCAATTGTAAATGAGATTTCAAAAATGGACTAAATCGAGCAACCCTTTATTCTTTTAATGCGAGCAAGCAATTAAGGTGCCTCACACCGAATGAATTGCGATCATCTGAAACTTTCGTTCGAAGCATACTAAGCGATGCTTCCCTTTGGATCAAGAGCTAGAGTGGATGTAAGTTAAAAATGGAATCAAGTGGATTTTGACGTACGATATAAAGGTGCCAGTTTAGTCATTACACTTTATCAAGGATCTTCTTGAGTGGTTGTTTGCATCGTTTAATCCACTAGCCGTTTGCCCTGTAAGAAAGTACATATGTGTCTGTTAATACCCTGAAAGATCCATAAACTCATTTTGGGGATCAGACCCCACTTTTCCCGAAAAGCCTTTGGAATGCCCATATACCTGTGTTTGTTATCATTATGAGGTGCGTACGGCTACTGCAGCATAAGTGTGACGTAAATGCGGTGCGATGAAAAATGCACATCAAACCACGTCTCTTGCAATCTTACCTGACGGTAAGAATTCAAATTTCAATTTAATATACGAATCATCCTCGTCCGGCACAGCGAAAGCGATTACGGTTTATAAAAATCGTTTAGCATCTAAAAGTTACGACTTTAGTGTTAAAATTTTTTACCAGAAGTCACCCTCATTATTCCTTATTTCTTGCACGATCTACGTGGACACACTACACGTTTCACGAATATTCATTTTATATGTGTCTCTTAGAGAGTAGTAGCATAGACAAACTACCCAGCGGGAAATGGAGCGCGTTTTTGGAGGCTTACAGCGCTTCCACACATTATCCTTGTTCATATGGTTTTAACGTGAGCATGCCAGCAGAAGGAAGCGCTCAGTTGTAGATTCTTGGGAAGCATTTTTGGAGCGCTTATAGGGAAGCACTCTTCGAGAGCTTGTAGGGTGGCACCCTTTGAGCGCTTGCAGGGTAGCATTCTTGGAGCGCTTGTAGGGTAGTAGTCTTTGAGTGGTTGTAGGAAATACAGAGAAAATCAAGATAAGGGCTTCAAGGAAAATTTCAGTATGTGAATGCGTTCCGCTTAATTTTAAATGAAATTAAATTGAAATTAACCGTACACTTCAACTGACTACTAAAGAATGAAAATTTTGCTGCGCTTCCAGATGAATATGAGTCATATTTTTACATCAAAAACGAATGAGCTTAAACTCAGAGAAGAGATCTGCTTCCGCAAAGACCCTTTGGCTATGGTAAGAGAGCTCTTTGGAAAAGATATTTTCTGGCTATTGTGTGGAAGCGCTTCCCTTTACAAGCGGTTGACATATTTCCCGCTGGTAATAATATACAAAGAATGTACACGTAGAACAAAAATATGCAACGCTTTTCTAGAATATAAAATTAACAATGCCTCGACGATGCTTCGAATTGGCACTTGATGACATGCCCAAAAAGTAAGCCAGCAATGCCTCGCTCCATACAAAATCACAATTGCCTCGACTCGACCCGATGAAGGTAAGGCCACAAGTTTTTCTTAGAAATTTACTGGAAATTTTTTCCTTATAATTTATACGCACTTTTGGAGGGCGGCAACAATTTTTATGAGCGTAGACAAGCAATAAGTAATTTTTTGCTTCTTTGCTCGATAACTAATATTGATTTTTCCAATTAAGTTCAGGAAAGATATGAGTATATCGTAGAGAAATTCAAGAGTTATCAAATTTTGTAGGTTTTTTACAGCTTAAATTGCCAACTGCGGATTATTTCTATGCACTATGCACATGGAATAACAAACTTGGTATACCTACTCTATGTCCATTATTTCATCTAGATTCTAAGGTATAAAAAAATCTACTTGACGTCCGAATTATACAGACAAGTTCATGCATTTTTCCAATATTTTGAATTCATCGAAATAATTTACATAAATTGATTTGTCAACCTTGTGATAATTCCCGTATCATATTTTTCAACATCCACATACTCACGTGTGGTTAATTTTACCTCAAAGATTTTGTATTTTTTATTAGTACCTATGTTAATTACATCACATAATGAAAGTATTGTACCTGAAAATAACAAGTCGGCCACTAAAATGACTAAAAATTCTACCGAAACATTTTGTGTCTAAGCGTCGACGCTCATAAAAGTTTTTGTCGTCCTCCAAAAGTGCGTGCATATATACAATGAAAAAATGTCCAGTAAATTTCTAAGAAAAAAGTGCGGGCTTCCCTACATCAGGTCGAGGCATCGTTGATTATATATTGGAGCGAGGCATGACTGCTCTCGTCCTCGCCAATGCATACACATTCGAAGGAAGAAATTTCCAAAAAAATGTTGTCCTTCCCACTGACTTACAACAATGGATTGAGCGTATTGTCATTTTCTTATAGGAAAGAAGGGCAAAAGTCTTATAGTTTTCTGTTTCGCGCCATGGCAGAGTTGGAGCTACCAATATAAAATATCGCTTAGTGAACGTTTTCTTATGCCATATGTTTTTATAGGCTGAACTACAATCGACGTAAATAACTTTACGAAATTGAACGGGACTGAGGTTTACTTACGAAAAATTGATATTTTTAGCCTAAATAGATATCACATTCCGTAAGCGTTATTATCTTCTTATTTAATGTGTTCAATTTTTAAAACTGATGAAAGTGAAAAAATTAACAAATGAAAGTTGATTTAATTTAAGATTTGTGCTTTCTATTAATTCGCAGTACCATTTTTATTCCATTTTAATTTTTACATTGCATTTTTAATCATTTAGTATTAAAATAATTATTTAACACATCGCGTTCTTATGAAATGAGCGATTCTTACCGCACCTTTACTGACTGCAATTTGACTTTTAAAACTTAACGAAAGTTCTCCTCACACGAGTTAAAGTTAAATTAAAGTGCGCGTTCGCTTTACGTAGCTAAATGTACTTACGTATAAGTTTATTGTAATTCAGCCTAAAGATAGTCTTTACATGCTCCGTCTCTCTTGCCCATACGCAGGATTCAGGTAAAAATAACATTGTTGGAATGCGTTTAATTTCATATAAGAGTGCTTCTAAGCGATTAAAATATCACTTGAACACAAGAAATATATTTTTTTAATTTATTTCGATTTTCGGGTGCAAAATTTCATCTGTTTGGTTTTGTTTTATGTTTTTATGTAATAAATGTTTTAAAGGGTGCTCAAACTATGACATACAGAAACACAATATTTTTTGTGCCACATGAAATAGCAAACCGCTGAGGCCATTGTTATAAGTCAGTGGGCCTACCTTGCATCGAATCGAGGCAACGGTGATTTTAAATGGAGCGAGGCATTGCTGGCTTACCCTTTGGGCACGTCATCAAGTGCCAAGTCGAGGCATCGTCGAGGCATGGGTAATTTTATATTCTAGAAAAGCGTTGCATATTTTTGTTCTACGTGTTCAGTCTCTGTTATTAGTTTGTCTATGGTAGTAGCTGAGTTGGCTAATTGCAACTCGAGATTTTATACATTTCATGCTCAATTCCAGCAAGACTAAAACATTATTTAAATTTTACCCAGAATTAGTTTATTGATATCGCACTAATTATCAGAAAAAAAATTATATTTAAATTATATTGGTCCTCATAATTATCATTAAAATTTTTCTTAATTTTGTCCTTCTTTTCGCAGTTAGACATTAAGAAGAATATTTTTCAATATCTCTCTTGAGAGCCCAAAACTAATAATTTATATCCCTTCCAACGAAATAGGCCTATAAATATTCCATGATATAACAAATTCAGGATTCGATTGATTTCATTTCATGCTTTTGTTGTTTTTGCGCAAAAGTTATCGAAATAACTACATAAATGGATTCGACAGGCTATTTTCGGGCCAGAAGCAATTATGCCATTCATTCTGATAACAACATTTTAAAACCCAATTAGATTCAACCTGAACCTTTTTGTATTTTTTTTGCTGTGGGCCGGGCCTATGTGTATATATTTCGATATATTTTTATTTCATATAAAACGTAGTCAGGTAACTGAACAATTCCTGGGTGGCTTTTGTATTTCATTTATCCTGGGGGATACTATTTTTGTCCCACCTCAAGCAGTTTTTCACTATATGGTATACTTTATGTATGTATACATATAATATGATGAGCATTATATACATATATATGGTAAGTAGATGGATATGTGTATATAAATAGGGATATTTAATAGTTAGCAACTAAATAATTCAACTTTGAAAATATCCTAAGCTATTTGTGTATACGTGTAAAGTGTTGTCCACACTCATACTATCCTTTCCATTTCAATGAATTTAGTCACGAAGCTGGAGAAAATGTGTAATGGCTTAACATAATTAAGGTAATAGAGGATGGCAACCGGATTGATTATTATTTAATGTGTATTTGAGTGAATGTCACTAAAATTGTCTGGAACTTAAGTACGAAGAAAAAGTGCTTGTGCTTAAAGGTATTTCACAATATCGGAAAAGGTCAGAAAATGAATTATTTGCGAATATGTTTTTTTTTCTTACTCCTGGGGTCGGATTCACTAACACGGAGACTTGTGGAGTTATGGAGATGAGAATTCTTTTGATACTTAACTCTCCACTCGGAATTCTGTAATTCGGGGAATTTGTATTGAGACTTACCAAACTCTCTATTCCACTCCATAAAACTCTCGGCTGAGTTAGTTGTGGAGAAGTAAGAAAAATATTTCTCAAATGACAGTATTGTCTGTTTTTTTTTTGTGTTTTGTAAAGGTACCTATGTATATAGCATTTTTAAATTAAATTATGGATTCATCGCATTTCTGCTTATATTTACAAAAATAAATTATGGAAATCTTTGCAGTACTTACAGAGAAATATGGATTTTGGTGCCTCATGGTACCCACTAAAAATTTTAAATCACGTGACAATGGTCAATTTTGGTCGTCTTTCAGTACAGAAGAGATGAGGTAAAAATAAATATGCACGTTAAGGATGGTATGTAGGATGAGATCGCATCTACATTTTGTCTCCTAATTAGGTATGTAATTAGTTTTTGAGCCCAATAAATAGTTTTGGAGATAACTGCAACAGAAGTGAATCAGTCTTTCTTAAGATTAAAAAGTAGCAGTCTGTTGGTACAAAAATGGACATATTTTCAACTCATCATTGTGAAGAACTAGTAAGCCGTGGAAATTCACTTTCCACGAGAAAACTGTTCAGAACAGAGTACTAGTGGATCTGAAACAAAGAACGGAAGAAATATATGCAAAATAAAGAGCTGTACATGACCCATGTGCACAAAATCCATCTTTCGACGGTAAAAAGTCAGTTATTACATTAAAATGATAAAAAAGAACTACAGCACTCGATTACCCGCTCCTCCCTTTTTAATTTGATACCAAATATGATGTATTTTGGATAACCCCCAATGAGGTGTGGTACGACCCCCATCCCAAAAGCCCCTCAGCAAGAAATTGTTCATTTATATTTTTGACCTCTAGACCACAAATCCGTAGGAAAAAAACCTAATGCTCTACGACCCTCCCACATAGAATTAACCGTCCTTCAATATTGCGAAACTTCTCATGTTTTCCCTAACTCTCCAAGTATGTTACACAATAATCACAATGGAGAGTTAGGGAGTTTTAATCTTATCTCCCAAACTCCGTAACTCTCCATGTTACACAATCCGGTCCCTGGAATCAAAACTGGAAGACTATCTTAAAGATTAATACAGTTGATAAAAAAAAAATCCTCCCTTCGATGAATTATGTTTTTTTTGTATATTTTCAGTTAAATTGAATAACACCAACAAACAATTTCTGATCTGCATATACCAACAAAAAGCAATCGGCAGAAAGTAATCAAAATTTACGTGCACACGTCAATAAATACAAACAATGTCTCTTCTAAATTTAGCATCAAGGCCCCATTGAAATTGAGAATAAAATTGAAGTAATTTGATCTCCTTTAGAACTGTTGTACCTCCGGCCTATTTATAATATAAAATAACGTCTATCTCGACTAACGTCTATCTCGACTAACGTCTATAGCTCGACTACACCTCAAGAAAAATTGCGCCTGTCTTTTTAATTATAAACCTATGTATATAAATTATTAATTTTTTTATTTATTTTTATTTTTATTAAATATTTTTTACTTATTTTTTTGTTTAAATTATTTATTTATTTATTTATATACGTTTTTTATTTTTAATGTATTTTTCTGAAATTTGTTTCAATATTTTATAAAAGATCTTATCAAATCGGTAACAAAGGTAAAAGAAAAAAATTAATTATACAATTTTCATTCCATACATTTATTTATTGTATGTATTTATCTCCTGAAAAAGGGTACTAAATTATGGCCCGAAACATCGAGTGATAAAGATTCTTTTAATAAACGAAAGCAAGTAAACCTTAAGAATGAAATAGGGTTAAAATGATTGGAGATCGCCAGAACTTTCTTTAAAATTCCAGTCTGGACTGCTCGAGTGATAGGTATAAATGAAGAGCTGATCCGACGATTTAGCGTTCTATTGAAAACAATTACTTATTGGTGAGGTGTCAGAAGAAGTTCTAGAAGCGCGGAATAAAGATTTGAAGTAACTAGTCAGGTTTTCGTAGTCGGCATACCTGTGAAACTGTCTTTCTGAAGGTTTCAACAGATATTATCCTTAGATTTAGACGATTTAACTATCTTTGTATTATTGGATTTTAGTAAGGCTTTTGACTCAGTAGATCATAATTGGCTCCTTTATAAACTTTCGAATTACTTGAATTTTTCCTCTTCCGCCATTAAGCTGATTAAAGATTTTCTTACCTGTAGACAAAAAGTAGTCAAAGTTCAAGTTTCTATACCGAACTTTCGAGACTCCACCTGTGGATTGCCTCAACGATCAATCCTACGTCCTCTCCTATTCAGTCTCTATATCAATGATTTGACTGAGGTAATTGTCTATGTGAATAATGATCTATATGCTTGATGATGTGCATTTTTCTTGAACAGTATAATCGGGTTAAAAGAAGATTGTGTTACTCGAGTAAATAAAGACTTAGCAAGAAGTTATCACTGGTAGATAGGTAATAAACTGCTATTGAAACCTAGAAATTCGATCTATAAAAACAAACTTGAGTTGTCAGAGTTAACACGGGTTATTTTAAATAATTTTTCCTTGCCTATCTCTAGCTCTGTAAACAATTTAGGTGTAGCCCTGAACACACAATTTACTTGCTGAAGTCATGTTATCAATATCTTAGACAAATTATGTGGCTCCTTAAGGCAGTTGAAAGTCAGTGGGTATTTATTATGTACAGATTTGCACTTGAAACTTATACGTAGTTTGATTCTTCCACATTTTACGTATGGCATAATAGTATTTCCCATGTTAGGCTTAATTTGCTCTTGTAAATTGGTAGTTGCATTCAATGACTGCACTAGATATATTTACAACTTACCACACAGCGCCCACATATTCTCAATGCAGGTTAATTCAGCCCTTCGACACTCTCTTGACACGCATCTTGCTCACCGTGACTTCGATTTTCTTCATAAATTAATTCATAAAAAGAGACCACAATATCTTTACAACAAGTTGCAATTCTTATGCTCTCAACGAAGTTTAAACAGTCTTCTGCCAAGCTGTTATTGTCATTTCTGAGCACTCTTATTTTGTGCACGTAAGTGGAATAGTTTACTCTCTGATATTCGTAGTACGAGCTCGGACAGAGATTTTCTTGAAGCTCTCTGCATCTGTACTACTATCACAGGGGCTAGAGCCCCAATAATAGCGGGGTCCATGAATAAATTTTTCTCACACAACCAACCGAATGCTTTTGAGTTTCCTAACCTGGTCCTCTAACATGTTCGTTACTTTATACCCATAAATATGTGCAACCACGTTACTTACATGTTTTGTAAATTTCAAACCTTGAACACATATAGACCTATTCACAGTATCGGAAAATCAACTGTCCATCAGCTATCCGTAAAATATTGGACACACATACATATATCTACACTGAACCATCGCCGACAGTTTGACGATATGGAAATATTCTCCGCCAGTTTCCTGATGGTGACTGTTATGATGTGATGTATTGGTGACGGATAGTGTGAATGGTTCGATTCAAGCGCTTTCCAGAATATTCTGATGGACGGTTGCCTGTCGGAAGTCTAATGGATGGTGTAAATAGGTCTTAAAAAGTTTATCATTTTTGCATTCTCTAATTCGTAAAATATGAAATATGAATTTGATACTGTAACTAACCATAATGCTCAGTGGCGCACCAAAAAAATGCAAATGACTTCCTTTAAAATTTGAAAGTTTTAATACTGATTTCAATGGACCACAAATGGTCTAAGTAAGGCTTATCGCAGGAATTCTCGCGATGGCTACCACTCTAACCTAATACTGATGTAAGATGTTTTATGAAAATTTCATCCACTGACAATGAGTAGCCATAATATTAATTACGTTTCATTTTTCATACAATATTCTTATAAATTAATAAATAAATCAATAGAAAAAAATTAAATTGAAATAAAACAATCCAACATTATACCATTCGTTCTAATTCGCAAGCTCCTAATGTACCCGCAGCAAATAACGCCCTATTTGTACAACTAAAAAAATAGAAAAACTATAACAGAGGTGGGTATTTGAAAAAAACAATTCAGTTTTATAAAACTTTTTCCACTACCCCAGTATAATAAGGCCCAAAGCAAAAATTATCTTTTTCAAAATCTTACTCAGGGGAATGATTCCCTTTAAACTTGCTAAAACTAAGAAAATCAACGAAATTCGCATATTTTTAATAATTTACTATTAAAATAAAAATGGGCCTTTTTAACCCCCAGGTGGATAATAGGGACCCAACATACAATAGAGTAAATCCAAATAGTCTTCATTGTTTGGAATAAAAATAATGTCAGAATCATTGTCCTATATAGGAACATTAGTTTCATTTAGAATTTAGGTTAGGTAGGGTAATAAGGCTCACGGTCTACTCCAGTAGCCTTTATTAGACCTATGACAAGATTTTACAAAATTACTCATTAATCAAATATATACAATGGTGGGCGAAAATAAACACCGAAATCATAGACTATATTACCTAACGTTAAAACTAAACAAGTTACTACATGAGGAAATAGCAATTAAACAACGGAGCTTAAGATTTTGTCTAGGCGAAAATTATGATAATTCCAAGTAGCCGTACTTCTCTCGGTGACATACCGTTCACTACTGGCAAGATGGCGACACGAGTTGCCATACGCCGTCCACGGCGTTAGTGTCTACTTAATGCATGTGCGCATAAAGTGTGAGGTTGCTGAAATTCATTTTAGTAGGAATTTTTAAATGTGGGCGTTATTACCCTCCAGGCTTTATTTGCCGCAGGTACCTAAAGGTCAAAACACAGTTAAAGCGACATAATAAACTCGCCTTAAATTGGTTGCTGTTAACGATTCGAATGTATGGAAGTCCCATATACTTAACACAATGAGGGCGACGCGATAAGTTGCCAACAAAAAGTTTGGGAAAATATCTAAATTAGTCGCCAACATAATTGACATTTCTGTGTGGACAGTGAATAATTGACATGAATGTTATGTGGATTTGGTTATTTTTATGAAGAATAGGATATTAAAAGATAATAGTAAATAAACTCGTTATTAAAAACTTGTGTACAATTAATTTCTTTAATTATAGTTTGAGAAATTATGAGTTTTGAGGAGGAATTTATAGAGAAATTGAGGGAAAAGGTTATGCTGTGCGATTAGCGTCATTCCATGTATACCAATCTCATCTTCTTCTTCTTTTCGTTTTTTCTTTATGCTTTGAAATTTTAAGTAAGCCGCATTAGCTATATTAAAGATTTTTCTTAATTTTTTCTTTCCTGCCATTTCTTTTACAATAAATAAAACAAGGTCCGCTCTCAAACACACTTGTCGCGTCGCGTTCACTGTGTTTTAAATACAACATTGTCGCCAAATAAGTTGCCAAAATTGTTGTGTCGCTCTCCCTATGTTTTGGGCTTTAAGGCCAAAACACAGTGAGAGCGACACAACAATGTTGGCAACTTAGTTGGAAACAATATCACATTTAAAACACAGTGTACGCGACTCGACAAATGTTTTTGACAGCAGCACTGTTTCATTTATTGTAAAAGAAATGGAAACAAGGAAAGAACTAAGAAAAATCTTTAGTATAGCTTATGCGCGGCTTTCTTAAAATTGTAAAACCATAAAGAAAAAGCTTAAAAAAGAAGATGAGATTGCCATACAAGGGATGACGTTTATCGTACAGCATAACTTTTCCCCCATTTTTTTCTATAAGTTCCTCCTCAAAACTCGTAATTTCTCAAACTAATTAAACAAATTAATTTTATTAAAGTTTTTCATAACTAGTTTATTTACTACAATCTTTTAATTTGCTATTCTTTATAAAAATAACCAAATCCACTTAACATGAAAATCAATTATTCACTGTCCACACAGAAATGTCAATTATGTTGGCGACTAATTTAGAGATTTTCCCAAACTTTTTGTTGGCAACTTGTCGAGTCGCTCTCATTGTGTTAAGTATATGGGACTTCCGTACATTCGAATCTTTGACAGCAACCAATTTACGGCGACTTTGTTGTGTCGCTCTCACTGTGTTTTGGCCTTTACACAGAATTGAAAAAGTTGCCTGTGTATAAAATATTTTAGTGCGAAATTTTCTACAATTTTCTACATCCAAAACCAATCAATGCGCACATTGTTATCAAGTTTCTTAAACTTTTTCCAATATTTTTTGTACCGAGAGAGACTGCATTCCTACTATGTACACAATTTTCTTTGAAATTTACCTCAGTGACTTAACAAAATGTCTTTCGATTTATCAACGTCTTCTGGATGGGTAGACTGATTGCAGTGGGAGTGAATAATTATTTCTGAGAAAATCCTCTTACATTTATTGAAAAATATTAATATAATTTTGTATGTTGGAAGTTAATTAGTTTTGTGGAGTATTGTACTCTCGTACTCATCATGATGAGTACGGGTGGATAAAATAATTTAAATGTCAAAGAAAACGCCTTCTCACGACTTCATTTAAATTCACCAAGATGGCTCTGTCTGACTTTCTAAATTACACTTGCAATATTATATGTATGTATGTACATGGGTATGTATGCTACTTGTGACCACATTTCTCTCATGTCATTCAAAGGAAATTTTCTTAAAAGGTAGATACTGTTTGCCTAAGATATATATAGGTACAGAAACCGTTTAACTTATAGAGCAAGTGATTGACACTCCGTTCATAAAAGCCAAAGTTAATCAATTATGTGTCCAGGGCTTATGGGCTGTACATATGTCTTCATTCATAATGGTGTGACATACATATGTAATATATATTCTTATATCTGTATTCTGAGATTGGAAGATAACCGAATTGTATATATATATATATTATATATGTATGTAGATATGTTTGTATGCTAAGATGTGAGCATAATATAAATATAGTTTCTTTCTGTCAGATAAACTGCTTGAAATAAGTTTCTATTTCACCTAATGAAATTTTAAGGAGAGAAAGAAAAAAGCCTTTATATAGTTACGTGTTGAATGAATACGGGGTTGGGATCGGGATGACTTCGGAGATTTTGATAGAAATTACTTTTTTTCCCTTTGTTGTTGTCATAGTTGTTAAACGGGGGAGGAGTGCGACACGTCCGTACGTATCAAATGAAAGGATATGAAAAAAGTAATTTTGGATGTTTTATTGTCGCCTTTTGTAATAAATAATCAAACGAGATAAGATATATACCAAATATATTACCAATTTTGTTGGAATGCTAAGAATGCCATGATTTAAACAGCACGTTCGCTTCTGTTCGAGCTTGCAGCAACAGTTTTTCATGGATACAATGGCATCGATTTAAATCTCACTTAATGGCATTTTTATGGTTATAAATTGTGGTGATACAGAGAGTCAGGCACACAAGACATATTTAAAAGAAGAGCTAAAATAACAAAACTGTAAATGAAAGCTATTTGTTATTATTATTGAGACGTAAAAAAATTCTATATATGAATAAAAATTGCATCGGAATCACAGATAAGATCTTCTAAAATTGTAAATTGAATGACCTTGTAATTAAGTTGTATAGCCATGAGTAGATCATCCCAGCTATGTGGAATGACGACATAACGAGTGGAGAGACAGACTATACCACAATTGCTGCACACGGTACCACATTGTTCAAGATCGTATAAATAGAGCAGTGAAGACAGACTTCGAGCGACCATGGCACCGATTAGAATTTCCAGTCCATAGCAGGAAAGTTACAGAGCCACCCCGCCAATCGTGGCTTTGCCGTCATTTTCCAGTACCACCACTGAAAATGCAATACGCCCACTAACATATATAATATGGACTGCATAACTTTCTATTTCATGTGGGCTCAATTGCTTATGTCAATAAAAGTTCTTCTTCTTATCATTGGAATTAGTAGTGGAACTATGATAATTATGCTAAAGAAAAACAGGAAAGGAAATTAGAGCGAGTGCATGTAACATATCAGTCCAGATCATTAACATCCTTGCTTGTAACTACGGTCACCTTGCATTTAAAGAAGAAAAACAAAACTCTCTATTAAAGGTCTCTGAATTTTACTTATTTCATTTTTCCTTTAAATTTCGGAATGACATCAGACTGTAGATGTAACGGTAGTTTTCCAATGTAGCTTATTTCCTGCAGTAGCTCTCAATTCAATCAAAGATTTCCCAATTAATTGGCTGATTTGTTTCTGCCGGACACTTCCAAAGGAAATAAGTTGGATTTGTTTTTCATTAACTAATTTTCCAATTGCGACAATATAATTTGAAGAAACTCATAGTCTGGCTATATTTATGTAAACCAATTCATGTACTGATCGTCATACTCTGGTGATATTTGCACGAGTTGTGTTAAAGAATTTCTTGGTTTTGTTCCTGTTATAAGAAGGGAGCACATCATTCCAGATATATCACAGATCGTTGAACTATCCTCTACTCGACATTGTCTTACAAGGTTAGATCACATATTTAACTGGGTGAAGTCCTTTAATACAAGTTTAGCTGCTAGTAAATGCAATTAGAATGGACTTTTCCAGGTCTAGACGCTCTGTCGGTCTGTGTTATTTTTTAACTCTCATTTAGGGCAGATTAGTTCGATAAAATGTAGTATTTATTTATGTAAACAGGATATTACCTCTGTTGGTGTATTGGTGTAAGGAAATTATGTTGAACACTAGTGACAGTGACAGTTTCCTCTTACATTTATTTTTAATTTTTATTGAAACCAAATCTATACATGTAAAATTGATCCCGTTCTTACAAGAACTTCAGGATTACAAATTAGAGGAAATTTGTTCAATAAATATCGAATTATAGGATGATTAAGAATTTCTTAAACATTCATGTATTTTGTAAACTCTTTGACTTTTGATATGATAATTTTATGCTTTCATACCATACTACTAAATTTTCTAATTATACTAGCACAATTTGAGTTATTTCAAATTTCATTTATTCCCATTGAATTGACATTGATTTAGAGTCAAGGGTCCAATGTACGTTAGTGTCAAGTGCCTTCTCAAACGCATCATTAATGACCTTACTAGAAATAGAAGTATGTATAACTGCAAAAATATGCATCCTTGAAATTAACATTGAATCTATTATCGATACATATTCAGGCGCATATATTCATGATATGAAGATTTTTAATTCAGAAGATTTCCCAGAAAACATGACAATCCTTCAAGAAAAGCAAAAAAGGAAAACCATTTTCCATCACAAAAATCCGCCCACACACACACACATACGGAAGGGACTCTCAATATTGGATATGCGTTCTTATACATATACGTATGTGCCTTTAGACATTTAAATAAATTGCGGCTTAGAATAAATTGAAATTTTGTCGTTTCTGTAAGAAATTTAAGAATAAATATCAAAAATTCTTTGGTGAGCTTAAAAATAATATTTCTCATACCAGAAATAATATTCTTCTTTTAATTTTTAAACATTGGAAGAAAAAAAAATAGATAAACAGCAAACAAAAGAGAAGCTTCAAAGTTCACTTCCTCCCCCGTATACGTACGTACGTAATTAAAACTAAAACCCAGTAAGTCCTTCAAAACCTCAGTTCTTGTGGTATAAACGCTTCTGGCTGAATGAGAACTTTCACCTGAATCGTTTGGGCTTTAGCCTAATGTTATTCAGGTTTGTCTGTTTTGCACAAGAAAAGCTTTTCAATATTGTCACAAAATGCTTTCAAAATTTCAATTTGCATTATTATGGCGTAGTTCCACGGTTATGTTCAAAGAGTGATACAAAAAAGTGTAAATGAATTTGAAATCTTTTTTTTGTGAGAATTATTCAGAGTAATCAAAGTCTGCCGTCTATTTTTAAAGAAAACTAGAGCAGAATTGAATTTATGATGTTTGGCAGAGAAAAGATATTGCCGTGAACTATTTACATAAGTATCGTTTACAACACTTTAAGCTTTATTTTTTTTTTTTTTTAAGAATATTGAAGATGAATTAGGGTTGAATTTTATGTATCGAGCATTCGATACGAAAATGATCAAACTGAACTTATATTTTCGACCCGACCATTTTCGATTTAGATGAATATTTCAGAGTTTGTAGAGCATACGAAAATAGCTCATCCATATTTTTTTGTTTCCTCCTGTCAGCGACAAGATATAAGTCGATTTAAAGCTGCCATATAAAAATATGAAGTAAAAGCTTCGATTTAAGTTGCTATCAACTGGGAGTCATTTTTTCAGTATCACTTGTAGCGAACAAATTATTTGACTAGCTTGTGGCTATGTCCTTCATGTTATTATACCCTAGATGAAATCTATAAGGTATACTAAGTTTTTCATTCCGTTTGTAATACCTCGAAATAATTATAGTAGAGCAAAATGGATTGGATATCCACACATAATTTTAAAAGTTATTTTGATTTTTGCATGTGTGTCCGTCTGTCTGTCTGTCCGTCCGTCCGTCCGTCTGTGCGCACGATATCTCGAGAACGCGTATACTTAGAGAGCTGAAATTTTGTACACGGACTTTAAAAAAATAGTAAAATGAACTTTAAAAATGAGACAAATCGGGCAACTCCTTCATGGGGTTGCGATAGAAAACTTTCGTTGTACGCTATACATTTCGACACTGCTGAAATTCGACACATGGTGTTTTCATTGTACTAGCAAATAAAATTTCAAAAATGGACTAAATCGTGCAACTCCTTCTTGGTGTTGCCATATACAAATTAGGTTTCTTACGTATACTGTGAAAACGATCAGTCCAAGACACTTTTATTGTACTAACAACTTTTTCAGAATACGAAATCCTATAAAATTGGTTGTAATCGTTTTTTCCGTCCGACAAACCGTTTTAGAAATATATACGAAAAACCACTTCAAAACTCAAACTTGCACAGAAGGGTGACAATACGAAATTTCATACGGGCATTCATCTAGGGTATCATTAGAATTGGTCTTAGATCAATATCTTTATACGTAGATTTAAAAAGCTATAAGATTAGGTTCTAAAAATATTAATAAATTACAATTTCAACGTTTGTGCGCTTTCATCGATTCTGGTTAATGCCAGATGAAGAGATTAGAAAATATAAGTGGGAAAGACATCTGCTGCATCTGTTTAGTTAATTCCGATAAGAAGAGTCGGACAGAAAGTGGAATCAACCGGATGAAGCAGTTTTTTTTATACCTTTAGATGATAACATCATTGATTATTATGAGGATACCATTCATTTGTAGCGCATAGAGTATTGCTGGTAGGTAGAGAAAATGGAAAGTGTTATTTTGATTTCTGCTTGCCCATCCGTCTGCACGATAACTCAAGAACGCATTTTTTAAACTGGAGAAATATTGTACATAGTCCTTTAATAAAGGTGTTGGTCTAAGTTCGAAAATAGGATAAGTCAGGTATCGTATTTTTAAGGCTGTCCTACAAAAATTACACCTGCTATATACTTGGACACTGATTGAAAATGGATTGACGTCAGGTGCTGAAATTTTATATGAGAATATCTTGAAAGTATTTTGTATTTTATTAGAAAAATGGACTAAATCGGGCAATTCCTTCGTAAAGCTGCCATACAATAATTAAAATTTTTGACATATATGTACTGGGAAAACGGGCAGTCCCACCGAAATATTTTTAGTCCACTGAACGTAGGCCAATTCAAGACCCATTGTTCACCCTCCAAACCGATACGCAGTCGCTCATAGGTTCTAACCGGACACGTTTATAAATTTTAATATTGGCCCCAATCCTCCTTGCCGGCGCCATGAAACTCGTCCAGGAGGTGTGAGCCAAGGAGTCAGTATCGTATTCCTGAGAATGCCATACAATACTAAAAGAAGTTTCGGATTCCTCTCCGCAACCCCTGCATGTAGGGTAATGAACAAGTCTCATCCCAGAGGGTATCTCGAGAATAGTGTCCAGTGCGCATAGACACTAGAGTTCTCATGGCTTGTTAAGTCAGGAGCTTATTAGTGTGATTTGCGTTGGGCTTGCCCCACAGTTCCTTTGTTGTTCTACCCGAAGGGTACTCTAACCAATAAAGGCGACTGTGTTGGTGGTCAGACAAAATTGAAATACTTGACACAAGATATTTTGGTGCAATCCCGACTATAGCGGTAAGTTCCTCCGAGGCGGCACCAAGGCGAGCAAGCTCGTCCGCCCTTTCATTCCCGCTAATGTTGCTGTGCCCTGGCATCCACTGCACAATTACCCTGTTATTCCGAGAGAGGGAATTCAGGGTGGTCTTATACTCCATTACTAATTTGGAGGTTGTAAAGGACTTCGACAAGGCCTCGACTGCCGCTTGGCTGACTGAGCAGATGCCTATCTCCTTATTCTCAGTATCTGAGTTCAAGAGATGCCTTCTCACTTCAAATATAACTTCGACTTCTGCCTGGAAAGCCGTGGCATGGCTTTCGAGGTGCATGGCTATTTTAATCTGAGGCTCCTCTCAGAAAACTCTTGCTCCGGCTTTTCATCGGATTTGGAACCATCAGTGTAAATTATAATAGCGTTTGTCATTGGTTGAAGCATAGAATGTGATTCCCATTCTGCCCTGGATGGAATTTTAGATTCGAAATTGTTTTTCAGCATCCTCTCGAGAAGGTGATCGCTGTCTATGTCGATGCCAGGTGCGATAGACTGGTCGAATTTATAGATGGATGTGGAACTCTTGTTACCGTGTGGAGCCAGCCACGATTAAGATGCAGTCTTAGCACTGCAGTCGACGCGCTCTGCTTAATATGTATTTGTACGGGTGTGCGTTGAGGATACCCTCTAGGGCTTGAGTGCTAGATGACTTAAGAGCGTCGGCCGCTTGCGCTGAGGAGGAACAGCTTCTGATTCATCTCTAATATCTTGCGATGATTGGCGAAGTCCATTGCTTTCCACCATACCACAGAGTTTTAGGTTAAGATTGATTGGATGACGCTAGTGTATATCTATAGAAACATTTTCGGCTTAAGTCTCCACTTCTTTCTGACCGCTCTGCGGCACATTGCGAAGACTCTAAAAGCTTTGTTCACCCTGTCTTCGAGGTGCGGTTTTCAGTTTGGCTTTTTATCCAACATAATACCTAGGTATTTTACTCTGTCCTTTAGCTCCAAATGCGTGGAGCCCACAGAGGGCCGGTTTATATTGGGAATATTCCTTTTCTTGGTGAAGAGGCATGAGTCACTTTTCTGTGTATTGATGCTAAGTCCGCAGTTTGTAGCTCAGTGCATGTCTAGTCGGATCGCGTTTTGCACCAGTTCACAGATTTCGGATTAATAACTCCCAGAGACTAAGATTGTGAAGTCGTCTGCGTAACATACTGCTTTATACTCTATCCGGATGAGTGTTTGCAAGAGATTGTCCATGATGAACACCCATAAAAGAGGTGATAAGATACCAATTAGCGGGGTGCCCCAGCGAACTCTTTTAACTCTGCTTATCCCGTCCAGATCCGCAAAGACAGTTCTATTGTACAATTTGTGTGTGATTTATTATCTTATAGGTCGGTTCACTGCATTTTTTGTTAACATTTCCGTAAACTTATTTAGAAGAACATTGTTGAAGGCGCCTTCTACATCGATGAAGATAACCAGCGTAGATTGTTTAAAGAGGAAACCCTTTTCTATTGATTGAATCACCTCGTGGAGAGCCGTCTCAACAGACTTTACCCTTTAGGTACGCTTTTTGATGTTACGATAATCTGCTTCTGAGAATGGAAAGCCTCATCTCCAACTCGCAGATGCGTTCGAGAGTCTTAAGTAAGAAAGAAGTCAGGCTTATTGGTTTATATGCTTTGGCAGTTGAATAATCTACTCGACCCGCCTTGGGTATAAACACAATGCGGACTTCTTGCCACAGCTTCGGTATGTAGCCCACTTTGATGCATGCCCTAAAGAGAAAGCTTAGGTTGCTGATCAAGGGATGAACCTTTCCAGAGATAAATGAGAAAATCCACTTTAACGAGTTAATTTCCCCAGAACGGTGGCATATATGTACATACAGATGCACCAATTCCATACGAAAACGATCAAAATTTTCAAACTTTATTTTTATTAATTAGAGTTTTTTTTACCCTTAAAAAAAATTATATTTGAAATCACCTAATAATAATACATATCATATCAAAAATTTGCTCATGTTCAGCTGTTAGTTTAGGACATACAATTTTTTTATTAGCATCTCTCCAAAATTTCATATAAAAATTTTAGAATTTACTCCAAAAATGATTTCTTTTATTTTATTTAGATATCTTAAAAATATTATAAGATTTATTATTTCATAAATTTTATAATTTCATTTTTATTACAAAAAAGGACATTCTTTAACATTAACACTATCCTTGAATCCTTGAAAAGTATTCGGAACCATGAAAGTATAACTTTCGGAAAATTCGTAGATCATAATGCACTCGTTGCTCTTTAAGTTAACCTTTGAACGCTTTAAATATTTTGCTTTTCTGTGCGGATTCAATTTGCAAACTTTTTCGTAAAAAAAATCAATAAATTGCTGAGTCTCTATTTTTATAATAATAAGAAAATAAAATTTACGGAATTCCGTCAGAATTTGTGTTTTTTATTCGCCCTTTGAAAAAATATCTAGCATAAATTAAAAAAGTTTAGAACAAGGGAAATTCTCATATAAAAAATGCTATATACGGTGACAGTCATACATGCACAGATGAGGCTCACTGCAGTTCACTGAATATGTTCCTACCCCTTGCCGTGAGGATTAAGCGGAAAACACAATGCGACGGTCATCAGAGTTCATCAGCTCAAATTTCAATTTATTCCTATCTGATAATAGAAGAGAATGAAATCTGAGCTTATGAATGCTAATGGCCGTCGCATTGTCTTTCCAGCTTAAGTCATTCGTATTGAATGGGAGCATAATGAATGTATGAACTATATGAACGAATTGCGAGTAGAAAAATTTTGAGAGAATCATTAGGAATAGCGGAAAAAAAGCTTCAAGTTTTGATTCTCTAAGTTCATTGCCCGGGCTTGGGATGGGAGATTTCATATCTACTTGTACGTTGTCGCTGCGCTGCTCCTACTATACCCCACCCTCGCTCGTTATGGGATTGAGAAATTTCGTGATTTTACAATGAAACGCCATTTTCAAAAAATCATATCTCGAGAACGGAGTGACCGATTTTTCTGATTTAAATGTCAGATGAAGCTGAGCTTTACCCACTGATATATATAATATGGACTTCTTAATTTTCTATTTCACGTGGGCACAATTTCTTCTGTCAAAAAAAGTTCTTATGCCGGTGCCAACATTGAAAAAATCATTGGCGGGAAGTTAAAAAGTGAGCACGCAACTCGAAAAATGATTTTAATAAAACCTTTGGAATTTCTTCTGCGTATCTAATGAATATATTGTCGTCTTTGGTAAAATACTTTTTATCACTAATTAACCAAAATAATTAATTTAAAAACATTTATTTTGACGAACCCACTTATTTATTTGTTGTTTACAGTTCTCCTTAGTTGGTACTTGTTGCTTAGACCGAAAGAGTTAGCAATATATAGATAAATGAGCCCACTTTCTGTAGTATATTATGTACTATGAACGTAGTCAGTCCATATTATATATGTCAGTGGCTTTGCTTATATCGTATAAATAAAATCTTTTAAAATGAAAATAAAACCCGGCTTCACAAATAGAAACTAAAGGCAGATACACATCTAAGCAAGCCTCAGGCCTGACCTCTCTCAGGCTTCGTCGCAGCTCTCCTCAAGGCTTGCCTTAGAGAATTGAAAACAAAATGATACTACTGGGCTTGGTGTTGTCATTGTAATTTTGATAGTATATCTGTTGACAGAAGTAGGGCTGAGAGAAAAATTTCCAACATTGAACAAAGCGCGCCTTGCAGCTAGGGTTTGAGGTTAGCTGCTGGCTTGCTTTTGTCTTGCATCATTTAAAAACCCGTGTTGGAAATTTTGACAACGCCTCGAAGAAGCCTGGAGGCCTGCATGTATTCTGCCTTTAGGCACTAAAAAGTTATAAGTAAATGTGAACTAAATTTTTAGTCTTCTTGGTGAAAATAACCGTGAAGTTTGGCAATCATTGTCATTAAAATAACATTACAGTATATTAACCACAATTACGAATGCGACGGCCGACTTCGACTGGAATAATTACCAAAGTCTGAGTTCTGACGTCGCCGCCAATGAGTACGTTTAGATCGCAGCTATTTACAACTAGTTTTACGTAAGTCGACTTACGTAAGACTAATCCGGCTGCCGTTCAGTCCACTCGTATTAATGCTTTGAAAGTTGTCAAATTTGTCAGATCTGCCTACTTCTTCACGAGAAAAATGAGAAATAATATTTTAATTTTGTGTATGCGGTGTACACAAGAGAATAGATCCTAAGAAAAAAATTAAATTTTCCAAATTTCTAAATTTTTTCCATCCATTACGGACGGAATACTTTCTTCAATAAGTCAACATTCTATAAAAGAATTTGTTCCTCCCTCTGACCACTCGCACTTTTCTCCTTCCTAATTCCACTCATTTTCATTAAAACAAAATAACAATTCTCTCTATGAATGAATATAACGCATACAAGTTTGTAGACAATTCCTTATTTGAGGTTTATGTCTACGTTTAAAACTAACTTTGTAGGTAAATACCGCATTAAATACCGGATTAAAGTAGGATTAGTTTTTCTTAATGTGGCATGTTTACACCACTTCATATTAGTTCTAGGTAAGTCGGCTTACGTAAAACTAGTTCTAAATGGTACGGTCTAAACGGGTTCAATGTTACATATAATTGAAACATCGGATTCCCAGAATATAGAGAGAACAATAAGGGCTGATCTGATACCTATAAAATTCCAGTACACGAGCGTGGCTTTTCTTCATGGTGCTTGAAGATGGGGAAATTTCAGAAATATATGTTTAGCTGCCTACATTTATAATAACTGAGACACTCCTCAGGTGCTTGGCGTAGTGACAGCAACTAAGAGATTTTCGGTGGGAACAAGAGCAATATTTTCATCCATATATCTTGTTGCCCCGCCTATGAATTGATTCTACTATACTTACGTCAGTACTGAGTTTTCACACAGCGGCAACAGATTCTAACCACTGACATGTATATAAATGGAAAGAAAATGGTACCACTTTCATATTCCTGTCTCTTTCCGTAAGAGCATGCTTCCTCACTGAACTGTAACGGTTTAGAACGCGAAATTGCTTGAGATTCAACAGTATTTCCAACCAAACCAGCCTTGTAAAAAACACTTCCTTTGACTTATAATTAAAATTTAACAATGCAAATAGTCCCAAATATTTTTGTGGTAAATTCGGTAAATCCCACTGACATGCATATAAGTAAATTGGCAAATAATTTAATTATAGCGCCAATATACGACAGTTGGTAACATTGACAGTGAGAGCATACTTTCTGAAATCAAAATTGGTGCCACATGAAACAGGAGATCAAGCAGTCCATTTATATATATGTCAGTGATTCTAACGCAACCAAAATTTGACTACGCTAAATTTAGCTTATGACATTTCATGTAGACACTCTCTATATTCGGATTGCAGACTATGAACAAGAAGAAGATTCCGGAATTTTTTTTAATAATTACCTTTGTTCACATGAAGCAGACTAGATTGGATTATCGAGCTCCGGAATGGGTTAATCCGCCTTGTGAACACCAACTGAAATGGGATAGTTTAAACCTAGATTGGCTTTAATTTGGTAGTGGAGTGAACTTAATTTCATGTGAACATCGAGTGAAATGGAATGGATAAAATTCTGACCCCAAAATCTTTTGGTACTTCGTCGGCAGTGTTAAATTTGTTTATGTTGTTATGTGCTCCACAGCATTTGCGAAACTAGCTCATCAGGGGTTTTGTTTACTGAGCGCCAAGTGATTTTCCTAACAAAATCTATGAATCGAAACAGATCATCACTGAGAACTTAATGCTTTATTTACAAAATGGATTCGGCATAAAACAAAATATAATTTTAAATATAATTACATGAAAACTTTCAACTACGTACAAAAAAAAAAAAAAATAGAGGAACTTTTGGCACCAGTCAGCCATAATATTTTATATCAATAAAAGATCACAAGATTACTTCTTAAAAAAGAATACTTAGGTATACTTAACTTGGTGATATTTCTATCGTGGGACCACGTTGAATCGTATCGGTATTAAAAAAAAAAACGAAAAATCTGCTCTGGTCTAAGTCCCTCCTGATTCCTAATCCTTCTCACTACTCTGGTACTTGTTTTTTAAATAATTACTAATTCTTAATCCAAACTATTTAAAAAAAAAAACAACAACAGGAAGGGGCCCTTCGGGCGTTCCAGCTATGAATGTTATTTGATGAGTAGGACTTGCCAACTTTTTTTAGATTTGTTTTCAAGGGTTGCTTTTATTTAACACAACGTTCATGCATTTTTTTTTAACATTTGCAAAAGGCTACCGACAAATTTTACCTATTTATATAGACTTTAGTAAAGGCTTCGACAATTTATCTCACTCCGTCATAATGCTTAAAAAGGAAAAGTACATTTCTAAAATGGACGGAGTCGATAACAGAACATACCAAATCTATTTCCTCAGCCATTTCATCTCTAGAGTTTGAAGGTTTTGTTTGGCGTACCTAAAGGGAGTCATTTGGGACCATTATTTTTTATTCTATCTATTGAGGAGGACTTGTCTCAGCTGTGAGGTACTGCAAAGTCTTGATTTATGCTGATGACGTTAAGCTTGTCGCTCAGATTTAATCTGTTAACAATTGTGAACAGGTATAGAGTAACCTTCACAAAATTTACGATTGGTGCAAAAGCAATAATTTGGTACTCTGTGGCAAAATATTGTAATTTCTTATTAATAAAAAACTAAGCTGTACTGAACAGTATTTGGTTCCTGCTGATACGAAACGACTACCTTTTGAAAATTCTTTTTTGAAAATGTTTGATTTTTGTTTTTGTTACTAATAGAAAATAATTTGGACAAATAGGAATATCTTAACATTAATGTGTTTATTGGGAAATGAAATGGAAGCTAACATTGTTTACTCTGCCTGCATGAATAGAATCCATAAATAAAAAATAACATAAATTCTAAGCCACATTTCTGTACAGAAATTATCTTTCCATCTACTGAAAAATTCTCTAAGTAACGAAAACTTCCAGAAAAGAATTTCCTATATACCTACATAACTTTGAGGTAAATCTTAACGAATGCGTTTCACTCACGAGTAAACTAGTATGAAAAAGAAAAATTCTTGAAAAGTTTTATTTTCTTTTCTTAAACTTTCACGAAACTTTCATACTCCTTCTTTTTTCTTTGTAACTATAAATGTCCATCGGAAATTATTACTTCCCGATATTTTTCCATTTCTGTGGACAAGAGTACCACGACGGAAAAACTTCTTACATGAAAATATATCTTGACAAGGGCCAGTGATTTGTTTGCCACATTTATGTAGTGCCCAACAAATGTTTCCGAAACTTCAGCTTTCTGTCCTACATCTTCATCCCGCATATTTATTTCTTTACATAATTCAATTCCTTAGGATATCTTAAAATAAATACAAACATACATACATATGGATACAGGAGATGGAGCTAAATGAAAAAGTCGTTAATACTCCTTACTTGGTTTGGTAGACATGTGAAAGGCACTCCCCCTACTACCATAAATGGTAAGGTACCACACTGACCTTTCTCACATGTGACATTTCCAGACTTTCAGACCCCCCCCCCCCCCCTCTCCTCGTTACATACGCACGTCTCAATCCCAATAAGCTACCTTAACATTCTTTATGTATTTTTAGGGAGGCCGAAAATGCGTCCTAAATGTCTCAAAATAAGGTTTCAGTAGGTTTCAGCCTATAAGAATTTATGACTCTTGTACATACATATGTATGTACCTACATACATACTTTCTTCGTATGCCACTTATTGCATGTCTTGGCATCTTCGGATTATATCTGTTTCATTTGAGAAGCAGTTTATGCGAAGCTTTCTAATTCTGAAGCATTAGCGGAAAATATGTATCCAAATCACAAAAAAAAAGTTATTTTTGGTACATTATATAAATCTTTCATGTACATTAGTATAAACCGTAAGCAAGTGATTCGTTAGTTAATTAAAGCGGTGGAGTAGATAATTAAATGAGAAAAATTAAACTAAATTAATAGGAGTCAGGACTCACCAAAATTTTCAATTTAGATATCAGCGAGCCTGTAGGCAATAAAATTTACTACAAGAAGGTTTGTGTCCTGAAAGTGTGAAAATTCATATAAAATTAGCCTAGACCTAGACCATACATAAGTTACATTAGAGGCATCTAGCGTAAAAGACAGAATCCCAACATGCGAAAATTTGAAAATTTTTTAACGAGAATCAATTTCTCTAAATTTTTTTACACATAATTGTTAAATATACTATGTATTTTGCTTTTGTATTTCTACAACTTTCAACGAAATATTGCAATTTATCGTCGGTGAAATATCGAGAGAAAAAACAAGTACTATTACAGTCAAATAATTAAAAAAAGAACATCGAAAAATGGAAAAAACTCGACGTTATTTGCTAGATCTAGGCTTTGTCTTTCTAAAATCGTCACAATCTCATGAAATGAGGATACCTACTAACAGGAATATGATTTAAAAAACTTAAATTTTTACCATTCTTTACAAGTTTCCGAGGTAATATCTCCATTCCAATACATTTTCTTTTTATTTTTCCCGACGTTATTTACTATACCACTTCGTTACGTTTACTTTAAGACATAAATCATAATTCTGTTACCAATAGTTTGCCAGAAATGCGCATTGAAAAATGTATTAAACTTGCAAATCTTGGTACAGACTCCTCTTAAGCTATTAGGAAGTAAATTTAAATTATTATGCGGAGGGTGCAAGCAATCGACAGAATTTTGAACTGATCAACGTACCCCAAAAATTAGTAAAATTAACAAAATTAGGAGGTTCAATTTAAATGTAATTAGAATTATAAATGTAATTTACTTAAAAATGAAAGTTAAAACAGTGGTCTCAGTAAGTTGGTAAGCGCACTGAATATCGTTTCTGGAAAATACCGTCTCGTTTCGTAAAAATACATTTAGGGGTGTGAAAAATGTCGTTAAATTGTGGTGATTACGAGCGGTGTCGTTGCGAAACTGTAAAGACAATCGCATGCGACGGGAATTGTAGGAGATCGTTCCATTTACAGTGCTTGGTATTACCGGAATATGATTCCAAATTGATTAGTGAAAAAAATTATATACAATTTATGTCCAATAAATGTCGCGAATTTAAAAAAATGCGGTAGATGCCAGTGTGAAATGCATTAACAATCAAAATAAAAAAAATGAATCAATTGCAAAAAGTGTTAATCAATTAAATGAAATGAAAGAATGTGAAAGAGCCTCCAGTTATGATAAGACAAAAAAAAAACCCAAGTAAGTTCAGTAACTAAACAAGCCAATAATAAGGAGCATTGACCTATCGAAGTTTGCACTAAAGGTCAATGGCATGGTAAATAAACAAAACGATGAAGTCTCCTGCCCCGCAAGGGGCAGTTATTATGTAAACCAATACTAAATTGACTGAAAAGTATTAAGGTGTTTGCAATTCATAAAGAAACATATAAAAAATTAAGTCCCGATGGGCATTCATTAAATCTCATCGAAGGGTTCATTGGATAGCATGAAAATTGCTCCCTATATACTAAGCCAGTAATAAATAAATATTTATTATTGTCATCACCTTGTCAGATGACATTTCTACTAGGAAAATTTGAATTGATTTTTGTGATTTATTTATTTAAGTTTTTAAATTATTTATTTTAAATTATTTTTTTGATTTGTTTTCCGCGGAAAGACTGTCGCAGGTATGCTGAACAAGACGTTATGCCCAAATCCTTAAGCCTCAGCGTCTTAGACTTTGAATTCGGAAAAAAATATGAAATCAATTGTAAATGCAGATTATCATTTTTGAATTCATCATGACACTTATTGATATGCTTCTTAATAAACTCATCGTGACGCTCATTGCTACGCTCATTAATAAGCTCATCGTGACGCTCATTGATATGCTCATTAATAAGATCATCGTGACACTCATTGACATACTCATTAATAAGCTTATCGTAACGCTCATTATGTACTCATCGCAGTGCTCATCTAATATTGTAAAATGCACAAAAGAGAAGCAAAGTAAAAGTGCGTAAACGATTTTGCTGAAGGGTTACAAGTAGAGATCGATCGAGGATCCAGATTCAAGTTTTGAAGAATAGACTTAGCGGAGTTGGTCGATTTCTTAAATGGCGTGAATAATAAAAAAGATTTGAAGCTAGTTAATAAAAAGATGAAAATGGATGTGTTTCCAAAGATAAGCCAGGTATTACTCCAAATAATTAATGATTCCATGAAGAGCGGAAAGTTTCATGAAATTTGAAGGGATTCAATAGTGACGCCGATAAAAAAGTAAATAATTAAAAAAACTCCGAAGATTTCACACCAATTAATGCATTGTTGCTTTGCGAAAAAATTCTGGAAAAAGTTGTTCATAAGCAATTACAGACGTATTTGGAAAATATGAGTATAATCGTTGAGAACCAATCAGGCTTCCGCAAAAATCATTCATGTGAATCGGCCGTTAATATGGTGCTAAATATATTGAAGGAACAACTATATCAAAAGAAAAAGATAGTGTGTGCCTTTTAAGATCTTAAAAGAGCGTTCGAAACGGTGGACAGGAGTATACTACTGTAAAAGTTGGTGAAATATGGAATTAGAGATGAAGAATTTACTTGGTGTAGGAACTACTTAACTAATGGAAGAAAAAGAACTAAGGTCAATGGGCATTGGTCAAGGTCGTTGCGGGTGGATCTAGGGGTTCTTCTTGTTTTAGGGTACAGTACTATTTATTTTATATATCAACGATTTGCAAGTGGTAGCACAAAATTGCACTCTGGTGCTGTTTGCGAACGACGCGACGGTATATTATTTGTGGCTATGGATGTCAAAAACGAAATACATGTGTTTGGATGGTGAACTAAATATTAATCTATTTGTGGATGAAAGTAGAATTGAGCAGGTTGAACAGATAAAATGCTTAGGGATTTTTCAGGATTCATAAGAATCCTGATATTATGATATTAGGAATATTAGCGAAATTGCATGTCAACACATGAACATACTGACCTAAAGAGAAGAAAAAAAAATGACGTCGAAATTGTATCAATTTCACAGTAAAACAAGCCAGAAACAACTGTACATGGGAGTATACTGCGCATCTGCACTTGATAAGTCGATATGAACATATATTTTTTGTGTTTTTACAAAAAACAATTGATTGAGTAGGAAATAAATTCCAGTTTGAATAGAATTAATTTACTAACAATTTTTTTATAAACATACGGTTGCATTTCAAAGTGCACCTGCTATGCCAAATATTGTTGTCATGCGCTTTTGAATGCCGTTCTTTGGTGCCGTGAGTAATCCATGGCTATATAAACAGCAGTTTGGCTTGACTCGATCTCTTTTGTTATTTGGCAGTGCAGTGATTAGCTTGGCGATTTATTTCTTAGAGTTTTTTTCTAGTTTTACATTTTATTAATAAATTAAATACTTTATTTAATTGACAGCTAAAATATAATATTTTAGTTCTGGGTATCGACTGGATTAAGGATTTTGTTTTAGATAGCGATTAAACTAAAGGTTTTTTATTGTGGATAGCGACTGCAATATAAATACTACTAACAATACACTTTATTTCCGGTCTTGAAGGAAATAAAGAATCTTGCTTCGGGTCTCGACTGAAGTTAAGATAATTACTAACATTCACTTTGGCCGGGTCTCGACTGACTTAAAGAATATTATCTCGGGTTTCGACTGAGATAATATATTACTAACAAATCACTTTATTGCGGGTCTCGACTGTAATAAAGTTTCTTATTGCGGGTGTCGACTGTAATAAGTAATTTACTAACAAATCACTTTATTGCGGGTCCCGACTGTAATAAAGAGTCTTATTGCGGGTATCGACTGTAATAAGACAATTACTAATAAAACCACGTTGTTGCGGCTCTCGACTGTACTAAGAAGATCACTAACACTAAACACTTTATTGCGGGTATCGACTGTAATAAAGAGTCATATTGCGGGTCTCAACTGTAATAAGACAATTACTAACAAAGCCACTTCATTGCGGGTATCGACTGCAAAAAGAGTATTCCAATCACAAACCTCAATCCAATAAAATGTCAAGTAAATCAGCTACCATATATTGATCAGGTGAGTACAAATCAATTGCAACATTTTTATAAATCAAATTTATATCTTAATAATTAATTGAATATTGGTTTGAGCTTCTTATACTATAAAATATATATATAAGTCGTGTACTTCTTAAGTTATAATATTTATTGAGCCTGAAACATTTAGTGTGAATGTGAAGTGTAGACTCAGTTAATAAACGACTAAAACCACGAGCTTTATACAAGTGGCATAATTTTCACAACGCTCTTCATTTCTTGCATGTACGTTCTAACTGAGGGCAGTACAGGGATAATAATTGATTCAAAACTTTAATTTGACAGTCATGTAACGTTTATATGTAAAAAAGTAATTAATTAGATTGGATTCATGAAAAGGATCAGGAATAGATTAACACGCCAAACAACGATCAATAAGTACAATGTTATAATTAAACCACATTTCGAATATTGCAGTACAATCTTATATTTAACTAGTCTGGAAAAACAGGATCAATTGCAAAAAATGCAAAATAAAGCAATGAGAGCGATATTGGAATGTGATAGATATACTAGAATAGAATTTATGTCAAGGGAATTAAGATGGTTGAACATTAAACAAAGAATTACGGAGAATGTACTTGTTTTCGTTTTTAAAATAAAGAATAACTTAGTACCTGCCTAGTTAAGTAAATATATAAATTATGTAAGGGATAGTCAACCATATAGTATAAGAAATGGAGATAAATTTGGATTACCTAATTTTACAGATGCTAGGGCGCTGAATTCACTAATTTTTAAGGGACTTAGGTTGTTTAACTGTTTGCCACGACAAATAAGAGCAATAGAGCACTTAAATTTATTTAAAAAAATGGTGATGGAGTTTGTTAAAGAAGACATGAATTAAGATTGCGAATGTATATTCTGTAAGAATTGTTAAGTAATAGCTGTATAGCTAAATAAATGCGTTATTATTATTATTATTAATACGAATACCAACATTTTCTTCTTCTTACTTTTTTTAAATATAATCTTTATTGTTTAATCTGTACGGTAATGAATTATATGACTCTGTCTGTTCTGAAATAAATAAATAAATAAAGGGACAGCAAAGCGAGTAACATTCGACATAGCGAAATTAATAGTAGAAAAAAGAGAGTCCTGAATTTTGTTGAAAAATAAATATTTGTGCTTTATGCGATTTTTAAAAGTTACTCAACAGAAGTCATGAAAATTATCCCCATAAATCTACAAAAAAACAAAAATAATAAAATAAAATTTCTACATTTCTTGGCTTTGCTACAACATTTCATTAATTTCAACAAAACGTCCTAAGGCAAGCAAAAATCCCAGAATTCCTTTACATTTCAAAGGATATTTTACAAACTCTTATCGGAATTAATTACATGGAGAATGAAGATTTTGAAGATTTCACCAAATAAGAATTTCCCTTTGAAGCGTACGCCTATAGGGTACTTAATACTAGCGTTTAGTTCCATTAATTAATTGTGCGAATGCCTTGAGCTATTCTAACCCAACTTCTGAATAACTCATCGATTTTTATCTCAAGATGAACTTTAATGCTGACAGCGTTTGATTTTGTTTGCCAATACTTGAGACTGTGAGAGCATAAAAAGTGCGTGTCATGAATTTCTTAATATTTTACTAGAAAGTGTAGCACATGCTTTATACTACTTAATCGTAAGGCTGTGATGTCCTAAATCTAGCAGCTCTTCAATTCATTTCATCGAGATTTCGTATATAATGGGTATTGAAAATTGATTATATCTCCATATCTCGTCCCCATTAGTTTAGATTTAATATTAAGAGTTTTCACTTTACATATCATTATTATGTATGTAGTCGTAAGATGAAATTGCAGTTTTTCCATGTTCTAGGTGGAAAAATTTTGGTCTGTGGAATTACATATAAAGGGGAGCAGTGTAAAATGGGGTATAAACATCTGCAACTCGTTTATGCAACTATCAAATAGAGAAGATCTCAACTGCAATTCACTATTTCACGTCACTTTGTTGACATTCTCCACCACTGTGTTTCTGTATGAAACTGTAGTCTATTCTCTGTTATGCCTCATCATATGAATAGACAACTAGAAGTGTTTTTGTAATGCCGCGAATAGGGTTTCGGTTCTATATCAATTGAAAATAATCCCGAGGAAATTCCTGCCATTGAGTTTGTGGACGACAGTTGAGAAAATTAGTAAGAAAAATTTGAAAATTAACGGAAAATGAATTTGAATCGAGAAACTGAAACAAGTATAAGTTAAAATATGTCTATTTATTATAATGTTTTCCAAAATATTTACATAATTATTAAACTTTGTATATTTATTAACCTTTTAGAAGGCGGTATTAAAAAATTATCTGTAAAGTTGGATGTCACTTTTATAGCGGCTTAATATTCTACTGTGAATCACTTTCACAGCTAATTAATTTCGTAAAGGGTTAAATTATATACATATCAAAGATTATGTAAATAGGTATACAACTAAAAAATTATTCACATTTTTGTATTAGCAGAAAAAATTAACAGGCAGGATAACCAAGCAACATAAACTTAGGCTGTTGGATTTAATGAAATCTAACCGAAGTGTTGGTCGTAGACAGTATACTGCCAAAAGTAGAAGTATCAAGCACGAATTATGCTGGAAAAGTGCTGCTTCAGAGTTAAGCTCAATGAGTGGTGGAAAGAAAAGCCCCGAACAATGGAAAAGAGTAGGTATTAGTTACTTTGTTAAAACTTCAAGCAAACGATACTTATTTCACTGCTGGATCGATTGGAAAGCGGCTGGGAAAAAGCAATACAACAAAGTAAAATCTTTGAAGACAAAAAAAAAAAGAAAAACAGGAAATCGTCCTTTTAGAAAAAGTGGATGAAGATGTTATGTAATTTTTTTTCTGAAGATTTGGTTGAAGGAGCTATACTCCGGAACAGCTGAACTGTCGGAGGTAGACATTTAACCCAAAGTAATTTCTATAATTACGCGCGACACCTAATGGTTCCAAATAAACCACGCGAATAAAGGGCAGACCACACGTAGCAGCACCAACCTCGAGCATGTTATTGGACTCGCGCCTAGACAGGGAAACACAATAATCTCAGAAATGAACTATTGTGACATATCCCAAATGGATAACGAATGTTCCTAACCCGAAAGTCTATTGCTGACATGGTTTTGACAAATATTTAAATGAAACAAAACCTTTGACAGATGTAGAAAAATAACATTAAATGAAATCTTTGAGAAATATTAAAATTAAATGAAATGCTGCCCGATAAAATTAAACAAGTTTGACAGGTATGGCAAATAGAACTAAAAGCAAGTTTTCACAGGTATGAAGACTGTATTAATGATAAAAATAATTGAAATTAATTTTGACAAATGGTAAAAACTAAAAGAAAATAAAAACTATATTAGAAATAAGAAATAATTGGAATTAATTTTGGCAAATATTAACTAAATTATACTTGTGGAAATAGATGTCGCTAAGTAGGTTTAGGAAAAGAGGAATACGAGGAATAAGTTTGTTAGGCGGTCGGTCTGTCAGAAGTTCGCGCTCAGCCTAGTAGGATTAAAAAGTAAATTAAAATCCATGAAAATAAATAACAAAAAAAAAACAGACAAAAATAAAAAATTGGGAAATTGTCCGGCAAACGTGTTGTTTTATTGGCGAGTAGATAATTCGAGTAGAGCTCCTAAGGACTCCCCCTAAACAGCAAAGGCCTATATCTAGGACGTTAACTACTGTTGCTGGCGCTATCCTGGAAGATCCTGTCTTTCCCGACTGGGATTGTTGGCAGAGGAGTTCATATTGGGCTGGGTGGCTCACAAATGACACAAATGTTTATTTGAAATCACACAAAATGTAACCTCATCACATTGGAGATCGCTCGGCCAGGTGGTCAGGTAACCTTATTTAAATCAGAACAAATTGAAAAACTGCAACAATATGTTGGTTAATAGTATTGGGATTACTGATTGAAGTCATTAACCATAGTTCCAGTGGATAACCGGAATCGCCAATCAGCCACACTTCACGTTCATTATTCAGAAACCCTTATTCTAGAAATGCTTTTGCTTCGCTTACATTCCATTCCAGATAAAAGCATCATGACTGCTACCACCAAATCTGGCTAAGCAGATGAAAATTTCCAGGTCGAAATGGCATTCTTCGAATAAATCCCTTTATACCTGATATAGCATTGTTCGACTTCCAAAGACGGATTCTTAATCTTAACGTGGGTACAGTCTAATGCTTCAATTAAGCAAGGAAAATCGGTTGCTTCATAAAAACTTAAATGCGATTAGACATTTTGTTCAATTGGTTCATTTAACCGATTTATAGAAATTACGGTCTTTTAACTTGACTTTGTTTCTGCTGCGAAATTGGAAACTTTATATACTTTTTAATAAGTTTGTCCTGAAGAACATATGTTATTTTAGTAAGAATGCGGAACATCAATATGTTTTGCTAATTGCACTTTCTTTGGTAAACCGGAAAAGCTCACCAAATCTCGCTTCAAGGATTTCAAAAGGATCGGTTGCATCTCTTAAATTCCGCTGGTGGAACGTTATCGTATATTTCTTTGGTCGTAAATATTTCCGTATATTAGCATGAATATATTGGCCATATTTGCTTGATATACAAATTAAACACAATAATTTTAACTTATACTTCAAAAAACACTTCACAAAAATAATTACGAGTAACAAGAATAACCAACAGCATTCAATAAAAGAGCACGCTCTGAAATTTCTGTTTCAAAATCGAAGATTCCTTTCAATGCCAAACAACTCACCACAATTTTCTCAAGAAGTATATACAGAAACCAATAAACTCAAGTAGAGTTAAGGATGGTGAACTTGCTTGACGTCATCGAATAGAGGATTTTCTAAACTGAAATTACAGAAAAAAGCTGCTGGGTTGCATTCTGATAGAAAAAAAAAAATACAAATGACAATGACATTGCGACTTTTCTTTCAAATTGCAATTCTTGTCTCATTTTTTTCGTCATACAAAATGACTTAGATCTTCGAATATCTCATTCCAAAAGAGCTGAGTCACATGACCAAAAAATTTTGCAGTGGCCAGTTTTCTTTCTCCTAAAAAGTTATATGAATCTGAGGGCTACTGCTGCATCTGGTCGAGAGACTTCTAAGTATAACATTGATGCTGACACCATGAATTTATGTTTTACATTAGCTAATAATAGTGTCCCCATTCGCACTATCATCCAATTGCACACCATATACTGTTTGAGAATGTAGTTTTAGATGCGTGAATACGAATGAGGTTAATGGAGCTATCAATGCTGTTAAGTTGAAGGCCGTTGGCGTGGATAATATTTCGATCCGATCCTTCAAGCTTTTAATACCGTGGGTCATATTCCAATTTCAATTTCAATTTATTTATAGTGGTTGGATATAAAACAAGATTTACAATCTTTTGCTTCCACAAGTATTTTTATTAACTACAAAACATTAAAATGAGTTTCAATTTAATATAATTAAAGCTAAGTGACTAAGTTACTAACTAATAGACAAAATATAATAATTCAGTGGTAGAGAGAGGGAGCCGGAAATGGAAGGATATTCATAAACCGTGAAGAAAATCTATAAGAAGAGCAACATACATGAAAACTATTATCATTAAATATGTATCTCCGCTGGTAGAGAGTTCCAGATATTTGTTGCAAAGCAAGAACGCTGCCCAAGTATAGAACAAAAGTGAGGAATTAGGAGCTGTCGTTGTCTTTTGGAAAGAAGGAATATTAAATATTCATAAAGATATTTGTATAATTTTATGCAGAGAGTCTTGATAAAGTCGTAACAGATCATGCGGTCATTCAATATGATATCAAGTTTCTTGCCTGTTCTCATGTAGGGCAAAGGAGAACTGTTTACAGTTATCGGAGGTACGTCGCTTACATCAATGTTATTTCTATATTGCAACATACATCAAGAATTGAGTGCCAGATTATTTATGATTAATCATGAGTCAATTCGCTGAAGATTTTCATTCATTTGTTTATTGTACCCCATCCTTGATCAAACCAATCGGTCGGTCTATAAGATGTATTTTAACGTTGTCGGCATACAGATGCATTTTTAAATTTTTAACAACGCTTGGAGATCATTTATGTATAAACTAAATAGTAGGGTTCTACAATCGAGCCTTGAGGGACTCCATAGACCAGTGGTCAAAGCTTAGAGCAGACAATCTTCACTTTCACTTGTTGGAACCTATCAGAAAAAACTTTTATTAGATGTAATGGCTGAGGAAGAAAAGAGCTTTTGTACCATTTTAAAATGATTTACACTATCAAAAGCTTTTGAAAAGTTCAGTAGGGACAGCAAATCTATTTCACCTTTGTCGAGTTCAAATCGAAGATCTGTGGTCAGCTTTAAGAAGGCTGTCTCGCAGCTATGCCCACAACCGAAGCCATATTGCCAGCAGGACAGGAAACGTGAAGTTTCAAGATGATCAAGCATATGTGATGTTATTAGCTTTTCCAGAGTCTTTGATAAAAACCAGAGCAGGATGGAGGTCTGAAGGTAATTCCGGCGAGCTTTTTTTATAATAGCAAGTACAGTTGCAGTTTTCCATTGGTTCGGAAAAAAATACGCAGAGATCAGGCTTGTGTTGAAAATATGGGTTACGAATAGTATTATGATGAAGGGTGATTATCGGGACCGGTCGTATCAGATCTTACATTATATATGACTCTTAACACCTCACCACAGTCGGTCGACATTCTTGAAACTAAAGCCATCAGCATTTGTCATTGGAGGTACAAAGAAGTTGTCCTATAAGAGGTCTGTGATACTTTGTTGTGGTCAAGAACACTTATAGGTCTTACAGCAGCGGGATGCTTTTTAGAGGGGCCGGGGGAAGAAGTTTTTTCAGGTTCTGACGTCACCTTGACTTTTGAAATCTGAAGTGTCTACTCTTGGATGTCCCCTTGAAGCGGGAAGTGTCTGGTCTTGGACGTTGCAGTTTGACCTACATTTTGTCTATGCAGTCGACTACATCACAGATTCTCAAACAGGTCTGGTAACACCTGAACAGTTTTTTAAACTAGTCTAATAACACCTAAACGCCTCTTAAAACAAGGCTAAAATAGCTCTGATAGCAGCTAATCAGTCTTTCTAACAACTGTGATAGATAAACGAAATCTTTACCACTAATCAGACAGGAATCCCCTATGACATAATCGACTAGACGACGAAATCAAGGTCAAATTGTAGTCAACAAAACCAGACATTTCCAGTTTTAGGTGGTCATCCAAGTGCAGACACTTCCAGTTTCAAAGGTCAAGGTGACATCGACCTAAAAAGCTTCTCCCCCCTCAAAAAAGCCGCCGTCCCCAACTATTACCATTTCTAGTCTAAAACAAAGTGCACATTTCGAAACTATATTTCTTCGAATAGAAGAATTTTTAGAAAAAAATTTTTAATTTTACAATTCAAATCAAATTACTAAATAGAACAGAAAAAATAACCGCCTCATCCAGTTTTTGAAGCCGAGACCTGCCCCTTTCCGGATGACTGCTCTTACCTCTGAGCTTTTTGTTCCATATTCAGAGATTATCAAATTCTCCTCCGTTTCATAATTGCAGCTCTGTTTAGTTAGCTGCGTTGTAAAAGTAGTCGCTGGGAAACGAATACCGGCAACAAAGTCTGAACGAAAGAATTACACTACTTTTTTTTAAATATTTCTAATTGGAATTTTTGAAATAGATATAATAATAATTACGTGTGCTCTAACATCATCTGAGATTCGAAATCAGGAATTTTCCGGACAACTACTCTAGTAAATTAGCTGACAAAGCAGGTACAAAAAAAAAAATAGAAAGCATTCGCGTTCTCTTGGTTTGGCTCGAACTCAGACCACAATGATAGAAATATTTTATCAGTTCGACCTTGACCACATTACTTCTGATGGACAGTTGGTGTACCACAAAACAACAAAATTTTTCTGTGTTATTGTTTAACCCGCGACGAAGACTTCTTTTAAATTGCTCCATAAATTTAACTTTTACGACATGGTTCTACTAAAAGCATAGAACTTCTCACTAAACTTTGTACATAATGTACGACATTTTCTAAAAATAAAAAACATATGGGATTTGTCGATTTCAGTTTAGTTTTAACCCACTCTCCTTTCTCCGGGTCCGGTAGTAAAAAAAAAAAAAAAAAAAAAAAACTTTTGAGGTAAAGTCTTTTTCCGCGGTCTCATGAGAGCATTATCATTAGCTTTATGGCGTGTTTACTTAGTTATTTGAAGGAAGCGAGACAGTCTTAGCTCCTTGTGATCTGTAGGTAGGAGCTTAACTTAATAACTTAACTTAACTAAATATCTTTGACATTTTCACTGCTATTGACACCCCCATATACTTTTTATAAAACCAATTTTGCTTTCATTTTACCTTAGAAGGAAGTTTCGTGCATTGTAGGCAGTTGTAATACTTGGGATAATGGAAGAATTCGTTAAAAGTTTTTTTTTATAAGATTTCTCAACAATACAAGGAAATTCACTCAGGTAAATTAAACTGATTGAGAAGTTGGATCTTTCCGTTTATCTAGGCATGCATCATTATGAAATTATTCTTGCAGAAAATAAGAATTTTTAGGAAAACATTGACCCATTTGAGGTTTCTTATTTGCAATGGAAGTAAAAGAAAGTATACGAAAGTCTGAGATAATGTCAAGTATATATATTTAGAAGGACGTATTAACTAGGATCACATACTAGACAGATAACAAGCTTTGTACGAGTTACTAACGCAAATTTCTTTTCCGGAAGTGGTCTATATTATATTATAATGGTTAAGCGGAAATCAAAAGTTTGACAAAAATCAAAAAAATATTTTTATTTTTATAATTATTTGTTAATATATTTTGCAAGGAACAGTAACGTCTTTCTCCTTAATCTTTTTCACTAAACTTAGAAAATGTTCTCCTTTCATGTCTGCGAGGCAGAGATCCCACTTTGTAATAATGTTATGTAGTATATTCGAACAAAAAATTGAAATAAAAATGGTGCAAGTGTAGTAGATTTTAAGATGATCTAAATAGGAATGATATGTGATGCCACACATTTATTAAATTTTATTGAAAACATATACATACATACATGTGCACGCTTACAGAAAAATTTTCGACAGAAAACATAAAATAACTTAAGAACACATTACGAATTTAATTTAGCAACTAACAAGTAAAAAAGGCTAGAATTGGTCTAAGACGAATTCTTATGATACCCTAGATGACGTATGGTCACTCATTTGAGCAATTTTGATTTTTGCAGTGGTTTTTCGAATATATTTCTAGAACGGTTCTGCGGACAGAAAAAATGATTATTATCAATTTTATAGGGTTTCATATTCTGAAGAAGATTTTAATACAATAAAAATGTCTGGGACTGATGGTTTTCACAATATACGAAAAAAATCTAAATTTTTATATTGCAACACCAAGAACGGGTTGCCCGATTTATTCCATTTTTGAAATTTTATTAGCAATTACTATGAAAACATATTGTACCAAATTTCAGCCCTCTATGTCAACGCGCTCCCAGGCAGTGTCCAAATATATTGTGGAAAACGAAATTTTTGTATGGCAACCGCACGAAGGAGTGCCGATTTGTTGCATTTTCGAACTTAATTTTACTTTCAGCTCTCTAAGTACACGCGCTCAAGATATCGTGCGCACGGACAGACGGACATGCAAAAATCAAAATAACTTTTAATTTTATGCGTGGGTGTCCAATCCATTTTGCTCTACCATCATTATGTCTGTGCGTTACAAACGGAATAACAAACTTAGTCATACCATTTAGATTTCATCTAGGATATAAAAATGTATGTAAATTTTTGCCTTGGTAGAGAAGTTATCTAATTTTTCGCCATAGGTAATAAATATCTTTGTCTGCTATCATTACACTTATCGATTCCGCATAGCCATAACTAATAGCTTCCCTAAATAGCTACCCTTTTTATATCCTAGATAAAATCTAAAGGGTATAACTTAGTTTGTCATTTAGAAATAATGATAGCAGAGCAAAATGGGTTGGACACCCACGCATAATATTAAAAGTTATTTTGATTTTTGCTTGTCCGTCCGTCCGTCCGTCCGCCCTCACGATAACTCCAGACCGCGTGCACCTAGGGCGATAATATTTTGTATATGGTATTTAAAAAAAAAGGTTAATTAAGTTCGAAAATGGGACAAATCGGGTAATTATCTTGTAGGGCTGCCATAGAAAAATTTCGTTTTTCACTACATATTTGGATACTACTTGTGACGCGTCAACGTCGAGAGCTGAAGGGTTGTACATAGTGTTTTCATAAAAATAGTAAATATAATTTCAAAAATGGATTAAATCGGGCAACCTTTTGGTGTTGCCATATAAAAATTTAGAATTTTTACGGATACTGTGAAAACGATAAGTCTTATACAGTTTTAATGTACTGAAAAGTTTTTCGGAATTTAAAATCCTATAAAATTACTTAAAATCATTTTTTCTGTCCAACGAACCATTCAAGAAAGATATGCGAAAACCCACATCAAAAAATTAAATTTGAACAGAGAGGTGACCATTCGAAATGATATATAGGGGATCATAAGAATTGGTCTTAGACCAATTCTAGCTTTTTACTTGTTTTTTTTATTTTTAGTTAATACAAATTTGAGCTTCATAGTATTTTTTAAATTCTTTTGTCGGTTTCCATATTTCATCATCTCGAAGCTCACTGGTTAGTTTTATACTTAGCATAAAGGCCGCTACGCACACTGAGAAAAATAATTATGGTAAAATCAACATATTGCACTATGTTGGCAAGTTTAGGTTAATTTAACACAAGATTTAGTTTAAGCTTTAACTTGCAGCTAAGTTAAACTAACCAAAAACAATAGGTTGTTCTTTAACTTTAAAAAAATAAGTTAACACAACCCTAATATAGAGCATCCAATATTGATTGTAGAAGTTTTTAAAATAATTTTGGATGATGTTATTTTAATCATAAATAAGTAAATTTTTTAACAATAATTGAGGGTCTAAATTACATAAGGCGCTTTCGGCAAGCACATTCTCAGTGAGACAAGTGAGATATTCTCAGTTGGCTCACTGAGACTGCACTTTCGGTGAACTGTCTCAGTTCCATATTGAGCTACAAACTTCGAACAGAACCACTGAGCAACTGAGACAAGTGAAACTGAATTTTCTTGTCTCAGTTGACTCAGTTTCGTTATTTTGTGATTTTAATTGCTAATTAAAGTTTAGTGAGCTATTTGAATAAACTAACATCATTTTTCTCAATTTATTACTATCCATTTTCTGTGATCAAAATTATTTAAATGTCAAAATTGGCAAATCAGCTGATTGGTTTGAACTGAGACAAGTGAGACTGTGGCTCAAAGTTTTGTCTCAGTTGTCTCACTGAGACAGTGCTTGCCGAAAGCCCCTATAATTGAGAAGTTAAATTATAATAAATTATTATAAATTATAATATCTCCGTTAGTTTGAAAGTAATACTTTCATATCAATATCATGATTAATATTAAATGTAAATATATTAAAATACACTAGATAAAATCAACAAATTTGATAAATCGTGATTATTTCAATATTTCGATTAATCTTTAAATTGAGAGTCAAGTAGAAAAAAAATACGAAAGAAATTATAATTGGTCTAAGGTCAATTCTTACGATATCCTAAATAATTGCTCTTATATATAGCGACCCTCTGAGAAAGTTAAATTGTTAAATTGGTTTTTCGCATTTATTTTGGGAAGTATTCGTCGGTTGGTAAAAATTAATAAAACCAGTATCATAGTTTTTTTATTCCGAAGAACTTTCCAATACAAAAAAAAAACTGTTTTTCCATTCGTGCAAAAATTTAATTTTTGTATGGCAACTCCACGAGGGGGTTCCAGATTTAGTAAATTTTTTTCAGCTCTTTACATCTACGAGTTTTCAATCACTACCCAAATATATAGTGAATGATTTGTTTTTGTGGCAACACTACGAAGCATTTCCTCGATTTAAGCCATTTTCGAGATCATATTTGCTAGTTTTACGGAGTTACTAACTCTTTGCGTCAACCCGTTCTCAGGTAATAATGGCAAATCATACAGTGAAAAAGGAAATTTTTGTATGGAAACCCTGCCGGAGAAGCTTCACGATATCTCTGATTTTCGTACTTAAGTACAAAATTTTCTTTAAAATAATATAATTATATTATATCTAATATTTCAGCTATCTATCTTCAACGTGTTCTCGAGATATCATGACGGACGTGCAAAACTCAAAATAATTTTTTGTTTTATGTATGACTAAATTTAAGCATGATATACTGAGGGCTGTCCGAATTCTAGTCCACGTTTCGACATCGTCAATCAGTGACGTTTCACAACAAGCTTAGTTATTATAAGAATTAAACGAAGACGGAACTAACCTATTCTATTGAACTAGTTGTTATGTTAATTCAAACATTGCCAGGGTTAGATCTCAAGGTAACGTTGCATTAACAATTGTTCATCTGGGATCGCTGCAACTTTATTGAACTCTGGAGGAATAGCCCATTAGGCTATAAAGCTACTATTAAACATACAAACAAATGAACATACTGTATGCAACGACAAAAAATACCCAGGCATGGCTAAAGTACATAGTTACCTACCTACTGCAAAAATATCACAGGATTATCTGCGATGAATATATGTACAATGAATGGCCCACAAACATTTACTGGAAGTATTAAATCGAGCCCTAAGCAACTTAAATGGCAACGAAATATTATTTGGTGGTACTCTAATTTTATCGTCAGGTGATTTCAGACAAACATAACAACTGGTGAGACCATGTTCAATGTATGCGGATGTAATCAACGCATGTTTAATGTGATCTATTTTGTGGCGAAATGTCTATAGATTGCAATTCACAATAAATATGCGTGTTACAATACAAAACGATTTATCCGTTGAAGTATTTTCCAAACAATTGCTGAATATTGGTAATGGAAAAATTAGTTTTATTGAAAATACACAATTACTTGGATTACCTGAAAAGGTTGCCGATTCGAAAAACGCATTGATAGAAAGTATATTTCCAAATATATGCGACAATTATCGTAACCAGCTAACCATGCTAAAAATGTCGATGTTGATGAAATAAAATTTTAAAATATAAGAAACATTTCCTGGCGAATTAATTCTATTTAAATCAAAGGTAGATGACAATGAAACCGTAAATTATCCCAGAATTCTTGATTTCACTCGATTTACCAGGACTTTCACCACGTTTAAAAATTGGTTCATCTATAATTTTGCTTTGAAACTTTGTAGTGGAACGAAATTAGTAATTAAATAAATTATGGGAAATGTCACTGAAGCGATCATACCCATTCCCTGTTAACGTTGCGTAAACGCAGCACGGTATAAAATGTTCTTTTCCTGGAAAATTTTTGCCGGTTATGACGCCGCTGCTAATTGTATGAAATTGAGATGAATATGTAGCTTACCCGGGGGTTATACGTAATAGTACAGCTTATACGTAATAGTACAGCTTGCATGCAAGCTGCACTGCCATACTTCTTGCACGTGTAACCTATTCTTACGATGACCATTTTTGGGAAATTAAAATACAGGACAAATGCAAAATTATGTTAAAAATAAAAAAAAAACAGAAAAAATAATCATATAATATATTTATATTATTATTATATAATTAAGTAAAAACAATAACAAGTGTTCTTGACTAGAATACACAAGTTTTTATAATATTATAATTTAAACTAATAAATTTGGTTAAATTTAGTTATGAAGTTTGATATTTTTTCACAGAATGGATTTTTTTTAAAACATTTGGATTGTTAATTAAAAATCCTTTAAATTCTGAACAATTCATTTTAAAATTGCATTTTGTAATTAATAATGATCTTAAAGTATTTACTTTTAATTGCGATTTTTCGGTGGTCCAAAATATTATTCACTATTGAAAACACTCTCTCGGTAGCAGCATTTGAAGCTGGTAGACAAGTATCACAATATTATTATATGCAATCATATTTGTCTTAAAGTGATTGAAAAATTTCAATCCATCTTTCATCTACTGATATATTTTTTACCCTCCAGTCCTTCTATTTTTTCATTATTTGCAAAATTTTTCACGCAAGCTCCACTTCATCAAATAAATCTTCATTATTTTATTTTTAAATCATTTCTAAATTCATTTAGATAGGATTAAGTTTTTTTCAATCTTGTCCCAAGATAACATATTTCGTAACAATATCCAGTCGAAAATTTTCTACATCTCTAAATAGCTTTATCCCACTGATATAGATAATCAACGCATGTCTGGTAAAAATTTGTTACATGTTCTTTGGTTATTGTTTCATCAAAATCATTACTTTTCTGCAATTGAAGTATAATATTTTTGACGGTAAGGGGTAAAAAATAGTTCGTTCCTCTTCCGTTCGACCAATTTAAGTTTTAAATCTTTTAAAATAGTTGAAGCCTCAGGCATTGAAGTATTTTGTGATTCTACATTAAGAATAGCTTTATGAAATGTTGAAGCTTGGCTATATGCAAAAGATAACCATAATTCAGCACAAGGATTCATAAAAAAAACTACGTAATATTGTCGGGCATTTTGGTTGAGACATAAAATATAATTTTAAAGCTTGAAAATAGTTTTGTGATTCTTTCCAAAGCAGGCATTAATGTTAAACCATCGAGTTTTGCTATGCCCTAATAACTTTTTATATTCTATTTCAACATCCTCACATATTTCTTTGAAATTTTCAATTCTAACTGTATAAATATAAAAAAAAAATAAATTTTGACAATAATAACTTCAATATCAATAGGTATGCATTCTGCTGCAGTTTGTATGCAGTTGTTCAAAATATGTGCAGCCCAATTTACACCTATCAGTTTTTGGCCAATGAAGTTTTGCATTTTGTGAAAGATATTATTCTGACCTTTTCTGGCTGCACCACCAAAATTACAATTTGCTATCATTTTACTAATTATTTCATTTTTTTGAAGAGTATCTTGCACATATTTGGAAATAATATCTGAAGTTTCCCCAATAAGGCCTTTAACATCCAAAATCTTAATCTGAATTCCTTTATTCGGCAGAAAGTATCGAATTAATATTGGACAAATTTTAACATTTTTGTGATTCGAACAATCTGAATATATTGTGATACATTGAACGTGTGACAAATCTGCTTTGATTGTATTTAATGACATTGGTGTAAAAATATTGTTAACAATGGATTCACATTTTGTTCTAGCACAAGAATATTTTTCATTGAAACACGATTTAATCAGTTTTGATGTGCAATCGTTAGACCTAAATGAAAAATTGTGCTGAACACTGTGAAATGTCCAAGTACCTTCAACAATAGCCAGGTCCTTTTCTTTATCATTGAATGTATTACTTCTTAAAAAATTCGTTAAAACTTTACTTGATGATTTGGCTAAATCTGCTCTTTTATGCTTTTGTGTTTGCAAATACTGTTTAATATCAGTACGTCCACTATTTGCTATAGAAAAATGTGCCAAACATTTTTCACATCTCACCTCATTGAAACTCGCTTTTTAAGTCATTATTGAAATTACATTTTCTTTTTGTTGGAGCCATATCTCTTTAATAGAATGAATGAATGCTATTTTAAATTTAAATGTAAATAAATAAATTACTAACCAAAAATCATTCACATTTTTATTTTAATAAGATGACATTGACAATTCAATTTCAAGTTGACAATTCACAATGTTGCCAGATTGTAGGAAATTTTCCATATCCCAGTAAATAAATTTTTCACTTTTGGAAATGTAGGGAAAGTATGCAGTTGGATTTTTATGATAATTTTATATTTATGCTCGTTCAATGTATATGCTAAAAAGAGGACATTTGCATATCAAATTAGGAAATAAGAGACATTGTACTGTCCTGTATCAACAAAAAAATCTCAAGGGACAGAATATTAAAAAACAGGACTGTCCTGTAAAATACAGGACGGATGGTCACCGTACCTATACTGCTATGCTGGCAGCTCCCATGGCAGCTGAGGTGATAGTAATTTGACATTATACAGTTTTCAAGATGGCGGAAAAGAAATGCTTAAGAGAATTTGGTAAATTTATTATGGGAAAATGATATTTTCTGGGATGATTAATTTTTTCTTGGGTTTTTAATATTCTGCTACTTTCTTTATTACTGTCATTTTTCAATATACGCAAGACTTTACGTCTCAATGCCATTTTTTAAATTAACTTTCATGCAAGATCAACAACACATCATCCTGCTGTTAAGTTAAAAACTCGCGTTGGAACGGAAGCATGAATGCAAGCTGTACTATCTCGTGTAATCCCCGGGTTGGATAGAGTCACTTGATTTTGTGCATTTCAGAGTTATTTCGGGAAAATTTAATACATTCTTGTTTTTTATGTTTTAAATTATATCAATCTCACCTGCGGTATTAAAATTCTATAATTAATAGCACTAGAAGTGCTTTTTCTTGCACCAACACTTTTAACAATTTTTAATTTGTGTTGGTTCTTAGAACAAAGTTCGTGTTGCGTTTACGCAACGTCAGCAAGATAAGGTAAAATTTGGGGTAAGAATTTTAATTAGATATAATATAAGAAGTGTTTTTATTACTAAATGGCTAAACAATTTCTATCAATGAAAGGGTTAATGACTTATTTAGAGCATGAAACAAGTCATGATGCGTTGGATTTAATTATTATTCTTCCAGATGCTATTGAAATACCGGACGAAGAAGATTTTGACGATAACTTTTTAGAAGATCACGGAGACCCCGTACCTTCGGATACAGCTGGTGTCCTGGAAGTTCATACCAAGAATCGTGCTTTTGAGGAAGCAGACTTGCTGGAGGATTGCGAAAATCCCTTATCTACAGAAACAGCTGGTGTTCAAGAAGTGTATAATACTAGGGATGGTGATTCTGAATAGGCAAACTTGCTGAAAAATCGCAGCGACCCCGTACTTTTGGAAATGCAAACAAGGGATAATGTATTTGAAAATGCAACTAGCGATATTTGAAATTTGAGATGGGGAAAAGTATCGCCTGCTTATATGAAACAACCGATTGACGAGGAAGATAAAGAGCTCGAGAGATTAGAACAAAACTTAGGTGGCAAAATTTGCACAGATATATTTGAGCTATGAGAGATGATTTCTTTAATAGTTGAACAGAGCAATTTATATTCTCAGCAAAATAATCGCCATGAATTTCATTCAAATGAATTGAAAGTAAAAGCTTTTGTTGGTTTCCTTTTGCTTACTGGATATCACCGCTTACCACAAGAGCAAATATATTGATCAATGTACGAGGACATTGCCGTTCCATTTGTTAGGTTATGTATGACGAGGAAAACTTCTATCAATATAAAGAGAAGCTCCATCTTGCTAACAACATTGAAATCGACAGTGATGATAAATTGCTCAAAGTTAGGCCGTTTTTAAAAATTTTAAATACTAAATTTCAACAATTTGGAATCTATCACCATCTCTTACGAGCAAATGATACCATACAGAGGACGGCATTCCGCCAAGATGTACATATATGCACGGAAAACCTGTAAAATTTTGATATAAATCTTGGACACTGGCTTCCTCAAGCGGTTGTATATATGCTTTTAATTTATATACTGGAAAATGCGGAAAAGATCATACTACAAATTTAGGGCTTGATGGAAATGTGATAATGAGCTTAGTGCTGTAAAAGATCCATTATATCATAAATTATACTTTGACAACATTATTACGTCTATACCGATGTTTACTACACTTAAAAATATTTGTTTTATTTTGCCACTGCAACTATAAGAGAAAATCGTTTGAAGTCTGGTTCCCTTCTACCTACGAAGGATTTCAAAAATAAATAGATAGAGGAGGATATACAGGTATGAAAAATACAAGGATATATTGGCAGTTAGATGGAAGGATAGTGCAATAGTTACAGTAGCAACCAACTATGATACTATTGAGCCTACAAAACTTGTATTAATATATTCCAAAGAAAAAAAGGAAACTATATCTGTAAATCTACCAAAAGATCTTACTGAATATAATAAATACATGGGAGGCGTAGATTTGGTAGATAATATGATATCGTATTACAGAATTGCATTTCGTGGTAAAAAACTGGTGGTGACCCATCTTTTTGAATGTCATTGATGTCGCTTTAGTAAATACTTGGAAATTATATTGTGATGTCAATCCAAAAGATAAAAAGGTGGCTACGAACATTATCAAGAAATGCACTGTAAATACTAAATCTGCTGGCAGATCTAGCAATTTCTTTTTTACTAGCTTTCCAGCTGGTACAAACCATTTCCATATCTCTGGAATAAAAAAAAAGGTATGCTGTATGTCATTCACAGACAATTTATTTTTCCAATATATGCAAAATACATTTACATAATGTGTGTGTTGAAAAATATTATAATGAAGTAAAAAATTAAGTTAATTTTTTATCATTTATCATTTTTATTTTTTGTTGAATAAAATTTCATTCTCCTTCACTTATTTCTATATCTTGTTATTGATGCGTAAACGCAACACCTTGTTATTTACAAATGGCCAGCAAAAACCGTACACTAAATTTATTTTCAAAAAATTTAGAGTTTCGTTAATCGCCTATCCAAAAATCATGAAATTTGACTCACTATTTGCATATGTGGCAGGTAATGGGTTAAACGCAAAATTCAAAGGAGACAATGTTTAACTTCCCATTTGTATTTATTCGTAACATATTTTGCATGTAGTCATTATTGTGAAATTGGAAGCATTTTGCACTTTCATTTTCAATATTTAATTATCATAATATTGATTTGATGGACATATTTAAGGACCCCTCTCCCAATTGCGGCAACGACCTCTTTTGTCCAGACTTTAACCAAATGAAACTCATAGCGCCACGTATCGGAAAGAGCTCTTCTGTCCAGACTTTAACAAAATGACACTCATCCCGCCACCTACCGGAAAGAGATCTTCTGTCCAGACTTTAACCAAATCGAAATCATCGCGCCACCTGAAAGGGCAGAACAACATCTGCCGGTCCAGATAGTATATCAATATAAATCAAAATTATGCACCAAAGCAGCATGTGAATAAACAAGAACTTGTCATAAAAGAATAAATAAGTTCATATTTTTCTCACGGTTTGCCATTAGTCATCGTACAATACGCGTTTACATGGATTTACACGATGTGTTGTAATGATAACATTTAATGACAATTTTTTTCGTCATTTTTTAATTACCGAAATAATGACGACATAAATAATGACGAAAATGCCTCCCATGTAAATCTGTCGTAATATTTACGAAATGAATCGCTGTCAAACTAAAGAGCATTTGACTACCTTGATGTTTTCTTTTTCTTCATCTGAGTATCTTGCTCGACTCAAGTAAGTCCCTATAAAGGGATGCAACAACAAATCATCGATTCTATCCTGGACGACAACAAATGGCAGAAAGTCTTACTTTGGGTAGATGAGAATAGAAGTTTTTTGTCATTATGTAGATGGAGCACGTATTTTGTGGTAGATTTGCGGAAGCAAGATAATATGACCATTTCCTTGGTTTTTTTTCGTTGACGGTGATAAAAAACCTTTATGATTTATCAGCTGTAAAATTTGTGTGATATTATGTGATATTGTGTATATTATTCTAAACACCAACGTCACGTAAGACCACTAAAACTTTTATGCTAGAAATCTGTAAATACTAAATGGTGATGGAACCCATTTTGAGTTTAATTAAAATAACAATTCGCAGCCATTCTTAAAACCGTTTGTGATTTTTGCATTAAATCGGATATGATAATGATGATGGCTTCAGACCAAATTGGGGGTCTTTCCCTTTTTCATGGAATCCGTTATATTCAAACTGTACAAAACAGTTCTTTGACACTTACTTTAAAACAGAAGGATACATGGTGTAGTAAATTGTAGTAATAAATCACAGATAATAAAAATAAAAGCGCTTAAAGAGACTTGGGCAGTTTTTTGTGTGGTTAGAGCGTTTCCAGAAATTTAGAAATTAAAAATTAAAATTATTCGATAATGAGAATTATTTGGGATTCGACCAACTTTGTCTAGTAATTCGTTCAACTTATCCAGAAATCTTTTATGGGTTTCGGTGAAGAAATCAAGCAATTTAAACGTAAAAAAAAAAATCTGTTAATTTTGGTTGTCCGGTATTTCGGGAGTTTTCTGTAAGATTAAATAAACAGACTACAAATGGTTAGTAACAGCCTAACAGAGTTTAGTTCATGTACAACAAAATTTGATACATAACTATTATATTATATGTAATAGTTATGAAGAAAGCTCTACTTTGAGTAGATTGATTGAATTTCAATGTATCAAATTAATTATTCGTTCAAGGACGAAATATTTACATACAGAATAAGCTGTGAGATATTGTTCACAAATCGAAAATGACAAGTTATCACGACTTTTATATTAAAATTGGGAACAGTTGGGGGTATATCCCTACAAATATACATCTATATCTGTATAGGATAATTAACGAGAGAGAACAGATATAGATCCATTGGAATATTTCATTGAAACGTAATGAGATTTCAACAATTTCGCATGACATCGATGATAACCACACATTCGTGACTATGGCTTTAATTAAAAACAGAATTAAATACAAATTCGTTTATTTCTGAAAAGCAAACATGTTTTTAGATATGTATCGACCTAACCGGTACCTACATACCTTTATAAGCATTTTTTGTTTCATATAAAAATGATGTTTTTTTCATTAGATAATAACTCAAAATGAATAATTTTAAAATTTTTCCTCTTTTCATGGACTTTCTATGGACTTGTATTACCATCGCTGTATTTATAAAGCCGGCAGATGTTATTCAATATTAAAAAAAAAAAACAATTCAAGGCAGAGGTCACGTATTTTGATTTAAAAAAATTTGTTTTTGCTATAATATGGAAAAATACGTATACCGCAGGAAAATTATTATTAAATCCAAGCGTATTATGTAGAAGTTTTTCTTTTACATTGGGGGGTACTCTACCCACTTCGTCAAGTCAATATTAATCGTGAAGCAGAAAATATATTTATGTAAAATGTAATATTTGCGAGGTTTTAATGAAGAAAAATTGGTTTTTCAAGAGAATAAACTTATTATTTCAAACATAAAATAGACTTATCAATAATGGTTCCAGTTATTACTAGATACCTATCTATTTTGGATTAATTAAAAGTTGAACCTTCCTAATATTCATAAATCTACTTCTATTAAACTGTAGACACGTAGCATTACTAATTATCATTTACTTAAGTGACGATTAGACGCTAATTAATGATTATATACATTAATACATTACGCCAATCTTTATAATTACATTTCCCTGTCGTACTATCAAACTGACTTTTTGAACCGTTGACAGTTTAACCATTCTGTCCATGATATTTTCGGGTCTGATCTGTTCCATTTTGGACTCTGAATAAAAAAAAAAATGTTTTTTTGCATAGAAATACTTTGTGCGTAGTCATAAAATTTCCTAATACCCTTAATTAACATCTTTTCGAAGATTTAGTGTCAACGAATTATTTATAGATATGTGTGTATGAAAGAAAAACCAAAACATTTAAATTTCTACATGAAATTGTCTGGCAATATTATCATTATTTTTTCATATCTATTTTATACGTAATCTAGTTTTTCTTTTCTTTAGTAAAAATTCAATGGCAACAGGAATGGTTGATATTATCGTCAGAGAAGCAATCATGAATGTAAAATAACGAAATATTGCTGGTAATATAGAATCAATGAGCGCGTTCACTGCCACCGAAATATTGACTTTTTGTCGACTACGAGTCACTACCAAAAACTATTTTGCGTTCACTCTGCCAAATTTTGACAGTTAACGACTACGCTCGACTACGACTATCGTTCACTCCGCACTTTGAATGTACCAAATAGTCGACAACATTCGACTACGGTCAGGAGGATAGTCGATTGTAGTCATTTTAAATCATTTGACAGAACTACACTATGCAACGACTACGCTACGCAAAGTGGCAGTAAACGCACTCAATCTAAAGAGACCAGTAAAATTGGTAGGTATATGTACATGTAACTGAAGTGGAATTATGTATATGGGTGTATGTCGATATTTTGTTATCCGCTGTCGTGACTCAATTAAACATGTAATACATAAGAGAATTGTGGAAAGCCAAGAATGATCCAGTGTTTAGAGCAAGAGTATCCATCAACCGTTTTGGAAGTTGATAGGTGTTTCGAACTATAAGATTTGGCAACCAGCGAATTCTTGGCGAGCGAAATACAAAGCGGATCCCATAGGTTAGGTTAGAGTGGCGACCATAGTTAAATATATGCGATCAGGCACACTTAGACCATCGATGGTACATTGGAATGACACCTTATTGAGACCCTACCTGGAAAATATTTCTCTAATTTAGGTGCGTTGAAGCTAGCCACAAGAGTTGACGAACCTCAAGAGATCTCCCAACTCCTTGTCTGCTACACGGATTCGTAGATAAAGTAGCAGTACCTATAAAGCGTATTTCATCTACGCTTATCAAGGTTAAGGAATTCACACAGCAGATGCTGAACGCTCTCAACCACTTCCTTGTCCATACAGCTTCTACAGAAGTCATTGTATTAAGCTTGCATGTTTGCTCTACATGTGTCTCAAAGAGGCGGTGTCCCGTGATAACTGGCAATAAGATTCTATATATGATTAAGGTTCATCTTTACCAGAGTTTTTGTCCTCGTAGGACATACTCGTAACTTGCGCCATAGCTGTCTTGATATCTTGGTTAGTTCTCGCCATCTGCGATTAGCCAGCTTAGAGGCCTGTAAGTTTAGAATCTTCTTCGTTGATTTTGTGGCTTTACCTATGGATTCCTCCGTTTAGCATATATTTATAGCGGAACCCTTTCTGGTCAGAGCATCAGCTGTTTCGTTTCCTGGTACGTCATTGTGGACAGACACCCAGCAGAGAATAACTGTGGTTAGTACCAAGATTCTTGAGTTCCCTGCAACACTGTTGAATTGGGCGTGATCTAATGGGGCTTTT